>JADRCH010000251.1:1785401-2032142 GCA_019843965.1 Rhynchomys soricoides | reverse complement strand
TCACATTAGAGCAGGATAGACTACACAGCTCACATTAGAGCAGGATATACTACACAGCTCACATTAGAGCAGGATATACTACCCAGGTCACATTGCAGCAGGATATACTACACAGGTCACATTGCAGCAGGATATACTACACAGGTCACATTGCAGCGGGATATACTACACAGCTCACATTAGAGCAGGATATACTACACAAGTCACATTAGAGCAGGATATACTACACAGCTCACATTAGAGCAGGATATACTACACAGCTCACATTAGAGCAGGATATACTACACAAGTCACATTAGAGCAGGATATACTACACAGGTCACATTGCAGCGGGATATACTACACAGCTCACATTAGAGCAGGATATACTACACAGCTCACATTAGAGCAGGATATACTACACAAGTCACACTGCAGCAGGATATACTACACAGGTCACATTGCAGTGGGATATACTACACAAGTCACATTGCAGCAGGATATACTACACAGGTCACATTAGAGCAGGATATACTACACAGGTCACATTGCAGTAGGATATACTACACAGGTCACATTGCAGTAGGATATACTACACAAGTCACTTTGCAGCAGGATATACTACACAGGTCACACTGCAGCGGGATATACTACACAGGTCACACTGCAGTGGGATAGACTACACAGGTCACATTGCAGTGGGATAGACTACAGGGTCACATTGCAGTGGGATATACTACACAGGTACCATTGCAGTAGTTTTTAGTTGCTCTTGTTGAAGACATCGTCACAGAGGCAATGGCTCTGAAACTGGGCCATGGGTTATTCTGGATTTTGTTTTTAAGAAAGGATTTTTCTGTACCCTGGCTATCCTGAAAATCACCCTGTAGACCAGGATGGCCTGGAACTCACAGAGACCCACCTGTCTCTGCCTCCCAAATGCTGGGATTAAAGGCGTGTGCCACCACTGCCCGTCTTATTCTGGATTTCCTTACGAGGTTACAGAGAAGAATTTCGAGCCATGGGACAAGAGCAAAGAGTGCGAGCATGTGCAGGGGCAGACATGCCCACTGGAAGATGGCAGTGAGGACTTCTCACTGGAGGTGCCAGCCAGCTTCTAGGCCAGTAGGTCGTCACTGGGGGACAGGAGGAATGAGGAGAGAGCAGAAGAAAGGAGCGAGGCTGAGAAGGCTTGGAGATTAGCATCTGATCCTGACAGCACCAGGGGGTTGTTACGGGTGCTTTAGCAGAAGTGGCATGTTTGATGTGGTGTCCCAGGAAGGACCTGGGCTGGGGTGTGGGGGATACAGTGGGGATAGGAAAGGCCTCAAAGGCATGGGGACCGTGGTGGCTGCCGGGGAAATTCTTAGGGAAGGACACGGCAGGTCAGGATCTCCCCAGTATGCCCAGCTGAGTAACTGCACCTTTAACAGAAGAAGACCCCAGGAGGAACAGCTAGGCTTATGGGAAAGACAATCTGTCTGGGCCGGTTAGTGTGTTACCATTGGAGAGGTAACCTCAGCATTGACTGAGGCATCAGAAGAGGATAGACCCCACAGTGAGAAACCTGAGTTTAGGAGGAAACTCTGGTGTGGACATGAGGATTTTGAATGGTGCTGGGCTCTGAGCGCTCCATGGGCATTCATTTCATTGATGTGTGAGTTGGCAGAGTATCCGCTAGACCTGTGGTTCTCAACCTGTGGGTCGAGACCCCTGGGGGGTCACAAACCAGACGTCCTGCAGATCAGATATTTATATTGACTCATAACAGCAGCAACATTACAGCTATGGGGTGGGGTCACCACACCGTGAGGAACTGCATTAAAGGGTAGCAGCATTGGAAAGGCTGAGAACTGCTGCTGTACACCATTTTTGGTCTCGTGTTGTAGACATGATGCCACATGACTGTGTAATTTGAAGCTGGTGCCATCGTCCCATCTCTGATCCCGAACTCAAACTCTCATTGCCATTAACCCCCTTAAAAGTCTCTCAGGCTGGAATTAGCCATGTCTCCCCACCCCCGGAAGCTCAGCCAGCAGACAGCCCCCCTCCTCTCCTCCATGCCTGGGCTTGCTTCCCACCCACCTTCCAAAGCTGTCTCAACACCCACTTTCGGTTCATGCCACTGAATAAAGCTCACTTCTCTTTCTTCTCATTTTTAAGTACAAGATCATCCCTAGCCCAGGGACGCATCCCCTACTGGTCTTAGTGAACCCCAAGAGTGGAGGGAGACAAGGAGAAAGGTAAGTCCTCTTCTCTTTCAAAATAGGCTAAAACAACCTGACCCAAGCCCCTTCCCCCCCTTAGCCCCAACATAGTAGACTATACAGTAAAAAAAAAACCAAACCTGGGCCCACGGCCAGTTCATCATCTGGCCCAGGTGAGTTAATAACCCGTGCCTCAGTTTCCTCCCCTGTGACATAAATAGCAACGATATCACCTCTCACAGGGTTACCTTAAGGATTAGAATAGACCTAATGCTTAGCCTTGGACCTGCCACATGAGCCCCTGTGAAGGCCACCAGAGTCAAGTTCTGAGGGGCCTGTTCCTTCGGAACAACAGTCCTGTTCTCTGCCATAGCAATAAGCAGGCCACAGGGTGGGGCTGGAGTCAGATGGAGGGGCAGCATTGGGCCAGAGGGAAGGATGTGGAGGATGCTAGGTATTCTGGGATGTCGGGTCTGCATGCAGCACTTCCCGTCTTAGGATCTCGCCACTGATGGGTCCAAAGGTATTTGTCCCCACGTGACTGCTACCCTATCATTTCCCGCCTCTAATCATTGTGTTTTTCCTCTTATAGAATTCTTCGAAAATTTCACTACCTGCTCAACCCCAAACAAGTTTTCAACCTGGACAATGGGGGGCCTACACCAGGGTATGAACATCAGTCTTCACTCTGCCCTGCTTTTGTCTCTGAAGAAAATACCTTCCTTTGTCGTCTTTGGAATCTCTTGGCTTTTTCTGCCTACCTTCCTTTCTTACCCACTCCTCACCTTGACCTTGGTTCTTGTTTGGGAAGTCGACCTGTGTACCTTGTCACTGAAGGAGGTGTTGATGTCAGAAGGAAACTATGACCTAGTCATTGGACGGAGAGGGAGGTCATGCTGCTGGCTTACTCTGACTTACTTGCAAGGCTCTTAGCTGATATCGTCATAGTGTGTTTAATGCTGTCTCTCTGTGGATTGACACTATCACTCCAAGTCTGTCACATCTTCTGCTATGGGAGCATTTCCATCATCAAAACCATTCTTTCCCTGAATTACCCAGTTTTTCAGAGATTACACACCTCCTGACCCTTCTCCCTAGCAGGACAGCAAGAGCTGTTAGAGGGGAGGGGACAGGACCTAGGGGGCTGTCTGAAGGTGTGGTGGGTGGAGCTTGTCCTCAGCATCTGAAATTCTTCCCTCAATGGCCTTGACGGCATCTACGCAGCCAGAGGTGGTGCCCTAGCGCCACCTGCTGGCTGCTCTGCCAGCACCATCTTCTGGGTCTGGTCTGGTCTTCCACACCTCCTGACCTGCATTTCTACTCTAGAATCATTGCGATTCCTCCGCGGGGGCTGGAGTAAGGTGTCTAAAAATGGGACCTGTCCCTGTCTTTCCGTTGTCTGGCACGGGGGTTATTTATAGAAACGGAAGCACAAGACCCAGTTAAAAGGAGAACGACACACAGGTGCAGAACGACACACAGGTGCACATTCACCGATCTGTAAAATGTACTCAGAAGTCGGCCCAGACTCTCACAGTTGCCATCTTAGCCACATGTCTGCCGGTTACTGCCGGATAGCACCCCCATGTGCCAAAACATCAAGCACCTTTTCAGTCCCACTCTCTCCTAGGGTATTTCAGTAGCACAAGCTTCTCGGCCTTCGATTGTTTTTCCTGTGAATGACAAGCTCGGTGCCTTCTTCCAGGGCTTCTGGCCCCAGAGCATCTTCAGTACGTTCATCCATCCGTACGCAGGCAGGCTGTCCAGCAGAAGGGAGCCCCCATTCAGAATGTACTGCCTGCCTGTGGGACATTCTGCAAGGGAAGGGAGAGAGGATAGTGACTTGCCAACAGGCATCCATGCTCAGAGCACCCCTGGGACTCCTCAGACCATCTGGCTGGGAAGAGAGATATACAGGCCTTGAGATTCCTAGATGGCACCTTAAGGTGTCCATAGGTCACATTTTCTCCAAAGCAAGGATTCATGACTTTTTCTTCCAGGGACTCCTGTCACAATCTGATAGAGTATGAACTCCATCTAAAATAATGTCTTCTAAAGCATAATATGAAATAATATGTGATTTCCAGTGAAGTTAATTATGTTGAGAAGTAATTATCTAAAACTAAACAGACAAGTTTGTGGTTAATGTCTTCTGTCAAGACATTAGACAACAATACCCCTAGTCAGGTTCAACAATGACTGTAAACTAAAGTCACAAGCTACAGAAATGATAGCAGAAAGGACAGCTTTACTGAGGTGTTGAGATAGCTGTGGTGCTCACTGTGATAAAGTTGCAGGTACCATTGAAGCCTCTATGGTCTGTTGTCTACATTCATGATTGAAAAAAATGCTAAGTGTCAGTTAGACATCAGAGAAGATATTAATGTTCTATTTCCCCTTCTAAGTTCATGAACCTCTGAAGTACATCCACAGACCCACGGGAAGGTCGGTGGACCCCAGGTCCTGCTCTACTGGATTTGTGCTTCCAGAGAAAATGGGGTCTTGCTCCCCTTGGCAGGAGGCCCTCAGAGGAAAATATAAAGACCCAGATAATTAAGTGAATCTCTCTTCGAGAGGTGGTATTAGAGACAGCAGTCAGGAGAGCCTGAGAGGAGTCAAATATTAGAGATGCTTTGTATTGATGCCAAAACGTGATAACTGGGAAATCCTGAAATCGTTGAGGAATTCTCAAAAATGGTTTTCTGCATGCTGAATGCTGGATCAGATTCTCCTTCTATTAGGAAATTAGCAACCCACACACACATAAGCACACCACTGGTTCTTCTCCATGGTTGGGAGCACTACATAGTAAATTCTGGTTCCAGAGTGCTAAGTGTCTCTTTCAACCCCAAAAAATTGATTCCAGGGAACAGGGAGGACTGACTCAGAAGTATCAAGTGCTAAGGCTGTAATGTAGTTCATTGATAGTTTATTTAGCATATGCTGGGAACCAGGGTTCAAAATCCCCAACACCACACACACACATGCACGCACATAAGCATGCACACATGTACGCAACGCACTGCACACGAATCAAGTGTTAGTCACCTAATAACGAGACCACTGTGGCCTTTCTTCTTTCCAGATTGAACTTCTTTCATGATACCCCAGACTTCCGTGTTCTTGCCTGTGGTGGAGATGGGACAGTTGGCTGGATTTTGGATTGCATTGGTAAGGATGGTCAGAAAGGCCTTTACTTGCTATTTATAGTGAATAGATTTAAAGTCAGCAGAAGGCAATGAACTAAAGAAGGAACAGAGTCATTTCTTGTCTGTCTGGGTGCCTACCCTTGCTTGGACTGCTGCTTGATTAAGTATCTGGGGGTGAAGAGTTTTCACTGTAGACTTGGTCTTTAGAAACATATATGTCATAGGCAGAGCTGGGTAGTAGTAGAACCAGACATATAGGAAGCAGGACTGGAGGTCCAGGTGGAGCCAGGGTGATGTTAATTTAAAGGCTGAGAAGCTAAACGTGACAGATCTGCTAGAGATGAACACCTGGAACACATCTGGAAAGTGAAGATCAGTACAAGTAGAGAAACACCATGCTGAGCTGTGTCCTACATGGAAAAGTCAGGGGAGTAGGCTGGAGAGTTGGGGGTCTGGGGTCTAGCCTAGCCCTGCCTGTATCCAGAAAGTGATAGGGTTTATCTGTGATATTTGGGGATGGGGTATAGTCAAGACCTAACCCCCGCTGAACCAAGGTAAAGTCTGCAATATAGAACACAAAGGCTGGAAAGCTGCCAACAGAGGCACTGGGGTGGGCAGGCACCAAAGAGGGGCAGGACCAGAGCCATGAGCCCAGGGCTGCTTCACCCTGTCAGTCATTACACAAATGTTGCCTTGAACCGCTATGGGCCAAGCCCTCCTGGAGTCAACTAGAGATGCCGCCAAGGAACCAAGAGCCAAATTACTGCCCTAATGGAGCCTACCTAATAGAGCGGTGGTTCTCAACCTGTGGGTCACAACCCCATCAGGGATCAAATAACCCTTTTACAGGGTCACCTAAGACCGTCAGAAAACACAAATATTTATATCACAATTCATAACAGTAGCAGAATTAGAGTTATGAAGTAGCAGCAGAAATAATTTTATGGTTGGGGGTCACCACAACATGAGGAGCTCTATTAAAATGTCCCTGCATTTGGAAGGTTGAGAGCCTCTGAGCCTGGGCAAAACCCAGGCATCAGAGAAATGAGGGAAATGGAATGTCAGAGTGAACATGTAAGAAGGGAGGGGCAAAGGAAGAGGGGAGGCGTGGGGTGTGATCTAAGAGAAGTCAGGGAAGACCTCACAGGGTGGGAAGGGATGCTGTTTCTAAGAAATGGGGGGAAATGAGCTTTGTGAATGCCCAAGAGAATAGTCCAGACAAAAGAAACAGCAAGAGCAGAGCCCTAAGATAGGAACAAGTGGGGTTGCTGAAGGCAGACCGTGTGGCCAAGAGCTAAGGAAGCACTGTAGAGGGAATGAGGAGTTGGCTCACGTGGGTATGTAAGACATTAGGTAAAGAGTGGCTTTTAGGGGGGTCCTGGGGTACAGAGTGGCTTTTAAAGAAGGCAGAACCAAGGCATCAGATGCCTTTAAGGAAGAGACATGGCATGCTAAGAGATGAGGGCAGGAGCAGGAGACTGGTCAGGAGGCTCCCACAGTGACCCAAGTGAAAGGTGACCAGGTCGGAGCCACGGTGGAAACAGGAAGATGTGAGAAATACGTAAATCAGGATGAGAAGAATCAAGGTCAGCCAGAACTAGACCCCAGCCAAGTCAGGCGGGGAATGTGAGGCCTTCAGGGCAGGAGGGGAGAAGGCACACCTGCTAACTGCTGCTCCCCCATGAGCCATGTTTTGGGTTCCATACTCCCCAACACACACACACACACACACACACACACACACATCACATACACACATCATACCTATCACACACATCAGACATACAAGTATCAGACATACAAACACATCCCACACACACAACATAGACTTCAGACATACACATATCACACACATACACATCACACACATACATACATACACACATCTCTCTCACACACACCCATCTCTCTCACACATACCTCTCTTTCTCTCTCTCTCTCACACATACCTCTCTTTCTCTCTCTCTCACGCACACGCGCGCGCGCACACACACACACACACGCACACGCACACGCACACAGCTCTCTGCTGCCTCCATAAACTGTGAACTTGGTGGGAAGAGGAAAGTCTCCTCCATCCATCCAGAAGCCATGGCTGCAGTAGCAAGTTCTTCACAGTCCCCTCTGCCCCACTCGCTGAGAGGAAGAAAGCAGCCCTCAGTGAAACTGTACAGAATCCCTCTGCAGAGGACGCAGGAGGCAGAGGTAGCTAGTGAGAGAGAAAGATGATGCTCTGAGATGAAAGGTAGGCTTTTCCACACAGGCCAGTGGCTCCTCACAGAACCCACTGAGGAAAGACAGAACTGCGAGCGAGCTCCTTTCTTCATTCATTTAAGCACTGGTGCCATGATCTCCACTGCCTCACTGAGGCTGTTGCTCCCACCTCCCCTGCTGTCACCGTAACACTCTGCCTGATATCAGTGGGTCTGTGGTGCACAGAAAAGACACCAAAAGCTTCCTGTGGTTCCTCAGGAAATGACAGAGGTTCTTCTCTGCTGGGACTCCAGCTACCCAGCCCAGCTCAGACCCTCAAATGTAGCAGTCTTCCTCACCACACAAGCCTTGTCCAAGAGATCCTCTCCTCTGAAATGCTCCCCAGCTTTGACCGAAATGTGGCTTCTTAGGGGGACCTCTCCTGCATACCAGACAGCCACAGTCACCTTGTAAAAGGACCCCCCTCCAGTCAAAGGTACAGTCATACATTGTGTGAGAGCCTGGCCCATGGCCACCTACTACAGCATCTGGCCTGGAGCAGGACTCAGTGGATCCAGATGCAAATGCCCTGGCATGCTGTTCCAGGGAATTACTATTCCAGTCCATTCAGGGAAGAGAGTGTGATATGGTCACCAGGCCCCGATGCTCCAGGAGCATAGGAGAGTCTCCAAATGCAGACCTGATGACAAGAGTCTGGCTTCTCTGCTGAGAAGCAGGAATGTTAACACTGAGAACACTTCAGGATGGTTTCCTGGTAGTGTGGAAGGCTAAGTGTGCTGAAGGTAACACCTAGGAAGAAAGGCAGAGCCTGGATCCTAAGGTCTAAGCATGCAGAAGAAGCCATAACAGTGGTAACACAGGGCACTAGCATGGAGGGTCTGGGCCCATGCATTGCCTTCTGTGGAGAACCCACTAGAAGGGTGGACCTGGAGGTGGAGAGAGAAAAGGAGGCCATGGAACCAGAAGAATGTGGAGAACTCAGTCCATACTCACTAGGTATCTCCATGGGAATAGTGAGAGGAGGTTGCTGGGAAATCTGTTAACGAGATAGCTCATAGGAAGTGCTGGGTGGATGAATGGGGTTGAGGGAAAAGGGAAGGTTAGGATGGAGCACAGATTTCTGGGCTCACTGTTATAAAGATAGCTAACCTGTCAAAGTGGTGACTTTGGGAGAAGGGACAGACATAAAGAAATGAGTGCCCTCCAGGTAATGTGAATAGCATGTTCAAAGTCAGGGAGACTGCAGGCATGTGACAGGAAAAATCGGTTCATTGCATCCCTCCATTCCAACCTCAGCCATCTGTGGTCATCTCAGCCCTGAGACCAGCCACTCTGGGAACGGATCAGGCAACTGGTAGTGCCTTTGGACTCCCACTCTGCCAGGGAAGCCCTAATTTGAGCTCCCTCCGCCCCCACTCGTGGCTAAGGTCAAGGAACTGTGTAGGGCAGGGTTTGTGTACATGCCCCCTCAAAGCCCAAAGGTGCCTGTGCCTCCCTCTGCCACCCTCTCTGCTCCACCAACACGCTGAAGACATGACAGGCAGACAAAAGCATGTTTGACTGATTTTCCTCTGCTCTGGCAATGCTCCTGAGTAACCCAGAAGGGAACAAAAGTAAGAATTGAATAAGCTGGTTTGTGGGTATCAGGGAATACCTGGATGCTTTCCTACTTTAATACAGTGTTGTATCCTAAGCTTTAAAATATAAGTGACTTTCAGTGGGCTTTGTCAGCTTTCCAAATACTCCACCACACCCTACTGCCACAGGCATGTCTCTTTCACTACGCTCTGTCTAGCCCCTGAAGACAACAGAATGGACTTGGAGCCCGAGATCTGAGTTTGTATCCAGGTTCTGGAATCGCTTCTTCATGAACCTGCATCTTTGTTAGGTTGCTGTGGGCAATAAATGAAAACTAGTGTTGGTCATCATTAATCATGATGACCATGGTTAAGGTTGACCAACATGAGCCAATGTTTTGGGGTGTGTGCTGTCATCTTGAAGAATATGTTTGGGATGAATAGATGTAAATTCTAGGGAGACAGATTTAGCTCAATATGAAGAAGTGATCGGCAGCTTTGGCAAACATGTAGCAGCTAACACGGAACGCTGTGGATGCCCTCTGCAATGTGTTCTCCATCACAGGAGGGGTTGTGTGATTACAGTGTGGAGGAGGTGGGGTTTGTAAGATAACACAACCACCTGTGATCATGTGGCTTGTCTGATCTTTCATGTGGGTTGCAGATAAGGCCAACTTCACAAAGCATCCACCCGTGGCTGTCCTGCCTCTCGGAACAGGGAATGACCTCGCACGATGTCTCCGTTGGGGAGGAGGTGAGTCTGCATGCCACCGACGCCACACTGGAGCCAAGCATTCAAGTTCTCAGGGATGCCTCTCCAGCAGGACATGTTCAACCGAAGGGTACAGACAGATCTCACCTGTTCCCTCCTAAATGCTCATCCCCACACATGAGTTTATTAAACAGAAGTTCCTGCATGAAATTCCTCCCTCCTCCCTTCTGAATCAGGATTGTCAGAGTGGAGACTAAAATATCACATCACCAATTACTTACAAGACACCAGGGACATCTAGATTACCAGACTTCCAGGGCAATGGGCTTTCATTTTGAAACTCCCCTAAGCTGAATAGGGGGTAGTATCGGCTTTTAGAACAATGGTCAAGGACTTTGCAAACAAGACCAGACCAGGCCAGGCTAGACCAACCAGTACCCATGTTCTTACTTGGGGGAATAAGGCAGAAGTCGAACCTGAAGGTATCTGAGGAGTAAGCTGACCACTGCACTATCCATCTTCCACACATAGGGTCTTGGGATGGATCTGCTATCTTCCACACACAACTTCCCAGCCATGCAGCTGACAAGTCTTTCTCTTCCTCTTTTCCTTCTTTCCTCTCTTCTTCTTTCTTCCAATTATGGTGTATTTACTGTATAAATAGTAAGTTTTGTTAAGCCCTTTTATACATGTTTATCCTGTTCTTTAATTTTATCTACCACCCATACTATCTATTGTTCCACATCCTGTTATCCCATTTCCTCTTCCAATAGACTTCTGTCTTAGGGTTTACTGCTGTGAACAGATACCATGACCAAAGCAACTCTTATAAAGGAAAACATTTCATTGGGGCTGGCTTACAGTTTCAGAGGTTTAGTCCATCATCACCATGATGGGGAACATGGCAGTGTGTGGGCCATCATGGTATGGGAGAAGCCAGGGGTTCTATATCTTTATCCACAGGCAGCAGAAGGAGACTGTCACACGAGTGTAACTTGAGCTTAGATGGGACCGCAAAGCCTGCCCCTATAGTGACTCACTTCCTCCAACAAGGCTATGCCTCCTGAGAGTGCCACTTACTCCCTGTGGGCCAAGCATCCAAACACAAGAGTCTGTGGGGGCCATTTTTTTCAAACCACCACATCCTTCCACTTTCACATCTGGGGGGGGGGGGGGGGGGGGGGTAGATGATAGACAGACAGACAGACAGATGTGTAAACATATGTGCTTAATCTCTATTCTACATATGAAAGAAAACATATACTACCCAAGTCCAGCTATTTCGCTTAACATAACCCTTAGTTCTATCCATTCCTACAAATGGCGTAAGTTCACTCATCAGCTCACCCACTCTCCAGGGCTTGCTTCGGCTCCAGACCATGCCTGCCTCTAGTCAACATGTATTCCATACCTTGCTCTCAGGCTTCCAACTCACACCCAGACGCTTGCCAACTACTCCTTACTGCCCTCCCCCTTCTCTCTGGCTCAGAGAACATAGGTGTCCCCAGCCCAAAGACACCTAGAAGTATTCCAGCCACAAATGCCTAAAGAGTTACTTGCTCTGCATGAGCAACAACCTTGCCTCTCTGCTCTGGTGGTACATACCATGCCCGTATTCATAGGTTATGAAGGGGGCAGCTTGACCAAAATCCTGAAGGAAATTGAACAGAGCCCCTTGGTGATGCTGGACCGTTGGTACCTAGAAGTCATGCCCAGGGAAGAGGTGGAGAATGGAGACCAGGTCCCATACAACATCATGAACAACTATTTCTCCATTGGTGTGGTAAGTTGGCCATTGGTTGCTTTTCTGCATGACCAACAAGTGTCCGTGGACCCTTCTAGACCACTACTCCTTATCTGTTCTGTGTCCCTAGCCCTGACTTGGGTCTGAGCATCCTCAAATCTGGCATGGTGTGACCACCCTGCTTGCATAGTCATTCTACCCCTTGTCTGTAAAAGAAATTCTTACTCCTGCAATTTTAGCTAACAGGAGAAAAGACTGACATCTTTCTTAAAAATATATATCCTTCAGCTAGTTAGAGAAAACAGACACCAAGAGATAAGGCCAGGAAGAAACCCTCACATGAGTGTGAAGATTTGAGAATTCTGACCACAAGGAATGACCACTTGCTTGCACCAGGCTTGGCCGACTTAACACTTAGACTTCTCTCTCGGGCTCACTCTCCTTCGCCCAGCCCAACCACACCTGCTCCAAGGGCTTCATACACACCCAGGAGGGTTCTTCTGCTGACTCAGGCTGAGTCCACGGTTCCTCCCTGATGCCTCTACAGCCCTTATCACCGCCCTCAGTTCTCCGTGCCGTAGATGGAAGGGCTGGCTTTAATGTGCAGGAATCAACCCTCCTATATACAAGTGCTTGCATGCACACACATGCACACATGCATACATGTACACACTTAGAGAGAGAGAGAGAGAGAGAGAGAGAGAGAGAGAGCCATCTGTGTTTCCTTCCATCCTTGCTAGTATAAGTCAATCTGTTTGTCATACTGAACTCAGCTCCTAGCTCAGAGTTGGCTCTGTTTCCTAGGTTGTTGGAGACAAAATGATGAGTGGATTTTTTTTTTTTTTTTGGTTAGTTGGTTTTGATTTGGTTTTATTTTTGTTTTTTGTTTCCATTTTTGTTTTGTTTGTTTGTTTGTTTGTTTTTCGAGACAGGGTTTTTCTGTGTAGCCCTGGCTGTTCTGGAACTTACTCTGTAGACCAGGCTGGCTTCAAACTCATAGAGATCTGCTTGCCTCTGCCTCCCAAGTGCTGGGATTAAAGGCGTGCACCATTACTACTGGGTTTGGTGTATTCTTTAAAATATATATGTATGTATGTATGTATGTATGTATGTATGTATATGTATATGGGCATTTTGCCTACCTGTTTGTCTCTGCCAGGTAACCTAGGTATCCACAGAGGCCAGAAGAGGGCACTGTATCTTCCTGGAACCAGAGTTACAGATGGGTGTGTTAGCTGCCATGCAGGTGCTAGGAGTTGAGCCCAAGTCCTCTGGAATAACAGCCAGTGCTCTTAACCACTGAGCCATCTCTCCAGCACCCCCCCTCCCCCTGTTGGAGTATTATTAAATTGATCTGGGGCTTGATATGGTGGTACAGGGAAAGACACCTACTGTGTGATCTCTATAGTTGGAGTATTATTAAATTGATCTGGGGCGTGATATGGTGGTACAGGGAAAGACACCTACTGTGCGCTCTCTATAATGGCAGGCTTATGCATTCTAATTAGCACAGTAATCCTTAGGCATTGTCCCTGTTTTATGGAAAGGATCGGGGCTCTTGAAGAGATATAACAAGGACACACTCCCTTACCCACCCCACGGACACCACCCCCACCCCCATCTCCAGGCCAGTCCTGGATCTGCAAATCCTTCCTTTCCACCTTCCTGTGTTTGAGATTGTTTTCACCGATGTGCACATGAGCTCCTCCAGGCCGTCCCCTGACACAAGACTGAGGGATACCTGTGCTCCCTTCTCTCCTGCCTTGGTTGAGACTATTAGTGGGAAGGGCGTGGGGTTGGAGACGGGGGTCTAAAAGACAGCTCCAGGGGGTATCGGATTTAATGAAGACGTTTTACTTTTCATCAGGCTAAAACTAGAAGCATGGGCGAAAATAAAGGCTAGAAATAATGATCTTACCTTTACAAAGGTTTGAAGGGTCGCCACATTTGCAGTGCGGTGGTTGCTGCTGCTGCTTTTTATTTTTCCGTTTTCTGAGTGAAGAACAGTTTTAGGCGAAGGGGTTTGACTTCATCTTCTCACTCCTACACTCCAGCGCTCACTGCTATGACTGAAGCAGCCAAGGCATTGTGGGTCCAGGTATAAGACTGTGAATGTGGAGGTGGTATACTAAGAGTTCTTGAGTCCTAACTGGCTTATCCCCTCTCCACCCCTGCAGTCCCCAAATTACCCGTTTCTGGTAGAGGGACACTTTCCCAAGCCCTCTTTCAGAGTCACCTACAGGGATAGTACACACACACACACACACACCTTTCTTATATTCAGGCCCCTTTCCTTCTCTGCTCAGAAATGCTGCCTCTCTCGGGGTCCCCGAGTATGGGCATCCTCCCATCACCTTGGCCAAACCTCAGATCCTTTTCCTGCTCTAACCATTGTGTAACATGCTGGTGCACCCAGGCCAGTTACCCTATTTCCCTGTTGCCTTTGTGTGAGTCCAAGCCAATGTGTAGTAAAGCTGGGGATCGTCATTACTAGGGATCCTGAGCCCGCTTAGCTGTGGGCTCTGCACAGTACACACCCACCCCCATTTTTCACACAGCTACAAGCAATGAAGTGAGGGAAGGTCTCTGAATCCAGTAGGAGAGAGCTCACAGCACCTCTTTTTTTAAAGATTGAAGTTCTGCCCTGCACCAGATTCTGATTCGTAATTTGACTCCATAGCTCTCAGCCAGGTCTGGACGCTGCATTTTTAACAAGCCCCTGGGAGCATTCTGATGCTGAGGCCTCAGAGAATAGAGACAGCACAGGAGCAGGAAGTGGGTCAGGGCACAGACATTATTAGGTAATGAAGGAGAGGAGCACAAGAAAAGAGAGGAAGCTGGCCGCAGGACACACAGACAGATGGACCAGCTAGGCTGCCGGGGAGCTTCCGGTTGGCAGGTTCAAGCATGGCTACCATTAGAACCTTCAACACATCTTCCCTTCGTACACAACAACTCTGGCTGGAAGAAACAGAGTTCCCAGTACCTGTCTGTCTCCACTCAGTGCCCTGCAGACAACCTGCCCTCAACTAGATACCCAGGCGCTTAACTTAAGAGCCAGGAATCATGGTGTGAATGAATTCTTTCAGGAGGAAGGAGGGAGAGAGACGGAGGGGGGTGAGGGTGGGGGGGGACGGACTAACTGCCCTCCAAGGAAGAGCATTCAAACAGAAACCCATCTCCGGGGCAGCCACCGTGCCTCCCCACCTGGCCTAGTCTGGCTACAATGTTCCAAGGGTATCTGTTCTTTTCATAAACCTGTAGTTTGCGTGTGTTTGTTGTCATATTGTAGATGAGTGAAGAAATGGGACTTGTGATCTCACTGGTGTGCCCTTAGCCTTCTCTCATAGAATGTTTGCAGGGTTTGTGTGCTCGCTCTTTAAAAAGTGGAAGGTAAAAATCTTGAGAAAATAAGTACCCAATCCTCAACCCTGACAGAGTGTAGGGCTGACATTTGCAAAAGGGCTTGTCTCCTATTTGACTTCCCAAACTTTGTGAGAGAAGTAGGTATGTAAACCAACCTAGTTCTACCTCCTTATGATGCTTAAACATAGTTACACACACCCGGCAAAGAGATGCCTGTAATGTCATTGCCGTGATAAAGGACTTGCAATGCCTATTGAACAAATGGTTGCCGCCTTAAAGACAACAGTTATACAAGCACTGCAGAGCCCCTGGGTGGAAACAGAACACATCGAATAGATAGAAGGTTGAGTAAGACAGGCTCTTCTGGCCTGTCCAGGGAGCTACTAAGGCTCAGGGCCACCATATACTCATTTACCAGCCAGAATCATTGAAGATTCTGCTATTCAGCTTTATGGTCCTTCTAGCTGCAGACATCTCCTGGGAAGAAGTCTTGAGCACAGTCATCCAGTGCATCGCTTCCTCTGAGTTCTCTGGCTTCTTCCTCTCTGCTCTCTATTTTTGGATTAGCTGAAAGGTCAGGATGGCCAGGTATCAGTGACAGGAAGTTAGGGACTACAAAATAATTCCCGGAGCCTGTGTCACTCGGAATTCCTCACAGGCTCTGCTTTCAATGAGTCTTAACAGAGTGGTGAGCAGCTAATCCCTTGACTCTGTGAAATCTATTTTGGACGCCAGCGGGCCACCAGCCCGTATACCATTTTCTGCCTTATAGATTGTTACTACTGTTCGTCCTCCCACATCCCACAGTGACAAGCCTCCTACCTACTAGGGAAGGTGTCAACAAGTCAGATGCTTGCAAACTCAGCTTCGGTCAGCACTGAGTTCTAATCTGTCCCTTGTGAGACTCACTGAGAAGTGACTTGGATAAGCCGGCCACATCTTTTCTACTCCCTAATCTGCCATAAAATTTTCAAGCAATCCAAATTTTGAGCAGCCTGCCCTGAGGTCTCTTTCCTGTCTCTGTCTCCAAAAGTTGCCAAAGTGACTTAGCCCTGCACTGTCCAGGACGGCAAGCACAAGCCACAGGTGACTACTGTGTGCCTGAAATGCCGAGTGTAAATATTAAAAACACATCCTATTTCAAAAGTGCAATATAAAAAATTGAACTTATTGACAATTATTATTGACCATATGTAGAAATTATAAAATCTGGAGCATATTGGATTAATTAAAACATTCATGAATTAATTTTATCTCTTTTAAAACTTTTTTTTACATGGCTTCTAGAAACTTCGAAGTTACAAATCTGCTGTATTTCTATTGGACAGCACTGGCCTAGACATTCCAATATGTCAGAGTCCAAATAACAGACACTTATGTTTGAGAGGGAGCCAAAAACCTTCATGCAACCACGTGTTTGAGGTTTTGACTGCAGAAGGATCAACCCACACCTACACTACAGCTCATCTCCCCTTTACCCCATAGAACGCACTGCAGACCCAGAGATTGCCCCACAACACACTGTGGGACTGTTCCGGCTGCCCAGAGGCTGTCGGAAACGCCATTGCTTCCACTGGCCTGACCCTGCTGTCACACGCTCCAGAGTGGAAATGTTCTTTACAGTACTCAGCATCAAAAAAGTATCTAAACCAATAAAATGAATGCCCTATGGTCAGCACTCAGCATGGAGCCCCTCAACTGGGTAAACTGGAGTCTTGACCCTTCTTGACCCTTTCTATCTCCAAACAGACAAACAAGGTTTGAGCCTTTCAAGAGACAGCTTAGCTCTCCCTTGCTGTTTGGTGTATTTGTCAAGAGATTACACGGTCAAATCAGGAATCACATGCTGAGCTAATGATCTTGTAAACGATGCCCTTTGGAATAAGAAGCCATGCAAAACTTAGCAATGATAAAACCAAGGGTGATTAGGACTGACCAGGGAGAAGAGTCTCTGCAAACATCCCAGGAATTAAAACCAGGGGCTAGTCTCGGCTGCACCAGAGGAATGCTTTCTGGAGTTCCAGAAAAATCATTTGACAAACATCACATATATCTCATTGGGAGTATTCACTGAGACGTTCTGGAAGAGAGGGAGGTAGGCGTGGTCTAGGCTAGGAAGAGCTGCTGCCCAGAGAAGCTGAGAAGGCTGTCTGGGTCCCGAGGGTCCAAACAGGCCTCCCTGAGTTTTGACACCTGCCACCATGTGTCCACAGCGTGACTCTACCCAGACCATCAGCTTTTGACAAGTCAGAAAACTACAAGAATAAATCAGTAGCAAAAATTTAACCATTAAAAGCTAAAGTAATGTTTACCAGCCACAAAATAAGCCAGTAATGGAGACCTGCCCTCCCAGATGCCACACAATGGCTGCTGGCTGGGGTCACCCCTATCCCAATGAAACTTGCCACACATAGTATGCACCCCAGAAGCTTCTTCAGTGAGCTACACTTGATGCTCTGTAGTAGACTTTCCTTATCAAGAAACAATATGGCCTGCATGGAAGCACACAACTTTAATCCAGTGTAGGGAAGTCAGAGGCAGGAGGATCTCTCTGAGTTTGAGCTGAGTATAGTCTACATCTGTGCTTCTCAACCTTCCTAATGCTTCGACCCTTTAACATAGTTCCTCATACTGAGGTGACCCCAACCATGAAATTCTTTTCATTGCTGCTTCATAACTGTAATTTTGCAACTTTTATGAACCATAAATGTAAATGTCTGTGTTTTCCGATGGTCTTTGGAAACCTCTGTGAAAGGGTTGCTTGATCTCCAAAGAGTCACACACCACAGGTTGAGAACTGCTGATCTACATAGTGAGTTCCAGGCCAACTAGAATCACATGGCAAGAGCCTGTCTCAGGAGAAAGAGGATGGGGAAAAAGGAGGGAGGGAGGGGGAGAGGGAGAGAAAGAAAGAGAGAGAGAAAAAGGAGAGAGGGGGAAAGAAGGAAAAGAAAAAGAAAACGGGAAAAGGGGAAGAGGAAGGAAGAGAGAATATACATTAGCTAAAAATCTGCTCTATGGATTTTTTTTTTTTTTTTGGCTTTATAGAATTTTAAGAATCTTTCAGACACATAGTCTAGTAAATTGGATTTTTGGTTATGTATTTATTGGTTGTTGGTTGGGTGGGTTCATTGAGATATTGTACCACCTTGTAATCCAGTCTAGCCTTGAACTCTAAATCCTCCTGCCTCAGTTTATCCATATGCTGAGACTACAGGCCTGTCCTAGCATGCCCAGAGGTTTCTGATTGGCTATTACTGTCGATTCTGGACAAATCTAAATCAGCTCCTTGTTTCTGGGCTCTACTGTCTCCAACCAATTGGTTTCTTTCCAGTGTTCATTGTCTGCCTCCACAGAGCTAGCTTCGGACTATGTGATAAGGGGACAGCACACATTCTTCTGCTGGGCTGCTTAAAAGGTGCAGAAGGCTAGGTTTGAAGAACTAAGTCCAGCTTTGGATCCTATTCTGGCCTATAGATCATGGAGCCCCAACATGTAAACACCAAGTCACAACCATGAGCACTCACAGGGTGGTTGTGATGGGACTGTGGAATGCAGATAGGACTCAGGGCTAAGAGGTTCCAAAACTGAGAAATGGGACACCCAGAAACACAGTATTGTAGTGCCTCATGGTGAGTTCTGTGGTACAGATGGCCAACAGTGCAGCCAAAGGGGGAGGAGGAGAGAACGGACGGAGTGGGTAGGAAAGGATCAAGATTGTTGCTGGCTTCAGAAGCAGTCCAGTGGACAGAACGGTTAATAGGCAGAAGCTAGACTTTTAATACACTTTTGTTATCTGCTAAACCAGACAACAAAGAGTTAATACACGCCACCCTCTACCCAACATCAGCTTTGGGTTTTGACAATGTGCTATGTTATGTAAGATGTTATTGCTGCAAGATGGGTGAATGAGACATGAGAAAGGTACTGTTTTTGCAATTTCTCATGAGTCAAAATACTCCCCATTTTATGTTGCCATCACCCCCCCCCAACACCACACACACACACACACACACACACACACACACACACACTCCTCACCGGTTTCTGGCTTTACCTGAGGAGAGCCCCTCACTATTCTGGAAGGAAAGTGTCTTTCTCTTCACTCTAGAGCCTGCTCTTGCCTGTTTCCAAAGGCTGAACTGTGGCCATTCGCTGGGCTTGAGGTACTGTGATGAGTGTCAGGCTCTGAGGCAACCAAGCTAAGCTCTCAAAGGACTGAGTGGTGGCACTAGCTTATCCCTGGGCGCGGTGCTACACCCCTATGATTTGGAGTCTCTAGAATCTGGGCATTCCAGGAGCGTATATGTGTCTCTTCCCACCATATCTCATGGCCACAACCACTAACCAGGCTTTTCTTAACTTCTTTTCTCTCGTTTCCAGGATGCTTCCATTGCACACAGATTCCATATGATGAGAGAGAAACACCCTGAAAAATTCAACAGCAGGTAAGCGAGCACGCTGGCTGCCGCGGTGGCACCCTGCCCGCCCAACACTGCCAACCACTGCGGCCTCCCACCTGCTACCACGGAAATGTCCTTGGCCTGGGTCGCCCGCCCGGGACTTCGCTTTCCTGCCACGTTGCCGGAAGGAGGGTTTCCATTTCTAAGAAAAAAAAATGTCAGAAACCTGCTGCAGCCTGGCCGCCCGTCCCCTCCCGCAGGAACTAAACAGGGGGACGGCACGGGTAGCAGGGAGCCTGCCTTTGGCCTCCTGGAACCCCTCCAGGGACTTAGAGGTTCCCCCTCAAAAGCCCAGCCTCCCGCAGGGGGCTGGGGGAGCGAAAGGCTCCACTAGGGTCTTAGACCCGAGGAGGTGCCAGCCTCTCTCCCGGACAGCAGAGGGCAGCAGCGAGGCCCCTGCAACGGCTGTGAGCATGGAGGGCACCACAGTGGCCTCGCATGGGCTCCTGCATGCCTGGAGATTGGGTTCAAACAGGAAAGAAAAGAGACAACCAGGTCAGTTGCAAAGAGAATCCAAACCTGACTTGCAAAGCGAGTGACATTTACCAGAACCGCGTTGTGACTGGCGTACAATTGCGGTGGAGTTGTCCATTTTCCCTTTCTTGCTTTTTTCTCTCTCTTCTCTGACTCTATTGTCTCTGTTGTACTAATTTGAAGATTATCCCTGGATTCCACGCCTAGCCTCAGGCAGGTGCAGGGGTGGAATAATACTTTGGACTTCATCTTTGAACCTATTGCTCGGTTGTTATTGGTTGAGCCCACAGAATTCTCCTCAAAGCAGAAGTTCGGGTGTTATTTGAGGGCATTTCACTCACAGCCCAGCTCCTGAGTCCACAGCCTGGGAACTTAACCAGGGAGAGGCTGAGAACAGTGAGATAATGTCAAGCCCAGATCTAACAGCCTGGACTGTGTTAGAGTGGCATTCCGCCTCACTCAGACCCTAGACCCACAACCCACTACAAATGTGTCTTGCCAGCCCCTGCTTCTGTAGTCACTAACTGGCAACACCATCCCTTCATCACCCCGTGCATGTATGTAAATCACTATTTTTAAACCACGATCCGTATTTTATTAAAGTATTTACATGGAAGAATCCTATTTACACTGGAAAAGTGGGCGAACTGTAAGATTTTTAAAAGTCAAATACAAATCTGTTAATGACAAGAAAAGATGACAGACATAAAACCCAAGTTCAGTTGTGCCCAAAGCTTTGAGATCATTGATATTGTGACTAAAACTGATGATCCCAAGACCCGGTTTGGGCCTGCACCCTCAGCAGGTGTGTGGAGGAGGCTCAGAGATAAGTAGATGCCAGAGGGAACCTTTCTTTCTCTAATGGAGGCCAGATCTCCTGGCAATAGGTTAGTTTACATGCTAGCTTCAAAGCTTCTTGTTTCAACTCTTCTTACCTCTTCAAGTCTTTTTCTGAGGTGGCCTTGAGCTCTGCTGCTGGGGAGGGCAGGGCAGGATGGATTTTCCATTGTATTCCAACCCTGGACCGGCTTGGTTCTTCCTTAATGTTCTAGGATGTTGTGTGTCCACCTGGACCGGCTTGGTTCTTCCTTAATGTTCTAGGATGCTGTGTGTCCACCTGGACCGGCTTGGTTCTTCCTTAATGTTCTAGGATGCTGTGTGTCCACCTGCTCCCATTCTCCTCTCTGTCTGAGGACCTGGCCTGGCACGGTGCTGTTGTTACTCATCTGTTTCAGGACCCCTAGCACCACCCAACTCGGTCCTCCTGGTGCCCAGACAGTCTTCCCTATAGAAATGGTGCTCATAAGGGAACAGGCCCTTCTTGATCATCCATGTAATGTGTGGAGGTGTGCTGTGGCCTATTCAGGAAGTGGTCCTGACTTGAACCTTTTAGCAGAAGTCGTCCTGTTTCCTACACAAATATGATCTATTTCTCCTCATTCATCCTCTTGTTCTTCCTCTGCAAAAAGAACCAAACCCGTGTCCTCTCTTCTCCCAGAAAGGCAGACAGATGCTCTCTCCAGCGGAACAGCAGCCTCAGAATTGCTTTTTGGAAAAACAAAACAAAAAACCCTCTCCTATCCATTTCAATGTCTTCTTTACACCCACATATTCTCACAAGTTCTCAAGTGCATGTGTCTGGGACGATGCTCTGTGCCTGGGAAATCCACAGGTTCTGCTCACTCATTCACTTGCTCACTCGTTCATTCATTCACTCGTTCACTTGATCACCCGAACACTCAGCAACATCTTTTGAGAATATACTGTAGGCCACACAGTGTTAAGTGTTTGGGACAGTTGACCTGGCACTCACTGCCTCCCCGTAACCCCACTGGAAACAGACTGAAAAGCAGGGGTGCATACCAGTGTGTATGGAGTGATGTGTCTGTGCAGAGGTGACCTAAGAGAACACAAAGCAAGAAAATGGAGCTGGCATGGAAGGCTTTCTAATGACACAGATGCCCCACCCGGGATAAAGAAATCAAGAATACATTTTTTTACAACTTGATAAAAAAGAGAAGGGCAGTCCCCAGAGAAAGAACCAGATGTGCCTGAGATAAAACGCTAAAGCACAGCATACTAGGGAAGAAGCCCTTGGTGCAGCTGTTGCATGCTCTCTTGCTGTGGAAAGGAAGGCGGCTCTGTTGTTTTTAGAGAATAGGGAAGCAGAAGATGAAGTTTCTCCAGGTTCCAAAAATTAAGGCAAAGCAACATATGAGCTGAATAGAGCATCAGAAAAATCACATTATTAAGTCCAATTAGAAAGACAGATGGGGGGCAGTATCACATCATGCACCTCAGTGCGAAGTGCAGGAATTCATCATGGCCTCTCCACCTTCCCACTCCCCAAATCCCATGAGAAGGATGACTGTTACAGTTGCTGAGTTCAAGCCCCACCTTGCACCTGGTAGAGGTGACAGGCATGTGGATTTGAATGTAAGTCCCTGTGCTTGCTTGAGAAATGAAGTTATTCAGAGGCAGTCCCTGTTTTACAAAGTCACCAGCCGTTTCCTCTGGAGAACTTTGGGTCCACGCTGCTGCTCCATCCTGTTTGCTTGCCTGTATGTAAAATACCCCGGAGTACTCAACGTGTCCACCGAGAGGCAGGCAGGCAGCCATTTTCTCTAGGCTTCCTTATTTAGCATTGGAGATGGTTTTAAATAGGCAGGTGGTTGTTGCCATGGTAACCCCATTACACCAGCAGCTAAACTTAGGAAGGACCACAAGGGATAGGAAGAAAGCCTGATACCCGGGATTTGAAACTGTAAACGATATTATCAAACAAAGCTTCATTTTACTGGGCAGAACTTACAGTCCTTCAGAGAGTGGTTGCCGCTTGGCTGCAAGCCTCTAGCATTAAAGCCCAAAACTCACCCCTCAGGAGTAACCTTGCGGCTAAATACAGGGAGTTGTAATTGGTCTGTTTTGTTTTCAACAAGAGAGGGCTAGTCAGGGCTGGGCTTACCTAGGAAACCTGAGCTCTCACATTGCTAGTCTGCTTGGGGCTATTTTAATCATTCTTAACCCAGAATCCAAAGGCTTCAGTGGTTCTGAGAACATTTTGAAATTGTACCAAAGGTGTGTGTGTGCGAGTGTGTGTGTGTGTGTGTGTGTGTGTTAAGAAACATCAAATTATGTTTCTATTGTTGCGGTTTTTTAACCCCTTACTCCACCCCCAGTGATCTCTCTAAACTAGTTGTTGCCAGGGAGAGGGGTGATTTTATGAAGCCAAGTGTTCTCTCCAGTGGATTAACTTTGTTAATGGGATAAAAGCCAGACCCAGGGAGGTGGTAGTGTGAGCTATCTCAGACAAGTAAGGCCTTAGGAGGTGGCGTCGTGAGCTATCTCAATAGGGCTACTCGTGTTAACTATTCCTAATTTAGCTGCTATGAAAAGTGTTGTCTCACTGTCAGCATAAAGGACACAGAGCTTTAATTCTACTGGGATTTTAATGTCAGAAAGTGTTCTGCTCTAAATGAGACTCAGTCCCTGACTTTAAGAAATTCATAACCTGGCCAGGCATGGTGGTGGTGCGCTCCTTTAACGGAGCACTCAGGAGGCAAAGGGGGACGGGTCTCTGTGAGTGTGAAGCCAGCCTAGTCTGCATAGTAAGTTCCAAAACAGTCAGGGTTCTGAAAAAGGAAAGGAAAGGAAAGGAAAAGAAAGGAGGAAGGAAGGAAGGAATTCATAGTCTAGCAAAGAAGGGAAAATAATCCTCAAATTTTTTTTTACAAATTATTTTTTATACAAAAGGAATTTACATTTAACAAACCATCAGAAATACAGAGGTTCAGCTTAGTAGAACATTTTAACACAGTCCGCTCATAAATAGATTGTGTTTGAGTGTAGAATACAAAACTAAGATGACCAAGCTAAGAATTTCCATTTGTTTTGATCTCCTGCTAGAGGCCAAGTAGTTAACTAGGTCTTTTATAATCCGTTCATTATTTAACTCTCAAGGCAACCTTGCAAAGCAAGTGCTGCGCATTCTCGAATTGTGACTCTGTGTGATAAAGAGAGAGCCTGGAAGAAAGTCCCAGACTTTTAAGCACTCAGCTTGATTTGCTTTCTAAACTACCACTAAATTCCAGAGTTTAAGCCCTGGAGTCTGTCCAAGGTCTCACTTGTATCCGTCAGTGTTCCTAAGGCCTTCTCCTACGTGCTGTCCACAGGACCCTACTCAGTGGTCATTGAAACATATAAGGGGGAGTGCTGTTGCTCCCATTTTAGAGACAAAGAAACTAAGGCTGAGGATGATGGAAACACTGTGTGCTTACCAACCTTTGTGAATGGGAAAAGATTCTTGTTGGCTTATGAAGGGGGGACAAGGACATCACCCGTCATATCTCCTGTAATCTAAGTCTTTTTTCTACTCCACTGTCACAGCAAAGAGCATGACTAGTTATGGGATCTCTGTGACCCACAGCAAAATTCAAACATGCAATCCCTAAGAAGTTTGTGAGCAAGCATTAAACTAAACCAAGAGCCCTCCTAAAGGAAGGGAGTGAAATGACCGCACAGATACCATCCCTATGAGGTGTCAGAGGCAAGAGATGAGTTAATTAAAAGACATATTGGTTGGAGCTTACCGAGTAGACAGTTTGCCAAAGAGGTAAAAGAACAGAGCGAAGAAAGTTTTAACTGGTTGGGGGGGCGGTGGGAGTGAGTCTCAATTCTCTAAACCAGTAGTGGTCAGTGTTCACAGAGGAAAAGGGACATTGCCTCCATCTTCTAGATAACCTACCACAGTCCTCTAGAAGTTTCCAGACTGAGAAGGCTTATGTATCTCAAATCTACTCCATAAAGCCACCCAGTGTCCCTGTCAGTGAGCAAAGCAAAAGAGTCTCACTGTGGAGTATTTTACTGGTGCATGGGAACTGCAAACCCCGGAGGAATGTGTAATATAAACCTGTTGAGTGTCATCCACTTGAGCACATCCCTCAGCACTGAAGCAGCCAGTTATTTCCTGTCAGGCCCTTCAAAGGGTTCACATCAGTGTTGCTAGGACTGACCATCTTTCCTAAAAGCCCTTGGGTAGTTAGCAGGCTCTGGAGTGAGTGTTGGCTTCCTTGAGCAGAACCAAGGAGCTGATGAAGGGTTCCCCAGAAATCTTAATGTAGCTTGACTCTTTAGAAGGTTAGAACCTACGCTGCAAAGAACTAAGTGCTTAGTAGATATTTATAAGAAGAGGCAGCAGAGCACAGCCCAAGCTGGCATCAAAATTTGGCTCTGCTGATTACTGGCTGTGTGACCTTGGACGAGTAAGTTAATCTCTTTAATCCTTTGCTTCCTCCCTTGAAAGTCTTGAAAGGTTGCCAGAAGCTTGGTTGAAGAATGGCCATGGTGAGTGGTAGGAGGCTCAACATTTGTTGTTGAACGTCACTGATCTGCAAGCATGGGGACTTAGCATCGCCTTAAATCACTGATAAGCGCTGACAATGTACATCTTTGATGGGATGCCAAGCAAGATGTGGCTCCCATTCAATCATTGTTATATAGACAGGAGGCTCCTTAAACTGAGATGTTGGAGGAAACCAGACTTCTAGAAAATCTGACCAATGGGAAGATAATATTAATTAAGCAGGGTTGGGTTGAGTTGGATTGAATACTCCTGGATTAGAGCCTTGGAGAAAATTCCTTCCACTGGCACCATGAGACAGAGTGTGGGGTCTAAGTACCAGAGATTATAAGGCTAAACACCAAAGGCTGGACTAAGGTAGGGAGTCAAGACTAAGCTGACGTGGTAGTGGGAGGAGGGAGGGAGGGAGGGAGGGGGTGCCGGACAGATGCCAGGTGCCCCTGGAATGCTTAGGGCTTACCAGCTGAGACTATGGAGAATACAGCTGGTAAAGGAACAGGTGGCCCAGGCAATCAGGTGCTGCACATGTGACTACTCTCATCAATGACCATGTGACTATTCTCATGGACGATGCTCCGCTCCTCACTCCCACCTCGCACCTTCACTACTTCCCAACCTCAGCTGAGCACTCAGATAGTAGGTGGGAGTACCATGTGAACTAGCACGCTGTGTGCATACAATTTAGAAAGTGCAAGGGCTACCTCTCCTGACTGCCTGTGGCATGCCCAGGCACTTACATAACAAACGCTTTTACCTAAGAGTGAAACTTCTTTCATGAACTCCACAACTGCTCCCAAATTGCCGTCTATCTGGATATTTGGCTTTATAACAGCAGCATCGTGAGTTCAAATTCCTGGTAGTTAAGAGTCCAGTGCCTTAAAAATTGGGCTTTACCTCCTCTGCATCTCAAGAGAGGCGCTCAATGGACCAAGCCACCTGCTCCTGTTTCCTCCAATATATAAAATGATGCTTTAAAATACTTGGAGTTCAGAAAAGCCCCTCCATGAAGCTGATTGTGGTGTTTTCGACTTTTAGTCTTTCCCCTGTGGGTATTTTGTAAGGGAAACGAAACCCTTATGTTTCGACCCTCTTTAAGGCCAGCACTGATCAATTGAGTCTTTATCTAACTGCGTCCCTCTGATGACCTTTCTTGTGCCTCTCCATTACACTTATAAGGACCCCAAGAGACACTGGGCCCATTCTAAGTTCCCAATCTCCCCCATTGCCAGGTCAACAGACTGTCAATTTGTATCGAAGTCAGAAGTCTTGATTTCTCTCTGCCATGTAACCTAACACAGCCACAGTTCTGGGGTCAGAGCACTACACTTTCAATGTTGTTCTGCTGACTGAAAGTCTGTGACCTTGGGGAATTATTCTGAGAATTCAATAGAGAAATGTATTTAAAGTGCTTATCATGGAGTATGCACAACAGTAGCTGCTCTTTTGAGAACTGTTCTCACTACCGAGGTAGACCCTGTGGCAGCTGAAGGTCATATTAGCTATTCAGAACCCTCAGTTCTCCATAGTGGAGGGGTAGGTATCTGGTGGTCATAGCTTTGGTGAGTCACCAGGGTGGAAATGTTTGGCATGTGTTTTATCTTGATTTAAAAAAAGACATTCTTCAACAAGATAGCAACCTATTTTTCATCATATACTTTAGTAACACATCGTATAGTATTTTATGAAGTGCATTGCATTATTAGTGTAAATCATTTAGAAAGCAAACAAAAGCTAAAGGGCAAACAGCCATGACCCAGAAACACTTGCGGCATAGTGGTGCATTTCAACATGTCATGAAACGAATGTGATACCTGTTTTTATAAAGTTGAACGGACTACTTCCTAAATGTTTTTCTTCAGACAAGCCATTTAAGCTCACCCTAGGAAAATAAACCATGCCATCCCCGATCCCCGCAAACCTGATCCTATCAACATCTACTTCCTCTCAGCATTTTCCTGTACAGCTTCACTTCTTTGAGATGACACCATATACATGGCTTTAAAACCTTATTACATCAGTATAGTAGCAATAAGTGTTTCCTCAGAAGCATTTATATGTAGCTGTGAATTAGTTAAACTGCTTTGGCTCTGGGCAGGTCATATGCGCTTGCCCAAGAGCTCTCTGGATGTGTTCCGAATGAAACACACACACACACACACACACACACACCAGCTAATTCTGATATGCCTTGACTAGCTCAATGGTTGGGTACTTCTAAACCTCCCTACAGCTAACAAATCCTCCTCTCCAGTATTCCAGAGTTAACATCTTTTAAAATCTGTATTTTATCTCTGCTACCCAAGACCCAGTTGGGGGCCAGATCCTTACATGCCGGTGGGCCTTTAAAGGATAAATACAAGCTGAGGGCCAGATCCTTACATGCCGGTGGGCCTTTAAAAGATAAATACAAGCTGAAAAGATCCTAATTCTCTCAGTTTCAGACCCTGTACACAGTTCTGCTGTGTCTCAGTGGGACCCTTTCCTGCTTATTTGTCAAGGGCAGCAGGGTTGCTATCTGAACCACACAGCCGTCAAGCTTTTCACCACGAGAGAGTGTAATAAAGTTCAGGAGCTGGTCTGCGGACTCAATAGGAGCCATCGCCTGAGGAAGACTCTAGTACACGTTGATCAAATTGATGTAGTCGTCCGAGTATAAGACAGATGTTGTCAACTAATTTTACAGAGGGTCAGAGGAAGAAGTGCCACAGACCTACTAGTCACAAGATGGGGTGGGAGTGTCATACATTAAAACCAGGCCTGTCTGCCTTCATGGCCTCAGGTGTCTGACCACTCTTCTATGATTTCTTGTGCCCAGTTTGTTAGTGTGGCCAGCCAAGAAAAGATACAGCCAAAAAAAAAAAGGGCCTAGAGAAGCCACAGAGCCAACTGAAGGACTATATGAAACCCACAACCAAACCACATTCGTTTCTCTAGAGAGAACCGGCGGGTGCACTTGGGAATGGGCTGCTGCAAGGGATACACAACAGGAAACTCTTCGTCTCAGCTCAAGAGACGGTGGGGAGGGAACAGGAGAGCTTGCGTTTGGGGTACAAAGATGAAACTTCTGGTCTAGAGACACACCAAATCCTGAAATGAGATACTGAGAAAAGTTGGATTTCTTTCGAGCATCCCCAAAAGCAGAATGCTTGATTTATCTGTGACATTAAACTTGTCACTCTCTTCTCATTCCAAGGGTATATGTTCACTGCACCATCAAGCCACACCAGATGAGAGTCTCTGCCCAACACACGAGGCCTGCTGGGGTGTCATGGCAAAGGCCTCTCACATCTTGTCCTGTTTAACTGCTAGTGACACTAAGTTGTCCCTTCAACTCAACCTGCTGTTCCTTCTCAGCCCCACACTAAAGCTGCCGCTACACCAAGAGTCTCCTGCCTGAACCCACGTTCTCTCTTAGAGGACCTTAAGCTCTCTTGCTATTTACATGGTTCCTTTTCCACAAGCATCTGAGCCACCCCTTGTTGGCTCCCTCCATTCCTCTCGCCTTCCTGTTGCACCTGTCCTTCTGCTCCTTACCTCAGGTGATATGACATCTCCTCTTCTGGCCTAAGCATCAGCTCTTGTTTCAAAGGGCTACCCTACTGTCCCAAGGACTCTCTCCCTGATCATTCCTAGCCCTGGCCGCCATATTTGTACTTGATTTCCTCTTAGACTCTGTCTAGAAAGTTTTTGACACATTTTCTCCCACTCTTATTGTCATCTTTAATGTGTCTAGTTTATTATTGGGGGGGAGGTCTGCTAATTACACCAAGTCATGTGGCCATTTTTAGTTCAGAATGGCCTCACCTTATTTGGGACCCACTGAACTTGAACTGGAAAGGTAGCATGTTCTTCACTCTGCCAAAATGCATTGGGTGCCCATTAATATTTTATGGTAGCTAATATTGTTCTATGGTGGGACTAGTGGACTATCACAGCCTCTTCTCTGCACACACATGGACAGGCCATCCCATCCCAATTACATTATGGGTCCTAGGGCCGCTATAACAAATTACCACCTATGACTTGAAATAACAGGGATTTATGCTCTGAAGTTGTGAAGGTTAGGAATCTGAGATCAAGGTATCGTCAAAGTTAGTTTCTCCCCTAGGCTTAGAGAGAATTTTCCAAGATTCTCTCCTGTTAGTTGCCAGCACTCCCTGGATTAAAGTCACCAGTCATTGAATTGGGCCCACCATAATCTAAGACAGTTTCATCTTAACACCTCCAAGACCCTATTTCCAAATAAAATCTCATCCATCACGAAGAGACTTCGGTGTATCCTTTCTTCCATGTGAACCGCAGCACCAACACTCTCCCAAATCCTCACATACAAGAAAACTAATTACATAAATTATGCTGAACCTGCCAGGCAGTGATGGTGCATGTCTTTAATCCTGGCACTTGGGAAGCAGAGTCAGGCAGATGTATGTGAGTTGGAGGCCAGCCTGGTCTACAGAGTGAGTTCCAGGACAGCCAGAGCTCCACAGAGAAACCCTGTCTCGAAAACAAAGGAACAAAAAGAGTCAAATGCTTTAGTGTAGTTCCTCATTTAAATGAACATCTCTTGAGGGAATTTTAACACTCTTACTACTGGACCACAGAAAATTTTAGAAGCAGCCCTAACCTCCTTCTATCAGGAAAATTAGTGACTCTTAGGTGAGATACGTTGTCTATGAAGAAATCCTGAGGAAAGAGCTTTACAACTCTGCTGTGAGGCCACACAGCCCTGGTGTGAAATGCAGGCACAAAGTGTAATTGGATTCAGCGTGCAAGGAGCTGGGTGTCGGCCCTCACTTTGCCTCCTCTTTCCTGTGAGCCATTGGGAAGTTACTCACGTCTCTGACTCTTAGTGTTCTGGTGTGTCAAACAGAAGTGACAACTATCTCACAAGGTGCATAGAGAAATTAGACTAGACAGATAAAAAACCATCTGAAATGGTTACTCTTGGTTGGGATTAGCAAGGAGGCCATTCTAGCTGCCTGTCTGTCGGTTCTACAGAGACAGTAGGACTCTGAGGTAAAGCGGTGGTGCTGTGGCTCTCATGGGTAGCCTTAGCTTTGGACAAGACTTCAGCTTTCAGCCTTCTTTGTGGCATCAACGTGCTCCCCGTTTGCCCTCTGTGGCGTGTCATGAGATCTCTACTTTGAACCCTGTGGGAGTGCTTACACTCTGGTGTTGGGGGAGAGGGGTCCCATCACTTCACTTTTTACCCACAAAGCTTTTCCCGATCTTCTAACACTCTTCAATGAATGGAGGGCTCTCCTAACCCCAAGAGTGCACTCCAGAGCCTCCAACTGCTGAAGTGTCAGGGACTTGGGCAGCCTCTTATATTTGTGTTTATTGAACATACACTTCAGGAGAAATTCCTCGCTCTCCGGTAACAAGACATTTTCTATTCTGTTCGATAGAGAACTCCTTTAATCTTGAGAGCAGGCCTTTTTGGAAAGCATTCCCAAGTGCCAATCAAGCCAAGTGCCTCGCGTTGCCTTTGAACTCAATGTGCTGAGAGTTCCGTATTCAGTCTCCAGCTTTGGGCTGCCCTAAGGTACAAGGTACTGAGAAGGTCATGGATAAGTTAAAATCTCTAACCGTTTCTGCGAAGCTTTTATTGGCATGTTCTATTAGTTCTTGCCTTTCTCTTCTGAATCACCTTGTCTCGGAGCTCGGAGGAGCGAGCAATGGCCAGTGCTTAGAATCAAGGGTTGAGGTGAAAAGGGAACAAACTGAGTGTCGACAGCCTAGGTCCTGGTCTTACTCAAACATAATCTTTTCCTTTCTCCCATCTAACTACCAAGTGGGATGGACATCAGAAAGTCTGTGAAGAACTAGATAACCAGATGGTTTGTCCCTTTGTCTTCGAAACTTTATGATGTAGTGTCAAAATTCTTGAATAGTCATCATTTGTCAAAATTAGAAACTCGGGGGAAAGACAAAAAGCTACTTTCCCAATTCTGAAAAGATAATTAAGTGCACATAATTGTTGCAAATATCACCAGCTTAAGCTTTTAGCCTGCTGCAGCCAGTGAGCCCTTGGGTTAGGATACATAACTAAATATATATGCACCTCGGATGGGAAGGAAGTAGAAGAAGCACTTGAAGCAGCTCCTGAGAGCTTCATATAGGCAAGCTACAAAGGCCTATATGAAAAGGTCACACATCCAAATGCCAGCAGATGTCAGGGGGCTGGTGTTGAGATGGACAGGGGTGGCTATGAGTCTTCACGGAGTGATGGGGGCTCCAGAAAACTAGAAAACATAAGCGAGTGAACATAAAGTGAGTGACTAGCACCAGCTTTAGCCAGTTGTCAGAACAGCAAACGATTTCTCAAAAGAAAAAAAGAGTGAGCTCCAGTGTGCATGTGTGTGTGCACACATGGTATGCCTGTGTGTATGCATAATTTTCTACTTTTAAAAGTCACTATGCAAGTACATTCTTAGGCCTGTAAGATCCTGTCCCCGCAAGCTATCATGTTGGTACCCAGGAATTACAATGTTAAGCTGTGATGGAAACCAATGGTTTCTTTTGCTTGTTTGACTTGATCTACAAATTACTGATGCTATTGATATAAATAAGTGTCCTACCAATGGATAAGGAACAGGCTTCAGAACGTTTGAGAAGTCAGCATGTTTGCAATAACAAAATGTTCCAAGATATCATAAAAGACACGATCCCACAAGAAAAGGACCCGGATAGTCAGAGGACCTAAAATCTAAGTCTGATTCAGAAATCCATGCCAAGTGAAAGTGAGGAAGAAAAATGCACAGTCCCTGTTTTGGGGTAAAAAGAAAAAGCATGAGGTCCTAGCAAGGAGGATCAGTGTGGGCAGGACAGCTAACTAAGTCATTATGAACTTAGGCTCACAATGAGCTTCCAAGGTTACCTACTCCACAGTAAATAGCATTGGCTGACGCAAACTCCAAGATGTACAAGAGCTTGTACATCATGGCAAGAAGATGGGGAAAGTCGGGAAAATCTAAGAGAACCATTCCTTTTTTCTGTGTAATATTTGAGAGCCTTTGATATGGGCTCAACCTACTGAAAATATGTAAATGCAGAACCAAGTATTTCAGGTGAAGTGGCCCCGTTCGGTAGCCAGACTAAGGAAGGCCATTCCTTTGCACCATGGACTCTGATCCTGGGATGAGAGGCCCTGGCAAGAATCACAAGGTTATCCCATAAACCAAGGGGAATGTTCATGGCCTGGGACCTGAAGACCAAGCAGAAGGAGCTTTAGAACGAGAATGATTAGAACATTCAAATGAATCTCTAAAACCACAGCCCACCGAGGGCAGCAAGTGTGAGCTAGAAATAAGCATGGCAGAGGCAGTGCCAAGCAGTTTTCCCAGGGACCTGACAGGGCGGAGCGTGGGGAAGTACAACTGAGACAAGCTGAAAACTGCCAGTGAGAGGGACAAACTGAAGACATCCTTGCCAGAATCGTGTAGGGTAGGGCACAGTGCCGTGGAATAGTGCTAGGTATTGACAAGGGATGGCAAGCTCATGTAAAAATCAAAGTCACTTTAAAAAAAAAAATCAAAGTCACGGAAACGAGTGTTACGAACACATACTCAAGCACAAGAAGTCTCAATCATCAGAGAAGCAAGGTGGAGAGCATATGGTTGAGATTTCAAAAAGTTGCAGTGAGAGAGATTCTGCCGGCAGTATCTAACACAGGCTTCCCAGGCATTCAAGATACTGGCTGAGGCTTTTCTATGTTACTCTTGTGGTTTGGGTGTCTTGTTTTTGTTCTTGTTCTTGTTTTTTTAAAAACTGGCACAGGACAGAGATGGAATGGAGGACAGGAGGGACTTTTTATATAAGCATCTGCTCATCTGGTGAATTTTCTCCTTGTCTTGAGGACAATTCCACACCTTCAGCAGTAGAGGAAATAACACTGCCTTTCTTGGACATTATGTGACTTGGAAGCTTTTGACTGCCGTGGGATCGAAGGCTCAGGAAACCTAGCTGGAGGTGAACAGACCACCTGGTGTTCTAGGTCAGCAAAAGAAAGAAATACTACACACGCACGCGCACACCCGCGCACATGCGCACACACAACAAAGCTTAGCTTCTCCCATCCTTGTTCCTTCTGCTGATTTTCACCTTTCCTCCCCCAGGCTCCAGGGTCACCACCAGGGACTTCTGGTTAATTGAGTCTCCATATTTCTTCCCCAGAATGTTGAGGAAAGCAAAGATAATCTAATCCAAATTCATCAGGGGAGATGTGCCACGTGTATTTCAAGCTGTAACTCAGCCACCCATGAGCTGCAAACCCCACTTTGTGTGTGGCAGTGGGCTTTGCTTTGGTCCATGTCTATATCGTGTAACCATGTGTGTAGTCTTGGTTCTCTAGTCACCCCTGTAAGACAGGCAATACGCTCCCAATCCAAAGATGGGGAAACTGAGCGACGGACTCAATGGCTTGCCCAAGGCCACAGAACAAGTGAATGTCTGAAGGATTAGTGAACTGATCCTTTCTGGATTCTAATCAGAGGCCCCCACCTCAGCCAACCCATCTCCAAACCCAGACTTTGTGCTCTGGGTAACTGGCTGTTTAGCTGGGTTAGCGTGGGAAGCCAATCTCAACATAACACTGTTTCTATGGGTGACATACACTCAGAATGACAAACAACTGACTTAGGCAAGGAACATTTGTAACCTGACCTATCAGAATCATGTTCAGATGGGGGTGGGAGGGCAGACATATCCAGCCCACATTCTCACTTCGTGATGTCATCTTATCAGCTTTGCATCTCCCAAAGAACAGACCCTTTACAAACTATGCCAGTGACACTGCCACAGGAAGCAGATGTAAGCTAAAGTGAGGGACCTGTCAATGGGTAAAGCCACTCTTATGATTCAGACATGCAGGTCACATGTGATAAATGGAAACTAAATTGTTCCCAATGGCTGTGGGCAGGCTGAGCTGAGGAGATGAAAGGATTCAGCTGTCTATCCCAAGGGTCTCCTAGCAAGTTACTGGAGATGAAACACGGACCTGTGTCACACCAGACAGTTCTACTTTGTAGCCCTGGTTGATCAGGAGCCAGGAAATGGCTTTCTTCAGCCAGAGGTTGTCAGCCAAGTAGCCACCTTCTCTGGCCTTCGGGACTTAAATTCCAATAAGCTGTTCTCGCCTAGCTGTCTTGACTGTCCCCAGCCACCTTCAGGTTCAGGCTTCAAGGGCTGATGAATGGGTGACTCCTGGAGAACACAGCTAACTGCAGCACCTTAGGAGTTCACTTTCCTACCTCACCTTTCCCTATGCCGCCCCCCCCCCCTCCAAGCCAGGGTTCCTTTCTGCCCCTGTATTTGACTGTGTTCACTGATAAACTCTACGGACCACCTGAGGCAGGCACACAGTGTAAGAGGTTCTTTGCTGTTGGAGTTTTCTTTGTTTTTAGACAGTAGAAAGGAGCTATTTTCCGGTGGCAAGCACAGATACTGACACCTCAGAACTCAGGCTCTCAGGAAAGGGAGATCCTGGCAACATGGAATCTACCTTGGCTGTGTGTCTGAGGTTCCCCACAAATCTAAAGCTGGCCGTATGTCCATCACTGTGGCAGGTGTCTGAGCAGGCTACTGGGACTTCCAAGAGAGTCAGTATGTGAGCATGCTAGGTAAGCACGGATTTCGAGTCTCAAAGAATCTTTCTTCTTTGTTAGATTTTAAATTGTATTTTGATTAAGTGTGTGCATGTGTGTGACTCAGTGTGTCACAGCATGCCTGTGAAGGTCAGAGGAGGACCTTCTGTAGTGAGTTCTCTCTTTCCATCTTTAAATGGGCTTCTAAGACTGAACTCAGTTTGTCAGGCTCTCATGGCAAGTTACCCACTGACCTCAGACAGAGCCATCCTCCTGCCTCTGCCTCCCAATTCTTTAAAGAAGCTTTTTTATGGGCTGTGTCTGTGCGTTGCCCTATGTGGTACGATGGAAGGATTTGCTATTTCAGAATTTGGGAGGCTTTATCATGATTGGATGCCCTCTGGAGGAGATATTGTCAGAACCTACCAAAGATGAATCCACAAAGATAGTCCACAAACACTAGCTGTCCCCAGGGTAAAAGGAGAGCACTACTATGAAGTGTGATCCTCTGGAGTTCAGACTTAGCCTGGAAAGGGGGAGAACATTCTCCAGCATAAGGTTATGGGTGTAGCCTCTTAGTATTATACTTTTTGAAGTATAAAAAGCAAAGATCAATACAGAGGCCCAGACCATTTTGATGAGTACCAGGACCCCAAGCAAACACAGCCAGTCAACCTTGAGCTTGGATCTTATGGGCCACAAAGACGGATGAGGACCACTAGGTCACTTGCTTTCATGATTTTGACTGAATATTCCATTACACTCATATGCCTCTGAGACGTGGTAGCGGGGACCAGGAAGAGTAAGGTAGAAAGGAAAACGAATTCCAGGTTAGGAGCTAGGATTAACACCCCAACTCTGTACATACACACACACACACACCCCAACTGTGTCATCAAAGACTAGCTCACTTTCTTAATAACATACCATGAACAGGATGCTTAAAATAGAAGCACCATGCAAAGTGGGTGAGCAGTTCTGTGTCCACACACACTCACCTTTAACTATGAAAAGGCACTAAAGTTGCTAACCATATCCACTGCCCTCCGTGGATGCCATATTCAGTAAGATCTTTGCAAGCCAGAAGTCCTTCTGAGTTGTAACTCATTTTCCCATTCTTATTATTTAGCATTCACTTGCCATTTAGTCAGTATCTCTTGATATCAATCAGTAACAGTATAACTAATGTAATTATGTTCCATTTATTTAGTTAGTTAGTTAGGTTTTTTTGGGGTTTTTTTGTTTTGTTTGTTTTGTTTTTTCTGAGACATGGTTTCTCTGTGACAACCCTGGCTGTCCTGGAACTTTCTTTGTAGACCAGGCTGGCCTTGAACTCACAGAGATCCTTTGCCTCTGTTTCTATATCCTGAGTGCTGAGATTAAAGGCATGCACCACCCCCTCCATATTTTCATTAATAATTTATTTTTCTCAGTTAATTTTACCCCTTTCTCTTTCTCCCTCCAAACCTTCCCGCATGCCCCTCCTTTCTCTCTTTCAAATTCATGGCTTCCCTTCATTCCGTATTTTTTAAAAAGTTGAACTCACTAGTTATCTTGTGTGGTCTTTATTATGATTAAACTCACAAATAACTGTTCTATATTAAGAAGAGTAGGCAGGTGTGGTAGTCAACACTTTTAATCCAAGACTTGCAAGGTAGAGGCAAGTGGATCTCTGTGAATCTGATCTGGTTGGGGGTGAGGGTGGGGGTGTGGTGGGGGTGGGGTGGGGGGAGAGAACATTGACAGTAATCCATCCCTGTATACTTTGGAGAGTCCTAAGAGCGGGTGGTTGCTCTGACTGAGAACTTGAATCTCAAAGACCATCTAAATTCAAACTGTGGTCTGTGATGTTTACCTGTAAATGTTCCCGCATGCAAGATTTAAGAAGAGTCTTGATCTATTGGTTATTAAGGGAATTCCACACTTACACAGTAATTTCCATCATAAGCAAGCTTCTCCATGATTGACCTTTTTTCTTGGACCCATTCTTGAAAGCGGGGCCTCCCCTTGCCCTCCCCCAGGCCTGTCCACTCCTTCCTGGTCTCTGGCCACTTGTCTTCTCAGCACTCATTACCCTAGGTCTTTCTGAGTGCCATGAACACAAATCCCGACCCAAGGATGGAAAGGAGCCAGGGAATACCTTGCTCCTTGAAGCTGAAAGACACTGAGCCAACACAAATCTGTTGGCAGGCACGGCAGGCACAAAAGTCCCATTCAGGGCACAGAAACAGCTATTTATAAAGCCCCTTCCTGATTGCTGGGTGTTCACTTTCTCTTGGACCAAAAGGGCCACTGCCGCCTCTTGGAAAAGATTATTCCTTTCACAGCTCTGTGACCGAGAGTCACTGAGTGCCACCGAGTGCCCCATTCAGGGAGCAGCAAGAATAGGGGACAGCATTCAGGGTGGATTAGGTGTGGTGACAAGCCCTCTGTCAGTCGAGGGCAGCTGGGGATGCCAGTGACACAGATGGCCTCAGTAGCACCTGTGATGTGACAGTCACAAGCCTGTGGGGACTACATGAACTCACCTGCCTTTGCTCTTTTTTTTTTTTCTAACTCTTGTCATAAATTTTAGTTAGCATGATTACTACACTCCCAAAGGCATTTGGAGTTTGATTGTGTGGAATATTCACAGGTATACATTCATAGAATCTCAGTGCTATGACATTCATCTTTCAGTTATAACTCAGCAGTGGCCACCTGTAACTTTTTTGTGTTTCTGGTTGGCTAGATTGTCGCTTATGTTAATGACCTGAGCTTAGTGTATTTCAGCAGATTTAGCAATAACATCAATAACTATTCAGAAAGCCAAATGTCTTAGTTACTTTTCTATTTCTGTGCTGAGACCCCCATGACCAGCCGGGCAGTGGTGGTGCATATCTTTAATCCCAGCACTCGGGAGGCAGAGACAGGTGGATTTCTGAGTTCGAGGCCAGCCTGGTCTACAGAGTGAGTTCCAGGACAGCCAGGGCTATACAGAGAAACTCTGTCTTGAAAAACAAAAACAAAAACAAAAACACATGACCAATGGAACTTATAAAGGAAAGTGTTTCATTTGGGGCTCATGGTTCCAGAGGGTTGGAATCCGTAATCATCATGGTATGGAGCATGGCAGCCTTGGGATAGCAGGCATGGTGGTAAAGCAGAAGCTAGGAGCTTACATTCTTATCCATAAGCAGGAGGCAGAGGGAGCTAACTGGGAATGGCAGGGACTTTTGAAACCTCAAATCTCACTCCTATTGACACACTTCCTCCAACAAGGCCACACCTCCTAATCCTTCCTGAAGGGTTCTACCGACTGAGGACCAAGTGTTCAAATATATATTAGCCTATGGGGGTCAGGCTCATTCAAAATGCCACACCCCAAATCATTCATTGTTCTCACTGAGATCAACTCTGTGAACAAGTGTCATTAATGTACAGAAACTACCTGTTGGCTAAGGTATAGTTTTTCCAATACAGGACACCCACTTGTGGGCAGCATCTGCTCCACCAGGCCTTCCAACCCAATGCTGACTGACGCAGGAGGCCCGATAAGCTATTTTAGTCATGAGCCACTCAGGGAACCTGGTTATCAAAGTCTAAACCACAAGAAGGGATGCCTTCAGTTCAAGGGCTCTATTTCTAGAAATAACTGTAACATTCTCTGTGTAGACTTCTAAGCTCAAAGAAGTGTTTTCATGTTTTGACTTTTGATGACTTCAAAAGCCTGTTGCCCTAAAAACTTCCTTGATTCTCAGAAAAGAGCCCCGAGAGCTCAGGGTGGTTGATGGAGCTGAACACACAGCCCTCCTAGTACAAATGGGCATCAGCTAGCTGGGTTTTACCTGTGGGCCTTCTTGAAAACAGCCTATTCATAGTTGTCAGGATGATGACTGATTCTGGCCCTAAATTGCTGACAACATAAAAGAACATTTTTAATAAATCTCCTTTCCCCCTTCATCTGGCAACTGAAAAGACTCAACTAACTCATGGGTAATTGATGTTATTTTCTTACAAACCAAACGGGATCCAGACAATCAGCACCAAAATCAACCATGTGTCCTGTTGTTGTCTTACACATGGCTAAGAACTTCCTGGAGCCCAAAAAAGGACCTGAGCAAGGCTTCAAGAACAGATCCACCTGGGGAGATCAGAGCCTAAGAAGGAGCCTCAGAGCCTTATGGACCTGGAGATCAGCCCTAGGGCATGGTTAGGGATTAGTCACCTCCAGCTGCAAGGTGATTATGAGAGAGAGAGAGAGAGAGAGAGAGAGAGAGAGAGAGAGAGAGCGCGAGAGAGAGGCCAAAGAAAACTCAGGAAGAGCGATGCAGAAAATGTGTTCCAGCAGTCATTAAAATGTTGTTAGTTTTCTCTTTTCCAAAACACATTGGCCACCTGTGAGGGAAAAAAAACCCTCCTGCCCTTACCTCTAAAGCCAAAGGGGAGTGAGTCTTTCAGTAACTGTGTCTCTTGGCAATAAGGAAGGACACTCACCAAGCACTGACTATGTGTTAAACCCCTGAACAGCACTTGACACTCGCCACAGGAGTTTCCCAACTTCACTGGATAGATACTTACACATTCTACTTTGAGGAAGTAAAACGATGTCCAAAGAACATAAATAATGGTCCAAATAAGTCTGATCTGTATAACAGAAGATGAAGCTAGCGGACAGGTCAGGACCACATTTAATAGCAGATTCCTCTAACAAGGAGTGATGTGGTTCAGGTGGCACCTCAAAAAGAGAAGGAAGAAAAGTGTCTGTGTTCTCTGGTTGGCAGAGAGAGGGGACTAAACCTCCTGTCTCAAACTGTGGGTTCTCCTGTGCCTCTCAGCTCCTATGGAAGGCTTTGGAGGGGCCTTGCTGTAATGATTAAGGGAAGGGGAAAATGACTTGGCAGAGGAGGACCCAATCTTTGAATCCTCCCATAAGAGAATTCAAATAAACAGTATCTACTTCTAGAACTATTCTAAGATTAAAAGCAATTTTATATGAAAAAGAATATTTAAAAGAGGGGCTATAACAGTGGTTCTCAACCTGTCGGTCACAATCCCCTTGGGGGTCAAATGACCCCTTCACAGAGGTCACATATCAGATATTTACAATTTATAATGGTAGAAAAATTACAGTAATGAAGTAGTAATGAAAATAATTTTATGGCTGGGGATCACCACACCATGAGGAACTGCATCAAAGGGTGGCAGCATTAGGGAAGTTGAGAAGCACTGGGCTAGAAAGCTGTCTCAGCAGTTAAGAGCACTGGCTGTTCTTGTAGCAGACCCAGCAGTCTCCAGAACCCACACAGCAGCTCACAATCATCTGTAACTCCAGTTCCCAAGGATCCTAATGTCCTCTTCTGTATTCATGGACACTGCGTGTGCATGCTGCACAAACATACATGTGGGCAAAGTACTCCTACATATAAAATTAAAAATAGACAAAAGAAAAGTGTTTAGCAGACTGAAAAATCAAGGGGCCTCTGGAATAGAGCACATTAACTCCTAACCCCAAAGTGCCTGAGTTAACAGAAAACAGATGGACTGTATTCGATTTTTGAGCACAATAGTGTCCTATGGGCCAGTGGCCCAATGTTTGTCTCGGTGTTACTACTGAAAGTACAGAACTCAATGAGAACATGTATCCGCCCCTTGTGTGGTATATGGCCCATTGTAGACATCTGTGGTAGTTTGAACAGGTTTGGCCCCCATAGACTCACATGTTTGAATGTTTGGCCCACTAGGAGTGGCACTATTAGGAGGTGTGACCTTGTTGGAGTAGGCGTGGCCTTGTTGGAGGAAGTGTGTCATTGTAGGGGTGGGCTTTGAGGGCTCCTATTCTCAAGCTCTGACTTGGAATTCTATGCTCAAGCTCTAGTGTGGAATTCTAGACTCTGCCTGGCTGCCTACGGAAGACAGTCCCCTTCCGTTGCCTTCAGATCAAGATGTAGAACTCTTGGCTCCTCCAGCACTATGTCTGGCTGCATGCTGCCATGCTTCCTACCATGAGGATAATGAACTAAACCTCTAAAACTGTAAGCCAGCTGCAATTAAATGGTGTCCTTTAGATAAGAGTTGCTTTGGTCATGGTATCTCTTCACAGCAATCGAACTTTAAGTCAGAAGTTAAATGTATTTTGCATTATGTTATAGGTACAAGCCTATGGGGGGCAGGGAGTGGACTGTGGTGGTTTGAATAGGCATGGTCCCCATAGATTCGTGTGTTTGAGTGTTTAGCCATCAGGAGTGGCATTATTAGGAGGTGTGACCTTGTTGGGAGGAAGCGTGTCATAGTCAAAGTCAATATATTTTCAATGTATTTGGATGCTTGGACAGATGGACACATTGGCCACAATTACAATCCTTTAGTTTCCTTGAAGACTACCCATAGAAAACTGATCTCCTGTGTCCCTGTCTCAGGAAACCAGCCATGTGTCATACCATCTTAATGCTAAATACCTTTTTAGCCACTTCTCACTCCTCAGGACTAGCTGCCAATCCTACCCCCTACATTTGAGCCTCTGACTCTCTCTGAGCATTATTTTACTGCCAGCGTTGAGGCCTTTGGCAATTCTCTTCCAGACTCCTACACCACATCCAAGCCTCCAGTCTGCATCACCCCTTACAGCCCCACTCCCCCCACCAGGGACAGGAGGATCTTTAAAAACACAAATGGAGGGGCTAAGGAGAGGCCAGTTGGTAAAGTGCTTCTACAGCAAGCATGAGGAACCGAGTTTGGATCTCCAGCCCTGCACAGGGAGACAGAGACTGCCTGAGGCTGAAGTGTACTGGCCAGTCAGTCTGGCCAAAGCTGTGAACTCAGTGAGGGGCCCTGTCTCAAAACATAAGATGAACAATTGAGACAGACACCAGACATCAATTTCTAGCCTCCAGACATGTGTGCACACATATACAAGTACCTGCACACAACACACCCACACACCACACCTACACACCCACACAGCACACCCACACACCTCACAACACATACACACACACACAACAAATTCACACATCCACACAACACATCTACCCTACATAACACATCCACACACCCACATGAATGTATATCTATATAAACCATACACATGCCAGAACCCCACAGGTCACTACTGACACCAACCTGCCCTCTCTCCTACTCAAGAATGGCCAGTGGCTTCATGACCAAGTCCAAACACTGGTGTGTTCAGCCTTCACAGTCCTGTCCAATCTGCTTCTCTAGCTGAGGCTAGCCAGCACCTCCCTCACCTCACCCCCACTTGAGTTTGTGTCCCCTTGGCACTTGCCCTGACCTGCTTCCTGGGCTCATGGTTTAGATGAGGTTTGTCTTCACTGAAACTTAATTTGAGGTTATAGTATAGCAAGGCTGAGAGGTAGCAGGGCCTTTGAGGGGCCTTTGGATTGGAAGGGACTGGCCTCCATGAAGGTTCAATGTAGCTTATTCAAAAATGAGTTAGTTTCTGTGCACGGTTGTTACAGAGTTAGCTCAGCTTCCCTGATTTGCAATTGCTTCCTCTGTCAGACACATGCTTCCTTCACATACACCTGCTTCTCCTCTTTGCTTCTTAGCCATGCTATGGCACAGTGTGAGGCCTTTAGCTGAGCCTGTACCCTGTTCTTGGACCTCCAGCAAAATAATCCTCTTTTCTTTATAAATTGACCAACTCTGGGGATTTTGTTATAGCAACAGAGATTAGACAGAGATCCCTGGGCTTTCTGCACTGCCTGGAATGTTTGTCTTTTATCTCCTCTGTTTCCCTGCATTCTTCTGAACTCTACTATAGCATCACCGACCCTAAGACACTTGCCCTAAACGCTCTGACCGATTAAGAACTGAATGTCTTTTCTTCTATATGCCTTGGTGCTGAGTCCATCACAAAGCAGCCTGCTTCTGAGTCCTCCTTACCACGTGTCCGGTTCATGGAATTCTATATTTTGTTACTTGTTGCATCTCATGTTGTCTCCTCTCCTGTCTGTGACAAAATGAATGTGTGTTGCATTAATATTTTAAAAATTTGATCATATTAGTTTGTAGAAGTGGATGCACATGTACCACAGTACATGTATAAAAAGCCAGAGAACAAGTTTCGAACAGCACGTGGGTATCAAGAATCAAGATCCAGTGGTCAGGTTTGGTGGCCAGCACCCTTACATACTGATCCATGGCTCCAGCTCTATATTAATATTTTGTTTCATATCAAGCATGCAGTTCAGCTTTAGCTTCTCAGAAGTACATTTTTATCACCGTATCACAGTTTTGATCAACCATGTGACCAGTCCAGAGGATTAACTAGGGATTAGGGTGTGGCCTATGACTCTAGGAAAAAATATATTAAATTAGATATGAGGGAAACACATTTTAAGCCAAAAGTCAAAACACCTGATCTAACAGATATGACTGAGCGTTTTCCTTGGCAGCACATAGAAATGCATAAAGCCTACAGCAGCTGTCTGCCAGACAGGTCTCTAGCTGTCCACCAGGCAGGTCTGTCTCAATAGCTGTTCACCAGGCAGGTCTGTCTCAGTAGCTGTCCACCAAGCAGGTCTCAGTAGCTGTCCACCAGGCAGGTCTCAGTAGCTGTCCACCAGGCAGGTCTCAGTAGCTGTCCGCCAGGCAGGTCTCAGTAGCTGTCCGCCAGGCAGGTCTCAGTAGCTGTCCGCCAGGCAGGTCTCAGTAGCTGTCCGCCAGGCAGGTCTCAGTAGCTGTCTGCCAGGCAGGTTTCAGAAGCTGTCCACCATGCAGGTCTGTCACTTTTGCTTCATCAGCCGATGAGTGTGAAATAGCAACAGCAAACAGAGAGCAGGGTCATCTTATTCATCTTCTCCACCTCCTGAGAAGCAGATCTTCATTTGCTGTTTTACAGATGAGGAGAGTGAGATTTAAAAAATTAAGCATGCTGCCAAGGCCGCACAGCTACCCGTAGATGGGTAATCCAGTCGGTCCTGTTATTCCTCTGTGCCCACCTAGTCTTGACCTTTTAACCTCATTAGATCATCAAAAGAGCCGCTTTGGGGGCAAAAATAGCCATGGCTTCCGGAAATTTTTATTAAAACTCTAAATCTCTGGGCAATAACTTTCAGAAGTCATGATTCAGATCAGCCTGATACTTGAAAAACACTCTCTCAGGGCCAGTCGCCCACTGCTGGGAAGGAATGCCGAACCCTGGAGTTTAGAACTGCCTGTGTTCTCCCTTACATGGTCTCCAGTCACCACAGCCTGCTGAAAGGCTCTGTCCTTCCAGTCCTCTGAGGAGTCCTCTCCTTCAGGTTCTAGTAGTTCCATAGTTGCCAACAGTTTTTATAGCATCTGGAGCAGTATTTCTTCACTGGCCGTAAGCATAATGATCATCTGGACACCCATAAAAACACATGCTCCTGGACTCTACTCCACAGCTCTCAGAGTCTACAAATCAAACGCTGGAAACAGCATTTAACCTATTCCCTGGGGGATTCTAAGAGATGCTAACACCTGAGAGCTAGAGGAGAAGCCCCATCCTGCAACCAGCAGCAGCAGCAGCTTGTTAGAGAATGAGGACTCGGAGGCTGCACCTCATGAACAACTGAGAGTCTTCATTTGTACAAACTCCTTGGGTGATATGCATATACACATTTCTGTACAGACAACCAGTGATGGGGGACTGTGCTCTACACCCATTTTTTTCCTTTGGTTGTAGCATGCACAGGGAATGAAAACCCTTCTATGACACAGTGGGGGTACAGGTGAGAACATTCCAGAATACAGGGCTCAGCCTGCCCCATACCTCTTCACATGCCACCCCAAAGACTGAAATGACAATTACTCAATACACCGATGCAGTGGAGCAGCTGACAAGCACTGGCCTAATGGACTCCTGACACTGCTCGAGGGTTTTATGAAGCACAATGCCCCACCCTTTACCATCATTTACCGTTCAGTCTCATGAAGACCAACAGTCAGAGAGGCGGCTGCCCAGTCAGCCAGATCTCAGCACTCTTTACAGGGGAGAAGAACGCAATAGGGTGTTTAAGTCCTACATAAACTACTGGAGAAATGCAGAGAGCATGGTTGCCATGCCGATGAATCAGCCACTGTGCCCAGGAAGAAGCAAGAGCGTCCATCCTCTGAAGGATGCTCTTTCTCCACGGTCCACGGAGTTGAGGATTAGCAACAGCCAAGGAGGCTTCCTCTGTCCTGAGTGCCAAGAAGATTGTGATTTGGTTTAATCCTTTCTTAGCAAAATCTGTCGGCCTGTAAACTGGACAGGTGTCCCCTCTCTCAGCCAGCCCTGCTAATGGGGTGACAGTTGGGTTGGGAAGAATGGAGTACCAAAGGGACACTTCCTGCTGAGGCTGCCTGAGCAAGCCACAGAGTGTCAGGGATACCACCTGACTCTGCAAGCTTTCAGCCTAATAAGCACCCCACCGATTGATTTTATTCTTCTCTGTCTCTAAAGAAAACATGGAAATTTTGTGATGCTCAGATTGACAGGTCCCCACTTTGAAGCAAATCCTCTCTAAACAAAGGGCTGCTGTGGCTTGTACAAAGGTGCCTGGGAGGACAGTGACCATTGCCTCCAAAGGACTCCCGGTTAACCTTTTTCTTTCTAAATTCACATTAATACTGTCACTCCATCTCCCCCATACAGAAAATAGACAAAGTATCACATATTGGTTCTGGTTCAGTACGGAGCTTCTGAGTCTATCCGAAGGCTGCACAGCTTTTAAATCTCAAAAGGCTGTTTGGTCCTTTTGACCTGGAAGGGAGCTCTGCACGGATGTCTAAGGGACTGTAAGCAGGGCATTCTGTCATTTGCCACCTCAAGCTGACTTTCCACAGGAAGCCTCCCTGAGGCGGCTCCGGAGCATAGCATGTCTTTCTTGCTCTAACCAGGACCCACCCCCAGGATACAATTAACAGTTCACCCAGAGTCCATGGTGTCTAAGATATGAGCAGATTTTCTAACTTTCTGACAAGAACGTGTTGGTACATTTTTCTGTTCCTTGATAATCTGATTGATAAATATTACAATGTAAGATCAGGGGATTCAGGAGCTCTGGGCCTCAGGGGCCAAAGAGCAGAGCTCTTTCTCAGGACCGATTCAAATACAGAATATTGATTGAAAATCTCTCTCTCCTTCATGATCCAGGATGAAGAACAAACTGTGGTATTTCGAGTTTGGGACCTCAGAAACCTTTGCAGCCACCTGCAAGAAACTACATGACCACATAGAGCTGGAGGTAAGCTCCCATGTGGGGACACTGCTCTGACCTAGTTACAGCATCCCATACTCACCCTCCGGATATATCCACTTGAGTCTTTCAGAAATGACCCAAAGTCTAGTCTATGTCGTGTAGAGCGTCCTGCCCCCCGTAAGTCTATACAACATCACTTAGAGGGCTTCAGTCGTGGCGAAATCTTGTGCAAGTGAATTCTTGAGGTTCAGGAGCTGAAGAGCTCTTGAAATTTTGAACCGTTTTTTTCTTTCTTCTTAACAAATGCATTCTTTTTAAATTAATTTATTTTTGTGTATATGAGTGTTTTGGCATATGATTTCATGTAAACCACATGTGTCTCTGGTGCCCATGGAGATTAGAAGAGGGCTAGAGATTCCTTGGAACTAGAGTTAGAAATGGTTGTGAGCCACCAGGTGGGTGCTGGGAATTGAACCCCGGGTCCACTGCATGAGCAGTCAGTGCTCTCAGCCACTAAGCCATCTCTCCAGCCCCTTAAACTATTTTTTTAAACAAAGAGCTATGCATCATCAGTTTGAACTGGGCCCCACGATAATGCAGCTCATCCTGTTGTGCATTCTGTTTTCCTGAGATTTCCAGCACTTGTAGCAGCCTGCCTCAGACCGTTTGCCTGTTGGCACCCCTTGCCTGCTTCCTGCCCCACTTCTGCAGGCTGCGCTGCTCAAGTCTTCTCACTGACTGCTGGGAGCATGTCTCTTGCTCATTAGAGACCCAATTTCTATGCACTCCTGTGTCTTCACTTGTTGGGCTTCAGTTCAGGCCTTTACTCTTGAGAAAAACAAATTTAGGCATGTGAGAAAAATCTCCTATCATCTGCCCCCCTCAATTGCTGCCCCCAAAAATCTGGTCTAGAACCTTCTGTGAGAGCTATGATCCTCTGTTGAGGCAGGGCCACTCCTCCGATAGGAGAATCAAGCCTGTGGGAGAAAGCCCTGCTCACAGGGAGTGTTCACAAACAAAACACAAAGCCAGAGGTACCCTAAGGCTCTACTTGACTCATCTGCAGGCCTCTCTTTTTGGTTGCTGGGTTACTGACACCACAGTGGGAGGCACCTTTGTGCCAGCTTGGACACAGGACAGAGGTCCAAAGGCCAAGAGCCTGTGTCTCCAGGTGATGAATGGCCGAGGCCACCACCTACACCTGGGAGAAGCTGAGCTGCCAGCTCTCCTAATTTACACATAAATACACTGCCTGGGAGCTGTAGCTGAAGCAGCTGAGTGTGGTAAACAGCATTCTCCCTCTTGGCACTGTCCACTGCTGGGGTCTTTTTAAACATCCCGAAAGTGAGGGACCGCCCTGCCTAACCACGGCCAGCTACAGGCCCACAGCGAGTTCTTGTTCTCCCTGCAGCTGGCCTTGACACTGTGCCCAGAACACAGCAGCTCAGCTCCCCTGCCTCTTCGGCCCACCCCACTGGCTCCAGGCTGGCCATGCCCAACAGTCCCCTTGGGGTTCAGGACAGCCACACTTGCTCAACCACACAGGGAGTTGGTGGCGAATGGCAGTGGTGCTTCAGGAGGGGTGGGCGTCACGCTGGGTCTTGCTGGGAGCTTTAAGAAGCACTTCCTGTCTTCCTTCTCTCTTAATAGCAGCTCTTTCCAGCGTTTATTCATGAGAGTAAGCGTTGCGAGTCTGGCTAGGGTGACATGTGACAGTGGGTCGGGTGACAGTGGATGAGAACAGGCACCATTTCTACATCCAGAGGACGGTGGTGGGTAGTCCCAGGTGGTGTGATCAAGAGAAGACTCTGAAAGGCAGAGGGGAGGGCAGGTGAGTGCCAGGTGAAGGCAGGGCAGGTGAGTGACAGATCCGAGGAGGGAGCTCTGGAGGAACATTAAAGAAAAGCTGGCCTTCCATATGTGGCCACTACACACCACAGCCCGCAAAGGTAGCACAGGAGTCACCAGCTCCTGGTCAGCCAACTCAGAAGGACACCATTCAGACGCTGCTGCCCTTCCCTGTCCGAAGCTGCCATAGCAGGGAGTCATCCCTACCACGTGGGAACTCAAGCTGAGACTGGGAGGGTCGGGAAGAGAAAAGACAAAGGAGGGAAGAGATGAAGGAACAGCGTAAGTCAGTGATTCAACTGCCTGCCATAAGCCTCAGTGTCTGATCTGATAAGCCAGGAAGACAAGTGCTATTACACTTTTAAAATAAGGCTCAGACGCATCCAGTAACTGGGAAGAGAAGACTCCAGGTGTTCTGGAATGAGGTGAGCTTAGAAACTAGTAAATAAATTCATCCACCAGGTGTTAAAACTCAGCACCTCCTCCAACCTCAGTGCCTTCCTCCTTCCTGGTGTGTGTGTGTGTGTGTGTGTGTGTGTGTGTGTGTTTATGTATTTGCATACATGTGTGTATAAATCAGTGTTTGTGTGTGTGCATTCGAGTATATATGTTTTTGTAAATTGTGTGCATGAATGTGTGTACACATTTGTGTGCATGTATTGTATACATCTTTTGTGTATGCATATATGCATGTATATGTATATGTGTGTGGGTGTATATGTATTTGTATGTATATGCGTGTAATGTGTGTGCTGGTATATGTTCGTATGTGTATGTGCATGTGTACATATGTATGTGTGTGTGCTGGTATATGTTTTAACATGTTTGTATGTGTATGTGCGTGTGTATAAGGGAATATGAAACTCCATCTCAGTTCAGGCAGCTGTAGCACCCTGCTGAGAATCGCCAGGTGCAATCCTAGTGCCCACCTGAGGAAGGAAGGATTCAGTACAAGAAAAAGCAGAGGACGAGCAGAAGTTTACAGAAGTTTTATAGCACCTCAGTCCTCTTGACCTACAGAACACGAGGGGGTGCATATTCATGCTCTTAATTGGAGGATGAGGAAGTCTGAAGCTGAGGATTTAGCCCTGAGAAAAGGCACAGTGAAGAGGACCCAGGACAGATGGTAGAGTTTGGGAAAAGCTGATAGTGACAGTGAGCAGGCTAGCCCCACTGGTGGTGAGGGCCCAAGTTCTCACACCAGGCAGTCAACATATGTAATCCCTGAGCTGGGAACAGAGACAGGGATTGCTGTACCTCAAGTCTAGTTGAATCAGAGTACTCCAAGTTCAGTGACAGAGTCACTCTCAGAAAGTAAGGCAGAGAATGATAGAGGAGCAACAGAACAATCTCTAGCCTACACACGTGCACACACACACATACATACATTCACAGGCACACATACATGGACAACTGCACATGCCACATGCACAAAAAGTCATGAACACACACATGCACAGGCACAAATATGCATGCAAAACTGCACGTGTCACACATACGTTTGTGTACACACACACACAAAGTTGAATGGCTAACTTTATAAAAGGCTAATTTCTTTTCAGGTAAAACTTCCATTAAATGACATAGACATGGCCTCTTTCTTTCAGATTGGTGGCCAGTTGAGAAGAAATAGGAAACTTGATCCCATCTCTGACATAAAGTTCATGTCCCACATGACTAGAGCTAATAGTCCACAGAACACACAAAGCTTGTTAAATGCCCACTTAGCTAGTGCTGAGAAACCAGATGCAAAGAACCTCAGTAAACTACAGGAGTCATATCCCTGTGGATCCTGTTTTAACAGCCCAGCCCAGTGCCTCAGGCAGGAGAGGTAACCCCCCACCCCAGTCCCTCCCACACCCCCACCCGTATTAGATGTTCATGTGAGGAAACTGACATTCATGGAATTGTACTGTATTTGGGCTCAGGGACTTACTAGCTGGATGTCTGTGCCTCAGTATTTTTACCCATAAAAAAAGAGGTCCAGGAAGGCAGCCTAGCTCCCAAGGACATTAGTTACGTTCCCAGGACTTGATGTTAAATCTCACAGAATCTACAAAGCAGCCCCACTCAGAAAGTGTCCTCATTACCTTTTACAGCAGGAAGGCAGGCAGAGAGACTGTTGGATTTTACCTGAGTCCACAGCCTGGCAGGTCTGACTCAAGCTTGAGTCAAGATTTACCTGGGAGCTTTAAAGCAGTGTGTGTTCTGTCTGCTGATTGTTCGGTATTTTGTCCATTTTGCTATTTCAGATAAATTTTAAAATCAGGCATGAAGTGATTTGCTTACCAAAAGGAAGTAAATACTCCCTTCAGGGAGCACGCTCCATTCAGGGGCCGTAGGCCCACACCTGAACAGAGTGCTCAACAAGGTTGTTTGTCAGTGCAGTTCCGGATGACTAGGCCAGCCCTGTCTACGGCCCTCTCTCAGAGCTGGCTGCCAAGATGCACTTTATGTTTGTCCTAACCTGATTTTACCTGACTGGAGCAGTGGGGAGTGGGGGCTGGAGTGGGGAGCAGCATTGAGTCACCGCCCCCACCTTAGGCCCAGAATAGCCTTGCCAAGGATCTTAAAGGTTTTCCCAGTTAGGTGGGGTAAAACAGGCAGGCTTCAACTGGAGGACTCATCTTCCATTCTGTGAAAATATTTCATTTTCCAGGTTAAAAATAAGAGCCCTCCCCCAAGTTGTTGGTATTTAATCTAATTTTTAAGGTAGTGTTCACCCAAAAAGCCTACTGCTTCCACTAATAAGGACCCAGATGGAAAGGCCATTCAAATCTGGAAGCTGCTCAGAACAGTTACCCAGAGTACAGGGGCGACTGGGGGAAAAGGGGGGTCACGGGGGGCAGGTTGTGTGTCTGCACATCAATTACCTTCATTTATTAAGGATTTAGGAAAATACAAGGAAGTATTAAGAACAAAGATCTATTTCCTTCTCATTCAGTATTTATTCATATTGCTTTGTCCCTTTAAACAGTTTTTGATCAAAGAAATAAATTATAGATAAGCGAGAAGTTCCCACAGCCTGCCTTCTTCTTCCTTTCACACACACACACACACACACACACACACACACACACACACGGGGGTGGGGGTGGGGGATGCAAACATGGCAGTGTTCTGAGATCACTTCTCGACAAAATGGAGCTGGTTTGCTTTTTGGGTGATGATTTGGTTTGAGTTTTTGGGTTTTATTTTAGCCATTGTTGAGTTTTGTGTTTGTTTTTAGGAGTCTTTCTGTGATAGGCTGCTTAGGCTGGCTTCAAAACCACAATTCCCCTGCCTCAGCCCCACCTTCCATGCCATCATTCTAAGAATATAGGTCTGTGCGGTGATACACAACTGCTTCCATTCTTTTAATGGCTCTCTGGTGTTCCACACATGCCCAGTCTGTTGTTGGTCATGAGGTGGAAAAGCTAGAGCCAAGCCAGGCCAATGGGAATGTGCGTGGTAACCACCTGAGGGAGTAGTCTGGCTATGCACACTAACCTGGAAGTGTCTATGGCCCCTCTGACCCAGCGGGTGCCTCTCTATCTGCTCCTTACGAGCTTGCTGTGTCTGAGCTTGAACTCAGGGGTGCCGTGCAGTGTCTTCATTACAAGAAAACGAAACTAGCCTAGATGGGTATTATGACAGTACTTTAAAAAGATGATGTGGATGAGACACTAAGTGCCACTGACTTGTGTGTTTGAACATGGTTATCCGTACATACATTTAACCTCCATTAAAATGTTTAGGCCTCTTTCAACTAAAAATAAAAAGGGGAGTTTTCAGGGCCTTGTGCCAGCAACATCATCCAACCTAGTGGATGGCTGGGATCTTGCCTATAAAAATTCTAAATTCTCATAGCACAGCTTGTGTGTGTGTGAAGAAGCTTTATAACACAGGGCATGGAGAGCTAGGTGTGGTGCACACCTTTAATTCCAGCTCATGGGAGGAAGAGGCATCAGCCTGGTCTAGAGAAACCCTGTATTGAGAAGAAGAAGAAAAAAAGCAAAAAGCAGCATGGCCAAGTCTGTTATCCTAGGATTTAGGAGGCTGAAACTGGACAGAAAACTGAGACTGGAAGATTCCTAAGGAGACACAAGTCTATTCATCCCAGATAGGAAAACCACAACAGACCAAAGTACAGATAATGCAAAAGTCAAATTCAGTGAACCAATTTTTATTGGAGTTCCTTACATGAATTTGGGTGAGAGGTTGTTTACAGGAGCAGAAATGAATCAAAGACAGTTTCATCACCAAAGCCCACCCCAGCGTGGGTGACAGCTCACAAAGCTGGAAACCTGGAGTGCACTGCCTAGCCTCCAGAGACCTCAACAGGTTGGAGAGTGTAATTTCCAAGTGCCACAGTTGTTTTAAATTCCTTCCAGGCGGCTAGTCTGGTCTCAGAGTCTTTGCAACATTGGCTCTGCCAGTCTGGCAAAGAGGGTCTTAGATAATCTGATCAGTTTCAGGAACTTCCTGAAGCTATTTTGAGTTGTTTACCTTCCTATTTATAGAGCTTCTCTGTGGGGTGGAATGTTTCAATCTCAGAGCAAACTTATTTATTCCCTGACTCACCTTGACAATCTCACCAATGCCATTATTATTCAAAAGACTTCATATTCAAGGACTTTACAGATTAATTAGCTTGATCAAGTTCAATCGTCCAGTATGAAGAAAGAAAGAAACCATGGCTCTTGGGGAGCAACTGGATATTATTCTGATCTTGTCCACCCCACCCCCAACTGTTTTGCACACCCTTAATTTGGAAGGGAAGAAATCTTGAAAAGTTGGTCTCTTCTGGCATGGCATGAACATTGTTAACCTTTCAGAGCATGGAGCAAATAAGTGGGAAGGGCTATCCCACACAGCCAACCAGAGTAGATTAAATGGCCACATCTTCATGAGAGAAGGAAGTGAGAAGAGAAAGCTGCTACAAGTAAAGCCAGGGCATCTTGAGGTGAGAGTCTCCTGGTGAATTTCCTTCCTCAATCAAGCCAATCTGCCCCGTGTCCAGCACAAGCCACAATGTAACCTCTTTAGGGCAGCTCTGACCACTTCAGGCTTCCTTTCTCAGCTCATCCATCAGGTCTCAGTGACCCAGTTGAGCCTTCCTTGGTTTCTTAACTGCTTTCTCCTAAAATGTGTGCTACTCTTTCCTGATTTCAAATGTCAAAATGACAAATGCATCAGAAATTACCAAAAAACAAAAAAGAAAGGGAAAAGAAAGAAAAGTAAGCAACAACTTCACCAAGCAGGTGTTAAGAATCTTGGAGTTTCTGGCCTCTTTTAATCCATGAAATTGTGAAGCTTCTGGAGGACCTCTGTTTGATTCTGTGGCCTTGTTTAAACTCTAGTTTCAAACACAGCACCATGATGCCTGCCTCCCCCCCCCCCCCCCCTTGACCACAAGTCTCTTCATGGACTCAACATTGTTCTGCTGACTCAGGACAAACTGTTTTTGCTAATTCTCCTTGTGAAATCTCATTGTTTGCTCTCAGATCTGATGCAACTTCTCTTCTCCCTCAAGTGACCCTCTTCTTTTATTTCCTGCTAGCGTGTACCCTGCAGTTCAGTCAGCCTGTTTGTCTATATGCTTTTACTTTTCTGTTCTCTTCTGTCGCCTTTGTTTTTTGTGAATTGCTTTGATTTTCCTTTGTCTTCAGATTCCTGACAATACCATACTTTGTGTCTTCCAAGGACTTGGGAATGACTTTTAAAGATTAAGCCTCTTGCCTACATTTTCTCAAAAAAACAGCTGGGTGGTATGTAGTGTGTCTGATAGGCTGGCCCCAGGAAGTCTTAGAGGACTCCCATCATTGACAGTCTGGGTTAAAACCCTGTCCCCAGCAAATGTCTGGAAGACTCTGTCAGATAACCTCTGCCCCCAGAGAGCTTAGCTTTATGGCTGTCAAAGTCCCTTGGTAAAAGAATAACTTCCCCAAAGCAATATGTCTTTCAAGGTAAGAAAGCAATGAGATCCTGTCTGTAGAAAATGTATTAGCCTCCTTAGATATTCCAGAATACTGAAGAGCTCAATCTCGATCTTACCACACTCCACGATCCAGGCACTTCAGGGAAGAAAACTATTCCTAATCCATTTCCCCCTTTACAGCTTGACTTCCAAAGAATACAATACACACCTATGACTTATGGGCTGCAGATGAGAAATCTGATTTTCTACCAGCCAGTGAGGTTATAGAAGGGGAAAAAATGACTCTTTAATGAAGGTCAGAGACTCGAACACAGGATTGACTAAATGTCCTTACACGCAAATACCTCAAGTCAGTTACAATCCGTATATCCTAGCACTTCCATACAAATGTATCATTTGACCCTCAGAACTCCTCTGCATCCCGTGTATTATTCTCACTATTTTCATAAAGTCTCATGAAAATATATAAGCATTCATCATTAAATGCACAATGGTCAGTGCCTTTAAATCCTAGCAGAGGAAGGTGGATCTTGGTGAGTTGGAGGCCAGTCCAGTCTACACAGCAAGTTCCAGGCCAGCCAAGGCTACACAGTGAGACCCTGCCTTAAAGTAAAATCAATACTGTAAGACCAGTTGAGTTTCACACCTTGGTCTGCAATGCCAGCCCCATATATCCCCCACAATGCCAGGATACCCACAGAGGGATATTCCTCTGCATAACATTTCTGCTGTCCACCTAATGTGCATGGGTATTTAGTTGAGAGGCCAACTCCCTTTCAGGGCTTGATGTGTGCATCAGACAGTGAACTTTCTAAAGCATGGACTTTCTTTTCATCTGGCAGTCATAGAGCCAGTAAAGAGCCTAAAAGGAATTAATTTCTCAGTAGTGATTTGTTGACAGTAAAGTTGAATCAAAGTGTGAAAATCTCATATTTGGTGTGAACACTAATAAAAATTACCATCGACCCCTGGAAGTCACACCTTTTTGTTGGCAGCCACTAGAATCCAAGGGAGCCACCTGCTCCATTGGTAGCACAAAGAGGGAAATGGATGGCTGAGCTTACAGCCTGGCACTCAGAGGGTGGGAAGATAGCCTACACACCGCTCTGAGCTGTCCAGAGGGTCTGGACAACTGGGAACCAGGACAGGAAATGCCAGGGCTCTCCCACCTCTTTCCCACCAAACTGAGTTAAAACAGTGAGTGGGCAGGGCCAGTACAGCAATGAGGATGCTGGGCAGTGACCCTGCAAGGCAGAAGAAGGGCCTCCATCCTCAGCCCTGCTCGTTGCCCAGAAGCCTACCTGTCCTGGAGCCCTGCCAGGTCCTAAGGCTACCAGTCCTGTTCTGCTTAGTGGGGTTGGATTCTCAGAAAAAATCCCAGCCAGTCCATTGACCTCAGCTCTCCAGAGAGGCAGGAAAGCCTGCTAAATCTGCATCCAGAGCAAGGAAGCCCTAAAACACCAACGTTTTTCCAAGCTTGGGGAGGTGGAGCTGTAGAGGGGAACAGGCAGCTCTGTCCAACTCTGAGGCAACCCGCCACCATGAGCTCCGAGAAACAGCAGTTTTGTTTTGGAACCTGGCACCCAATGCAGGCTCACTCCTGGATATGAACTTGAGTGCCCCCACCCCCAGCCCAGCTGCAACACTCCACTTCCAGCCTGTCTGCCAATATCCCCTTCCAGCTGCCCCTGTCAAAGGCACCATTGTGCCCTCCCGGCATAGCAACAGTAAGGCTAAAGAGGAAGAAAACATTTTCTGTCCATGGGATGTTCTTAAGCAGGTTGTGTGTGTATGGCTTCAATGCCACATTCCTTGAGCCCACACAAATTCACCACAACTCCATCATCCCTGTCACAGATGGCAGCTTACTTTCCAGGCTAGCTAGCCCACCACAGCTAGCTGTCAGAGAATGTGGAGCACACAGCTGGGATGTCAAGGCCAGGCAGAAAGAGAGATCAGGACAACATTTTTCAAAACAGCATGCAATAGCCTGCCAGAGTAAATTCTGAACTGGAAGGCATTTTGTTTAAACTTACACACTCGACAAAAGAGTCATTCTAGCACATTCTAATAAGCAAGGCTCTTACCTCCTCTTGATTATTGGAAGGGTAGGAAGCCCCCAAGAAGCCTGTTCATGACTGGAGAGCGTGGACTTTCAGAACATTCCTCTAGGTACTGAACAAGAGTTGCATCCTGTTCCTTGCTATTGGTTCCCTAGTTGGCACTGGAGCCCATTGGTTGGAACAAAATAAATTACATAGTATCTGTGGATGCATGAATGAAGTCTCCATTGCAGGCATCTTATCATTCTTCTCACTCCTCCATAGGACTGCTTTTCATAGGGCTAATGATGTATCTTTTACATAGCATCACATTGCAAAATATCGTATTAATTTACAATGAGCCATACAGTCCTAGTTCCTGTATACCTCCACTTATAGACCCACAACTCTCCTGACTACTGTTTTAAAAGATTTGTTTATTTTATGTGTGTCACATTTTTTGCCTGCATGTTTATATGTGTACCATATGTGTGCAGTATTCCTAGAGGCCAGAAGGGGTGTCAGCTCCCAGGAACTGAAGTTTCCGACAGTTGTGAGCTGCTATGTGGGTTCAGGGAACCCAACCCAAGTCTTCTAGAACAACATCAAGTGCTCTTCAGCACAGAGCTATCTCTCCAGCCCGTCCTGACTAATCTTGTCTCACAGGTAACGAAGCACAGCACTAACATATCTCTTGTACGTGTTCTTTACATTGGTCTGGCTTCTTGATCTTGCCACTGGCCTCCCATACAGGAGATAAGGCGTCCAAGGGAAGACGAACACTAAACAGAAGATTGGAAAAGAAAGACCCTCCCTAACTCCACCAAGTCAGTGATTTCTCATCTGCATAACGAGCATATGAACACTGGCACTGCAGAGGTAGAAGGATTAGATTTAATATATATGATGAGCCTGCTTTGTAAGGTGCTGAAAATGATGCTATTACCTTACTGCCCACTACAGACAACAGCTCCTAAAATCATATCCAATAGCCTCTCTGAACACAGGGCAAGCTGTTGCCTGTACCATTTACCTACATGCCAGACCCGTCTTTGTATGAAGAGAGACGACTGCCTTCCCAAGACTGCTCTTTCGACTCAATGTAGCACGGTTTCGTCCTTCAAGATGTGTATCAGACATTAACTCTGGAAGCATTCACTCTTGTTCCTCCCTAGGGAAAACAAATATAGTGATTTCTCTGGCTACTTTTCTTACACTCACAGTATATTCTCTAATTCTGCAGATAGAAAGGTCTGAGCTTCCTTTTTGGTCTTGTTGCCTCTAGCCAGCAGTGCATGGAAGCCAGTCTGCTTGCTGGCCTAACTCTTCGCATCTCTCCTCTCTGCTGATGCGGTTGTATCTTTTCGATTGGCTGTAAGTCAGAGTGTTTATACCTTAGAATACAACAATTGCTCTTTGGTTTTGTTTCCCTGGAGATCTTGCTGGTAAGCAGTTAGCAGCATCTGTCTCAGTACTGACCTGAGAAAGTACCTGGGGGACTGGGTCCTGTCTTAATTCACCTTCATCCCTGCATCTAGCAGAGAGTAAGTTCTTGATGAATGATGGAGTGCCTGTCTTCTCGGTCTCATCCAAGGAGGCTCCCATGCCTCTTCCTGTTGGGGTTTAGGGTGTGAAGTGTGGGACTTTAGCCATAGTCAGAGGATTACTTTCTGCAGACTAGGGTTAACATTCCCATCTCTCCCTGACCCGAGCGTCTGAGTCTACTTTACCTGGTCATCCATCACTATATTCATGTAGAGAGGCTGGGCAGATTCATCTGGGATGGAAGAGATTTTTGTTGGTGTTCTTCCTGGAACAGCTTGTTTTCCATTTTAGGGATTCCTCCACGAGTGCTTTGGTTTCGATTCACAGGTAGTTAGGTTGAGCACCCAGTACGGGTTAGACATGTCTGGTTCTATGAAGAACATAGATCTGTGTGGAACACCGTCCTTACCTTCTACTGAGCTTCGTGTCTCCTGGAGGACATGTGGCAGAATATACACTACATCGGGGGGGGGGGGAACCTAATGAAATGCAGAGAAGGGGAGTATTGTTTACCTGCTAGACACCTGGCACAGTTTTGAAGAGCTGCAGCCTTTCAGGCAGGTTGGGATTTATCAGGCATCAAAGGGGCAGTTTGGACCACATGCAGCAGAAACAAAAGTAAACAGGCCCTAACTCTTTGCCCACACAGAGCAATTCAGCCTAACAGGCAGTTACTAGAACCCAGCTAATTATCAACCTTAGCTACTATCTTCTTTCCAAACCAAAAAGGACAGACCAGACAAGAGCCAGCCTTCCCCCAGAACCCTAATGTACCATCTAGGTTGCCAAGCCCATTTCAATCCTGCCTGCCCCTCCCTGTCTTCTCCTGGGTTCTGTAAGATGTGGAACTATCCAGCAAGGTTTGATAGAGCTCTCTCTTTGCCTGATGCTTGTTGGTGTCCTGTTTCCTCAAAAAAGTGGCAAGTGGGGGAAGGTTGCCCAGGCTCATGTCAGTTCCCTAACTCCTGCCATTCAGGCTTGGTCTGAAGCTCTGACATGGAGCCCAGGCTTCAACCCCTAGCCATCAGAGCCAGTCAAAGGTCAGGATGTGGTCCACCTCCACCTCAGTTCCCTTCCTCTACACTATAATTGAAAGACCTTTCCTATGGATACAGCCCAGTATTTCTCACTCAGCAGGAAAGCTACTCCCTGAATTTTGTCACTCACTGGGGAAATCATCCTCAGACTCTGTTTCCAAAAAAGAAAAGGTTAAGAAGTTTATAGTTCAAAAGAAACCCAAGAGATGTATCAACAAAACAAGGTAATGCTTTCAGACAAACAGGGGAGTGTTAAGAAAGTTAGTTAAGGAATTATGATTGCCATTGAAGGGTGATGATGATGGATTTAATTTGTAAGCCTTTATTGTTTAAAGATAAACACCGGGCTGGAGAGATGGCTCAGCAGTTAAGAGCACTGACTGCTCTTCCAGAGGTCATGCGTTCAAATCCCAGCAACCACATGGTGGCTCACAACCATCTGTAATGAGATCTGATATTCTCTTCTAGTGTGCCTAAGTGTACTTATAGCCGAGCAGTGGTAGCCCACGCCTTTAATCCCAGCACTTGGGAGGCAGAGACAGGCTGATTTCTGAGTTCGAGACCAGAGTGGTCTACAGAGTGAGTTCCGGGACAGCCAGGGCTATACAGAGAAACCCAGTCTCCAAAAACAAAAACAACCTCCCCCCCCAAAAAAGGATAAACACCATTTACATATGAAAAGAGAAAATCTAGGTTTGCAACAAGACAGTTCAAAGTATGTAACCCTTGAATAAGTTTGGTTGCCAGAAGTATCTGCTATGCTGGGTCTGTACTTTTAGAAATAACCATAATAAAGATTAAAACAGAGGAAGAAAGGGTAGGGGCACATCAGAACAATGCAATGGCAGAATTCCGAGCCTGAAGCAGAGAGCCCTCCGAGCCCCCAGAGCTCCACCTCCTCGCTCGGTAGCCGACCTAGCCTAGTGATGGGTGGAGCTTCGATACAAAACAATCTTCCTCAAAATCAGAGAAAGTCTGTCTGCGGGTGGTACGGAGAATCCAGGTTAGGGATAACGCAGTCTAAAAACTGAAACAGGTCGTCAAATAAATAGACTCTCTTTCCCCGTGAGGATCTGCAGAGAAGGGCCAGTGGAGCTGTAATCCGGAGGCCTCCCCTCCCCACCTTTTCAGGTCAGAGGGGAGGGCCTGTTGCAAGGCGCTTAATGCTCTGCCTCCCTCCTCTCTAACGCTGTGGATTCCCTCAGTGAAGACTAGGAGAGTCTAGTTTCGGCCTAGAAATGCAGAGATCCAAAGCATCCGGCTGGGGAAGAGGTGAACACGGGCGCTTAGCATTTGCTTATAAAGGCCTGTGGCCTCCTAACCTAGTCACTAGTTACCTACACAACGAGAACTATTCCCTTTAAGCCAGAACTATGGGTGCTGGGGCCGCCATGGACTGCAGCCAAAAACCGGAGCCTGGATGCGCCCAGGGGAGGGAGCCGAGCGGGCTACGGTGGCCCCTGTCGCACCTGCACCTGGCAGCAACACCCACGAAGGACAATCTGGAGTGTTTGCGCCGCCCATTAGCTCCAGCTCTGAGCCCCATGCTGTAAATGGCTGGGTGGGTGCAGCTCAACCGCCTTTCAGAGCAGAGCCTGCCAGCCCCCCTGCCTACCCCAGCCTAGCTCAGGGCTCCAGGCTCTCCCTGGAGCCACCCGGAAGGGGGGCCAGATGACGTCATGGAACACTTGGAGGATTTAGCTCGGGAACAGGCCATTGCCGGTGTTCCAGTTAGGCCTACAATGAATGCTCCATTCCTGGCTCCACTTTCCTGAGACTCAGTACAGCAAGCCTTACATCTTAGGGAGTTCCAAAGGAAATAAGAGAGATAGTGGCTAGGGGACAGGTGTGAGAAGAGCACCAAACTGGGGGAGCAGGGTCGTAACCTAGGGTGGGGGTTCTTCCTGGCACAAGAGATGGGGGAGTCTCAAATCATGCAGGAGTTAGGAACTGCCTTTGCCTCTCACCAAAACTTGGTAACCCCCACCTCCATTTTCTGACTACTTAAAGCACAGAGAGATTAAGGACCACCCCAGTATCACACAGCAGTCTAACCCAGGAGTGTCCTTTCCAAGGGTAGATAGAGACCTCAGGGTCCTCTCTCTTTTACTATTTGCCCCAGTTTACAACAGACAGATGGAGAGAAGACCGGCCATCAAGAGCAGACAGAGGAGGGCTGTTTTCTAGGGAGGAAGCAACAGTTACTAAGTTAGAACTCCTAGCTAGTTATGGTTACAGAGAGAACCAGGACATTTAAAACTGCAGGCAAGGAAGAAAGGTGACTGGAATACAGTCTGTCAGGGAGAGTGCTGGTGGTACATTTCTTTGGTTTTGTGGCTGGTTGCTTTTAAAACAAACCTGGTCTAGAGACAGGATTTAATAACACTAACGTCTAAGCCCTTATAAGATAGAGCGGCAGTGGAAGAGTCAATTACTTAGCCAACAGCTGCAAGCTGGATTTTGCTGTAAACCCAGCCTCAGCTTCTCGGTCTCATCTCTAGAGTGGAATCTGGCATCCAGGGCCTGCTTTGGCAACCTACATCTGCATCTGTGCAGTGCCGTGCTCTGTGACCTTGAGCCAGGGCCCTCACCATCTGCTGGGGTAGCAATGGTGTCTCCCTCAGCACCAGGCTCCTCAGAGACAAGGTAGACAAAGGCAGTCTGGTGCCCAAGGAAGTCTGGCCAGGGGTAGCTGTGACTATCCTTATTTTTTCAGAAGAGAACAGATATTTCAATCAACAATGAATAAATTGAGGTGCTGTGAAAGTTACTCCAACCAGAAAGAGAAGTAGCCATCTGATCTAGGAAGAGATACAGGAAAGGGGACACTTCCAGGCTCAGAGCCGAGGAATACTCTTTTTGAAGTGCAGAAAAATTTTGGCACAGTGACCCAGAGCCTAAATTCTTAATCAGTAGTTGCATAAGAAGGATAGACCAGTAAAAAGACATTCCAAGATAAACTCCTAACAGATCTCGAGACACGCTGGGAAGGAAGAAGGAAACGGGGTCTTCTTTCAAAGTCTCTGTGACAGCCACAAGGAGGCCAGGATGAGCCCAGGCGTTAGGGGGCTGTTCACAGACACAAGGCAGCTTGTAGCCACACCCAGAAGTAACTGCACAAAGCACAACTCAGACCTCTAAGCCTGGCTCTGGGAAGGCTGCGGCTGAGGAGACCGTTAGGTGACGTTTGAAGCAAACCAACAAAAAAGTACAAAATGAACCCTGGAAAGTATAGTTCAGAAGGGCTCTGCCATTCAAGAAATTGTCTTCTTTTCTGTATTACTAGTGGCTCTCTGCTGGCTAGTCTTATGTACTTGACCCAAATGTAAGGCACCTGGGAGGAAGAACCCTCAATAGAGAGATTGCCTCTGTCAGATGGGTATGTCTGTGGGCTATTATCTGGACCAGTGGTTGATGTAGAAGGACCCAGCACTTTGTGGGTGCAGATGGTCTGAGCTGTATGTGGAGACAGGCTGAACAAAGCCATGGGAAGCAAGTCAGTAAGTAGCCCCTCTCTGGCCTCCAATCAATTTCCATTTCCAGGTTCCTGACTTGAGTTCCTGCCCTGAATTCCCTCTGAGATGGACTATGACCTGGGATGTGTAGCCAAGTAAACCCTTTCTTCCCTGGCTTGGTTTTGGTCAGTATTCATCACAGCAACAAAAAGCAAACTAGGACAGGTCCTAAATTAAAAATGGGGAAACAGATGCTGACGTCGCCGGCCATGTCTAAGAAAGGACAATGGACAACTTACAGGCCTTGGAAAATTCACATCCATTTGAGCCCAAGTTGTTGGAAGTTTTTTAGGTATCATTCAGAAGTCACTTTGATAAATCTAGAATGCAGGAGATTCTATCCAATGAGAGGCAAAGAGACAAATATCAACCAGTGTCCCAAAGATAAAAGGATTTACCATGAAAACTGCATATTGAGGTACTTCCTTCTAATCCCTGGAGACAAGAGTTGATGATTGACATCCATGCATGGGGGATATACTTGACTAAAGATAGAATCTTTTGTTACTTTTATTACTTTTGTGGTAAAGGTTGTCAGGGAAAGTCTGACATGACACTTAGCAGACTCTCTTCTGTTTCGGTGGGAAGAACATGGGCTTGAGGTCTGTAGACCTGCATTTCTATCTTACTCCACCATTCATAGATCAGATGCCCACAAGGGAGTTGCTTTACTTCACAGGGCCTCCTTTATGAAAGACAGGGCAAGTTCTCTTAGGTCCTTCTCATCTCAGAGCTCTGTGATTCCATCTCAGAATTCACATGCACCAGTAGGAGCAGGATCCTGAAGAAACAACATCAATAAAACACCTCACACTAAGGTTACTACTGCACCATGTGTGGTGTGTTAAAGTGACCAAGGAGAGACGACTTGATCCCTGACTTTGCCATTATAAGACTTAAGCCCCAAAGGATGGGCAAGCTGTTACAAAGGCCACAGAATATTGATCTAAATAGACTGGAAGAGACTTGAACCAAGAACCAGACGAAATAAATAAATAAATAAATAAATGTAAAGTCCTGAATCTAAGCTATATTTTTTCAATCCTACATAAGGTCAAGAGAGAGAAACACGTAGTAAGATGAAGGTCGGGGGGTGACTGAGGTGACTTTTTTGCCTGTGGAACTGGCCATGTCATCATTTAGCTTCAAACAAAAGAGCTAATGAGGCTCTTACCGTATCAGCGATAAAGACTGTGGCAGGCAACGCGTTACACTTTTATGGGTGCTTCGTACATGATTTGTTTTATGAGCGTGACAATGTGATAGAATTCCAGTCCCAAGAATTACTGGCATGATTGCCACCTGTCCCAGCAAACCAGTCAGTGCTGGCTGTTGTTTTTGATGCCAGGGACAGTACCAATTACGCAGGGAATAAATTGTGGTGCGTACAAAACAGAACAATCAAAATGCAAAAAGTCTGAGAAGGAATTCAGAGCATCGGTCACGCTCAGCCCAGAGGAGTGGGAGAAAGAGAAAGTCCTTAAGTCTGAGATCAGTACTGCTTACCTTGAAATCTATGCTTCCGTCTGTACATGGTGTGATGCTGAACAACGTACCCACTTAAGAGGACTTTCAAAGGCTCCAGTCTCCCAAATGGAGAAACAAGGTCCCAGTTATCAGAAAAGCTCACTGTATTCTTGTTCTGTGGTTAGAAAACAAGTCAGAGGTGACAACACTGATTAGAACTTCAAAGAAATCAGGCAGTGGGTGAGTCACTGTGAACATACAGAGCCTCAACTCTCCCTCGTCCTCCTCTGGTGAAAACTATAAGTTTGATTTTTGGGTATTTTAGGCCATTCTCTGTTGTTCCTGAATGCCACACGCTGGGTGAACAGTAAATAACAAAAGCTTAGCCCTCACAATTCAGGATCAGGGTCAAGGGGCTGCATGTGGTGGGGCTTTCTCCTCCTGGGAGTCCTGTGGTCTGCAGGCAGCTGAGGCACACAGGATTTCCTTCCCCCTCTGACAAGGCTAATGAACTAGGGCTCTGGTTCTAGATGTCTCACCTAGTCCTAATTAGGCCGAACCTCTCCATACTGGGACAGTGGGATTAACTCCCACCAAAACTTTGATGGAGGCATCCAGACCATAGAGGTAGATAACCCAGGTAACAGTAGATTTCGACCCTATGCTTTTGATTGTGACTGTATGCTTTTGATTGTCTTCCTTTCTTAAACAAAATTTAAAAAACAAAACCAAAATACATGGACTTTATAGTCAAATTCCACAAATGTGGAGTTTACCTATGCATTCTTGGATAATAAAACACATCTCTTTGGGTTCTATTTGTTCTTCTGTAAATGAAATAAATCACCAATAATCCTGAGGGACAAGGATTAAAGTGAGTGCTGTTTTTTGCTGCGTTGGTAAGCCTCATGCCAAAATGGGATAGCTTTACAGCTAGGTGAAGCCTTCCAGTCTCTCAAACCTCGTGGGGGAGGGGGTGTAGAAATCAGATAAAGAAACTGGGCTACATCAGCAACCACATGTGCCAGGGCGACACTTAGTACAGTTATGAGAGACAGGCAGATTGGAAGGCTTCCCAAACTTGAAAGTCTTTCACTTCTTACCAGGCAGAGAGAGAGAGGAGATAAAATAAAGAAATAAAATAAAAATTGTCATTTGTTGGGAATCTCTCTAATACTGGTTTCTGGACCCAGCAACACCATAGATCTCACAGTGATTAGCAAAGGTCCAAACGGGGGGTGTGTGTGTGTGTGTGTGTGTGTTAGACTGAAGGACAGTTCAGTGACCACCGTTTCTAAATTACATCCATAAATATTTCTAGTCCTTCGGAAATCAGTACTGGATGGGTCCATCTCACCATGGTGACCAAAGCCTTGAGTCTGAGAAGCTGCCAGATATTTAGTTTCTGAGGTGGCTTAGGACCTGTCACACCCTTTCAGAAGCCCGGTAACCATGCATGGCCCCACCATGATCTGCTTTTCTTTCTGCTTTGCAGTGTGATGGAGTTGAAGTGGACCTGAGTAATATCTTCCTGGAAGGCATTGCCATTCTTAACATTCCCAGCATGTACGGAGGCACCAATCTCTGGGGAGAAACCAAGAAGAACCGGGCTGTGATCCGGGAAAGCAGGAAGAGTGTCACAGACCCAAAAGAGCTGAAATGCTGTGTCCAAGGTAAGCAAGCACGAGGATAATCGCTCCAGCCATTTCGGGGTGACAGAGTGAGCTGGCAAGCCACAACAGACCCTACATCAGGCTTGATACGGCCCCACAGCTGCCAAGGACGGTGCTCTGGGGACAAGCTGACTCATCTGCCCTGGTGTTACAAAGTTTACAATCTAATTGTGAAGGCAATGTTCACAGTGAAGGAACTCTACACAACAGTCTGTAGGCCGGGCAGTGGTGGCGCACACCTTTAATCCCAGCACTTGGGAGGCAGAGGCAGGCGGATTTCTGAGGTCAAGGCCAGCCTGGTCCCCAGGACTACACAGAGAAACCCTGTCTCAAAAAACCAAAAAAAAAAAAAAAAAAAAAAAAAGTCTGTAGTAAAATTCGGGCTCCAAGAGGTCAGGGGTCAAGTGCTACTCCTACCTTGGGTACCAGTGTCTTCCAGAGTCTACAACCAATAGTCCTCAACCTGTTCTCACCTCCCAGAGCAACATTAGACCCCACCTATCACTCTTGCCCTGGAAGCCCTTCATCCAAATGGCTTCTAGAATTCTCTTGCTCCCACGTTTTCTTGGTCATTCTACTGCTTCTCTTTTCTCTGGCCTCTTGATGCTGGTTCCCACACCAATCTTTGGCCTTCTCTATTCTGTCTGTACTTCAGCGATAGCCTCCTCCAGTCGTAAGCCTGTGTATGAGGCTGTGATGCTACCAAACCTGCCCTGCTTGCCCCATCCCATACCCTGGCTCAAGCATCCAGCAGTCTGTGCCTGATTTCCTTGGTGTAAGTAACAGGTTGCCATCTCAGCATGTCCAAGGGAGGCTGAACTCCTGCAGTCCCCTCACCCAAGCTACTCCAGCCTTCCCCAGGGCTCAAACCCAAACATCCATCAGCTTCATCCCCAGTTCCCTTTCATGTCTTCTTACATTCAGTTCATAAGGAAACCTATTAGTTAATGACTTTTTAATTTATTATTATTATTGATTTTATGTAAATGGGTATTTTGCCTGCATATGTATCTGCACAACATTTGTATGCAAGTGCCCACTGAGGTCAGAAGAGGGCGTCAGATCCTGTAGAACTGGAGTGACAGACGGTTGTGAGCTGCCATGTGGCTGCTAGGAATTGAATCTGGGTGGTCTCAGAAGAGTGGCAAGAGTTCCTAACCACTGAGCCATCTTTCCAGGCCCAGTTCACTGTCTTTTTAAAATGCCCAGAATCCAACAGTTTCTTCCCATCTGCTTTCTGAACACATGGATCTAAGCCACTATCGTCTTTCTTCTGAAATACTGGAAATCTTTCTCTCTGGAGTTCTTTCTTCTAGTTGTTCTATATATAATGTGTACTCACCAACTGTGGTAGTGTGTGTCTGTCATACCAGGACTCAAGAGGCAGGACAGGAAGGCAGCCTAGGCTATACACCTAGAATAATCCTCCAAAGCAATCTGTTCTTACAACCACAGAAAGACCCCTGAGAAAAAGATCAGTTTATGACATGGACCAAATCCAGTACTGACTCCAAGTAAAACACCAAATGTTCAGTGTGATCTGGAGCCTCATGGGGTCTAGCCTTCAGCTAGCTCCTCATGGAGTCTAGCCTTCAGTATGTCTCAGAGGCCCTCAGCTTGAAACGCACAAGGATACAGGAAAGCTTTCGGAGATGCCCTTAAATGACTTTTCATCCTAACCCCTTATCAGCCAAGGACTCAGTCAAAGCTCCTGGCTACTGATTCTGAGTGGTCACCTTTCTAGGTATCTCAGTCACCAGGAAAGCGGAAGGGTGAGAAACTAGGCTGAGGACATTGCCATGGGTACTGTGCCAGCAGGAGAAGGCTGGATTCTAGTACAGGTATTGCTAACAGCCCATTTATTTATTTATTTATTTATTTGCTGTAAAACCAGCGTTTTAGGTAAAATCTTGTTAGCTGGGTGGATGGGGCAGAACAAGAAGATTGATTCCTAAACTAGACTTGTTTGTGAAAAAGAAGATTCCTAGACTCTGAGCTACCTGCCATGGAAGGGAGGAGAAGTTGAAGAGAGTGGTTACTTGCTTTTTTCACATGGATCTGTATTCTAGAGAAAGGTAATCACGAATCATCATCTTCATACTACTTTTAAAGCAGACTCAGAAATATTTCTCTTTTGCCCTCTTAAGGCCCCTTTATTTCACACAGTAAACTTTGCAATTTGTATGAATTATTAAACTGAATAATGCATTGCTCTTTCCTTCGTAGCAGGGGAAGTTGTAGGTACTAGCAGGGGAGGGACACACTGGAGGTTGTATAAAGTTCCCGACACCCCTCTCCGCCATTGCTGCTACTCCAGCCCACTCTCACCTCCCTGGCATCCAGCTCTATCAGAACAGAGAGGGAACTGGCAAAAAGAGCCCTCCCCCCTATTCTCCCTGGGGTTGAGGAAGCTCTTCCTGGGGTCCTATTCTGCCTCAGGGCTCAATGCCATCTTGCATCTTTTCCTTAAAGGTCTGATCTTACATTTTGTGTTTGCTAAGCAGGAACAAACTGTTGATCAATCACTCTTAGCTCTTTTCTACAACTCTCTTTTCCGGTCCCCAAAATGCACTCTCGGAGATGAAAGATGAAGCGCTTTCTGTTCTTCCGGGATGGCCCTGGCTTCTGGGCTTTGCATAGGTCTCAACTTTGAGCCTTCCTCCTGAGAGAGCCACCACCCTGTAAGAGTTAAGTTGGCAGCAGGAAAGCTAAGGAGACACATTCGCTTGTCCGTTCATTTAATGCCTGGGCTCCAGCCCAGACTCTGCCTCTCACTAGTATGGGGCCTGGGGTATGTCCTTTCGACGTTCCATTTTTCTTACCTGTAAAACAAGCAATCTGGAAGTCGTATCTTGAGACTTCTAACAGCTCCAAAAAAAAAATGACAGTCCTATTTTGGTCTATGTGACCTCCTTGAGCAGGTTATCTGTACATTTTTTCTTCTGTGTGTTTTGTCCGATTTCCGAGTCAGTAGCTAAGGGCTGGGAGCTCTCTCTGCAGGCTCTTCATTTGTTGAGATTCTTGACTCCTTGGCCTTTCCCTGGGACTTGGGGGGGTGGGGGGGAGAAGTCAGAGCAGAGTACAGAGAGAAGGATCTCATCATAGGAAGTACAGTAAAGGCTTACTGCCAAATCTCTCACCAGATATCAACCTTCCTTCTCAGAAGATTGACCCAAGTAAGAGGGATGACAGACTTGCCTCGGGATGGATTCTATCAGAATGCAATCTACTGAGGGAGCAGCAAGGATGGGTGTGGGGATCTCACGGGTGGATAACCCAGGATTAAATTTGGGCTTTATATTTCTCAGTTTTATAACAACTTGGAAATGATTCCACCTCCTCAGCTTCCTCATCTATAAATTCGGCATAATAATACCTAGTGCCCTTACTGTGTTGAGAAGTCCGTGGGGGTGGAAAAGTCCCTGGACTCAGTATGAGCTCAGACTTAAAATAACTACCCTCTGTCCTCTTCTATACCTAACATGCAAGGAGCAGTGTGGTTTGAACACTTCTGTCTTCAGCATGTGTCCACAATGCAAAGCAAGCTACTGAGACTTCAGCTCAGCTTTGGCCCAGCACAGAAAACTTGGACAATCAACTATACCAACTGCCTCCCTCCCTAGGCTTCTCAGATTCTAGGGACAGAGGTTATGAGTTTTTGAAGCCCTACTATCTGTCCCCAAGTATCAGAGTCTAAAAAAATAAGGGGCTGGCCAGATGGCTCAGCAATTAAGAGCACATAAATGATGTTCTTTCAGAGGACCCGAGTTCAAGTCCCAGATTCATATCAGGTAACTCCAGTTCCAGGAGACTTGACACCTCTAGCCTCTGCAGGCTCCAGTACTCACCCCACACAGATACAGACACACACTTAGAAATAATAAGAAAATAAAATGTATAAAAACAGAAAAGCACCCAACAAACAAGAAGCACCTGGCAACAGTTATCTTTACTATTGGTAACAAGAAATATTTTTTTGTAACATTGTCAATTTTGTAAATATTGGTAACAGTCAGAAATATTTTTTTACACCCTATTATAGCTTGCAAGTGATTTTATATGAACTAATATAATCCTAATCAAAACCCATGAAAAAGATTATGTACCTAGCCAAATATGCCTACTTCATAGTTGGGGGGGGGGGTGAATGGATCAAGTTTATGTCCAGAAGTAGCATTGGAACCAAGACTTGTGTCCATGATTCCAAATCATGCCCCCCTCCCCAGGATAGTGTCCATCTAGAAAACATGCTGAAGAGACTTCTGTGCATGTTGTTCAAGCCAGGCTGTCACAACATAGGCAACATGTAGATATAGTCCAAGGAGAGGATCCAATCTACGCGGTAAGACCCTGTTCCTCCCTGCTAATGACCCCCTTCTCTAGAGCTCCCTATGGAGAGAGAAGCTCTGAACTCCCTGGGCACTGAACTCTCCCTTGGTCACACCAGAACACTCGTTGTGGGTTGCCCTGAATCGTGGGCTCCACGCCCTCATCATCTCTTTCCCTGTCTGTCCTGGAAAGCAAGGGGGGCATATGTTCCCCAGTGACCCTTTTTTTACTGCTCCAGTTGGTGTGAGCTTGGGAGAGTGAGGCCTATAACTTGAGGTAGACTGAAGTCTCCTGAAACAGCCAACTTTATTCAGAGCCTCAGACAATTCGTACCCTGAGGGTTAAGAAAGTACTCAGGAGTTCTAGCTATATGCAGTCACAAGGACAAGTTGCACATGGCGAAATCATGTTTTCCCATAGAGACACGTGAGTAACAGCTGGGAAAACTCACTCCTGTCTGCTATACCTGGGAAAGAGCACGAAAACACATTCCAAGAGCAATTGTGTTTTGAATCTGTCACAAGATTCTGTTTGTCTTGGGGTGTTCTCACAAGTGATTAGAATTCTCACCCAACTCCGTTCTTGGACTGTGTTTTGACAACCTTTCTGTCCTTTTCCCAGTCTGCTACCCAGGAGGGTGTAGAATATTCTACAGAAAAGGTTTCTTTTCTTTCTTTCTTTTTTTTTTTTTTTTTCTGGTTTTTCAAGACAGGGTTTCTCTGTGTAGCCCTGGCTCTCCTGGAACTCACTCTGTAGACCAGGTTGGCCTCGAACTCAGAAATCCGCCTGCCTCTGCCTCCCAAGTGCTGGGATTAAAAGTGTGCGCCACCACTGCCCAGCCAGAAAAGGTTTCTGTAAGGAGAGGGAGGGCGGAATCCTGCCTTCAGTAGGCACAGCGGATAATAGATTCTACAGCAAGGGATCAGGCATCAAGTGAAACTGATAGAAATTGTTACACGGGAGGGAACACAGGGACTGTTGAACATTCATTTGAGAAGTGAGATGCACTGGCCATCTTTAAATGAGTCATCTAAATGCAGCTTAGAGAATTAGTAGCTGAGAGTCTATGTGGAGTAGAGGGATACCCCGAAGGAGAATTTGAAAACAACCCAGGCCTTGTCACCACCACCCATGTGCTCTTAGTGACCCTCTCCAAGCCTCCATTTCAGCCGTCACCAAACAGAACAGTGATGGCTCCTTCCCTTATGACCATTGTGAGTTGACTTCCATCATCCTCCTGAGCAGGTAGCTGCACCTAGAGCTTGCTGAGGCCTTGGTTAACAGTCGCCATAATCACCGCTTGCTGTTACGGAATATGAAAGGGACAATTTAGAATCTTTCTCTTCACTTCTTCAGAATTTTGGCCAAGATTTCCTTTAAATCACCCATGGCTCGAACAGTCAAAGCTTCTTGGGATATCACTGTGACTATGCTTAAAGTGCATCTGGCTGTTGCTGAGGGCATAGGAGGAGCAGACTGTCAACCAGAGATGCAGAGGGAAGGACAGGGATCTGGTGGCCAAGTGCAGCAGAAATAGGGGTGATGGAGTGAGGTTGGAAAGCAGAGTCCTTGGAGGTCTGCCATTCCATCTGGCACCAGCCCAAGATATAAATGAGAGACTTCCTATGCACTCTCTCTAACCCTCAATCCAGTCTTCAGCCTGGGATCAGTTACCTCCACTGGATCCTCTGGCTATCTCACACGTGGTTGCTCTATCAGTCCCCCTTGAGCCACAAATAGAGTGTTCTAGAAAGTTCTAAACCAAAATCTCTCTAGAATCTCACCAGATAATAATTTCTTCCATTCTTGGTAAAGAGAACAAGGGTCAGACATTTCTGGTAGAGAGTTTTGAGTCGTTCTTACAGCATTACAGATAGGCTTTTTGTCAGATCATCCAACATACATGCAAATGTACGTATCACACATCAGGCCCTAGAGCATGATGGGGAATAAAGACTTCCCCAGTCATGAGGGGACTAGCACAGCATAGTCACAATAAGATAAACCTACAAAGAAACATAGGAACTGTAATAAGTGCTAAGAGTCGTCCATGGCTCCCAGGTCTGGATAAGGCCAGCCAGCTAGCCAGTGTGACTAACATAGGTACACCCGAGGCCTCAGTAGCCAGGTGCTCAAGCCTGATGTCAGAAGCACTCGACACACCCATTCGAATCACTCTGCTCTCCCAGATTCAGAGGTTTTCTCTAGGAAAGGGAAGCAAACCGTAGTTCAATCCCCCCCCCCCCCTTCACAAGATCCCAGGGCCCCTCTGCTCCTGACTCAGATGACTCAAAACATAGATGGATTGCTCACCTGAGCATGGTGCCTCACAGGTTTTCACCAATCGTATGAACTGGGCCCTGAGTTGTAAAGCCAGGACACAGATACCCTTCAGCCATCTCAAAGGTTCATACTTCCGACTGGGAAACCGCAGTTCAGTTGAGACTCAAAAATACTAGTGTGCATAGGTTTGTAGTTTCTTGTGACTTTCTTTCCAGGTTTTTATAAAGTCATAACAGGGTAGAGCCTGATAGGTTCAATGTTGGCCAAAGCTCTTCTTAATTATCCTAAAGACTGTACACTTAACGGGGGGTATAGTACTTTCTGTTTCTGTGATAAAACGTGGCCCAAAAACCAATTTAGGGAGGAAAGGATTCATTTGACTGACAGGTTACAGCCCATCCCAAGTGAAGCCATGGCAGGAACCTAGAGGCAGGAACTATTGGAAAGCTGCTTGCTGGCTTGCTCCCCAAGTCTTGTTCGGTTTGCTTTATCATAAAACCCAGGACCACCTGTCAGGGCTGGGGAGGCATCATCATAATGGTCTCTCCACATCAATCATTAATCAAGAAAATGCCCGGCAAGCATGCCAAAGGCCTAGTCTAATGAAGGAAATTCCTCGGCTGAGGCACTCTCTTCCCTGGTGACTCTAGTTTGTGTCTAGTTGATAAAAACTAACCAGCAGAAAGATCTCTCCTGTGGGTTGTTGGCACAGAAGGAGGCATGTGAGCTCTGAAGGGCCTCAGGGTTTCTAGGTGTGTGCAGTGGGACTCTTCTCGGCACTGGAAAATTACCATGGCAACATGTGTCATCTTGTTAAATGTTTGCAGGCCTACCGAAAGCCTTTACTTTGCTGTGCACAGGAAATCAGAGCTCTGCCATTCAGCCTTTCAGCAGCCCACGCTGGCATCAACAAGCCCCAAACTAGTCATTATCTCTTCCTTCTACCCATCTCCTTCTCCTCTCCCAGAGCCCTCTGCCTCTCCATAAGCACGTGTTCCCTGCCTGATTAGTGTCTTACCTGTTTCCCGAGCCAGATACCCAGAGTCCTGCATCCTCCCACCCCCTTAAAGCTACCTAGTAGAACTCTCCTGTGAGCCTTTCTTTGCTGGGCATCTCACTCACCAGACTGGTAGCTCCCTAAGGAGCTCCAGATGACATAGTCCCTGTGCCTGGCAGAGTCCCTGAGGCCTCAGATGGCCTTCTGAGTACTGGTTGGTCACATGAGCGGGAACACAGAGTTACAGTGAGCTAGAGGGCTGTTTTTAAATCAGACTATCAGGAAAATGGAATTTTTGTAAATGATGCTGGCACTCGGGGTCCCAGGACCTCTCTGACAGTGACAGCTTGTATTGCATCTTGGAAAAGCCTGCTCTAAACTTCTCTCTATTTCCAACTGACTCTGTCGGGGAGGAACTATGGTCTATGGAAACACGCAGTGACCAGCAAGAGTTGCCCTTCTGGATTCTGCAGGGAAGGCCACCCTTCCTCCCCCCCCCCCCATTTTTTTTGTAGCTTCCAGATGAAGGCTGCACAATATGGTTCTTAGATACCTGCTTCAGTAGAAACAGACTTCTATGTAGTGCTGAAACTCTGGAATCATAGGTCTCTTCAAATTTTAGTGATTATTTTCTCCTCTAGATGAGGAGAAAGAAACAAGGTGGAATGGCTTGCCCATGGTCAAACTTGGACTGAGATATAGGTCTTCTGGTCCAGAGAGAACAATCTTCACTCCTCCTCAGTCTCCTAGGGGGCAGAAAATATTTTCTATATTAAGACATGTAACTAGGCTTTGTGTGCCAGAGTCTCCAATGCAAGTTCCCAACTCAGTTCACTTAGCCGTAAAAGTAGCCCTGGAGAATAATTGAATGAGTTGTGGCTCTGAGTTCCAATAAAACTTTATTAACAAAAACAAATAGCGGGCTGTATTTGGCCCTCATGCCATGGCTAGCTAGTCTATGCTCTGGAACCTCAAATGGTCCATGACCCAAGAGGATGGGCATTGCTTGAGTGCAGTGCAGACTGTCAAGGCCCACATGCTGGATCAGAATCTGCATCCCTAGCACCCTCTCCAGTGATGCATGTGAAGGACTCTGCTGGCTGGCCTGACTCCTTCCCCCACCCCCGAAGAATGTGATGGTGAAGTCATGTATAGTAGAAAATGAGGTGTGAGGAAGTTACATGGCTCAATTGCTGGGTCTGGAACTAGAGTTCAAGTTCTAGCATTCCACACACATCAAAGAACCTACCCTAGCTCCAGCCCCGCCACTTTGGGTTGGCCCCTGATCTGGTCAAATTCACTGGAAATCCAAAAGGAAGCAACCAGTCCTTCTCTGTTGGCTGACTTTGGAGCAGAGAACTCCAGCTGGGTCTCCTCCCCGCCCCCATCTCCTGGAACCCAGGAGGGGCTGGTGAGATGGAAATGTGCCAGGGAGGTGGGTTACCATCTACAGAGGGAAACCTGCTCTCAAGTCAGCAAGCTGGAGCTGGACTCTAGCTTCATTCCTGCCTGCAGAGGTCTGCCGCTCCAAATAAAAGAGAGGCCAGGCAAACGTCACTCTCTACATGCAGAAGGAACAGCTAGTCCAGGCTCTTTGATTGGACTAAACACCTTGTTGTTTTGTGTCAACTATTGTTGTTCTATGGCTTGCGAGCACCATTTTGGTTTCCAAACCTGTCCCTGTTCTCCACCACAGCTTTTAAGCCATTCAATACCAGGCGCTTCCTGAGATCCACCCCCTCAGCAAAGCACCCTGCTGGCCACGTGCCCAGACGCTGTTGTTCAGAAGTCTTGGCCAGTTTCTATTTTGTGCGAGGATGAGTATGTCTTAGTTGGGGCTGCTGTAATAGAAGACCACAGGCTGAGTGGATTAAACAGCAAAAATTTAGTTCTCATACTTCTGGATGCTGGAGAGTCCAATGGCAAGACACCAGGCAGTTCCTGGCGAGGACCACATCCTGGCCTGAAGATGGGAACTTCTTGCTACACCGTTGTTCATCATGCGCTAAGTTCCTTTCATTATACTTCTTAAAAAAAAAAAAAAAAGGTTACCCTCATGATGTCCCAGTGCCTACCATCAAACTGAGTGATGGTATGAATTGGGGAGTGGGGGCAGACACAAAAACTTAATCTGTAGAAGTATTTGAGCTTCTTGGGTTTTTGTCTGTCTCACAGTATAACCCAGGCTGGCCCAGGATAATCTCTAAATGCTAGGATTACTGTCGTGAGCTCTCAGCCCTTAGTGTTAAATTGTAATCAACTAATAAATGACGTGATAGTCTGTCATTTAGTGAATACCTATTGAGGAGACAAAAGGTCATATATTTTACTACTTAATTTTATGTCTGAGGAAGCTGAGACCTGGTGGAGTTAAAACACTAGGCTGAAATCACGTCAACAATGAATAGTCAAGCTGGACTCACACCTGGCTTCGAGGACTTAAGGAGGTCCAGTCACTGCCGAGGCTGCAATAAAAATGACAGTGTAGTCCAGCCCTCAATCCACAATACCACCAGCATGATGTTTTGCCATAGGATGGGTCAAGAGGTAACCTAGCAACCTTGTCAACATTAGCATAACAGGCAAGCACCATGGAGTCCCAGAGTCCTGGGTACCACACAAAGTGTGAGACACAAGAGAGAGAAGGTTTCTCCTTCAGAACCTGATCCTTAGCTGTTCAGCACCATGCCCCACACCTAGCAGGTGATCAACCTAATGAATGAATACGCAAACAAGATAGAACATATGTGTGCTGGCCCTAGACGCCAGCAGGGAGAACGAGAGAGAGAACCTAAGCTAAGACAGAATGTGCAATTGCAACTAAAGCCTTGATTTGGGAGACAGTGGCTGCAGAGAAATTATGGGTGGGGCCAGGAGTAGTGGTGAGTACACAAAGAATGCTACCACATAGGTGAGTGCTCCCCAGACCACCCCAGTTCCTGCGATTCCATGCACAAGCTCAGTCTTCACCTGCCTGTCTCCTCCCAGTCCCAGCCTCTTCCTGAGCAGACGCTTTTGTTGGCACAATGGATACTGTAAGCAGAAACCTGTACTATGCCCAGCATACTGCCAGCTCAGACTTCTTCCCATACCCAGGTCAATTCACCCACCATTTGTTAAGCATCTAGTTATATTTAGTTATCATCAGCTCCTTTTAGCTCCCTATAGTGCTCCTGCCTTGGTCCATTTTCTTCAGCTGTGACACAGTGTCACAGACCACAGCTCACGATATCCAAGATGGAAGAGTGAGTTCTTCCTGCCCAGCCTCACCTTAGCGGCTTGGTGATGCCAGATTTTTTCCAGGACTTTCTTCCTGAGAAATCTCCCCCGCCCTGCTCTTTCCTACTTCTGCTGATACATGGGTTCTCTCCCCTACCTTCTAAAACACAGAGGCTTACAAGCCCTCCTTCTCCCCTTCAGCACCTTCTTCAAAACCCTGGCTAACCCTGGCTAACCCCCAAGACACAACCACAGAATGAAGGGAGCCATTTTCTCACCCTGCTCCTTACACAGGCCTGCAGGTCCCAGAAGCAGCCATGTGCAGCCCTATTCTGATGATTTCTCTTGCGTTGACAACTCATACTGAATATTCTGTCTCCTGCATGGTGGTGACAGACCAAGGCCTCTCTGCTTTTGACCAGTCAAGAAACTGACCTTCATTTTGGCAGGAGAGCTCAAACATGCTTAGGGATAGGGTGCATCACCCTAATTGGGGGAAACTTTGAGGGAAACTGAGGCCCTGGCATGGGATGTGATTTGCCTATCGTCATGCTACTAGGCAGAGCTCAAACCAAACATCTCATCTCTCACCTGTCAGACCTGCATCTTCCCTCCCAGACAGCTTGTCATTTCTTTCTTCTCAGAGCCTCGCTTCTCCTTCCTACCCCTTTCTTGCCTCAGCCAGGCTCAAAACTGATTTGTTGCCTTCTGGCTATCTTTGTGCCTTGATGAAGCTTGACAGGTGTGAGACTTGAAATCTAGGAATCAATGTGACAGGCACATGGCACAAAAGAAGGGATACCCTGCAGGAATGGATGTCAAGTCTATGTCTTGACACTTGTAGAGCCCCAGGAGCAAGAGAAAGCAAGGTAGATTGCCCGTTTGTTTACCCTGTCTCTGTGTGTGTCTTTCTGTGTCTCTCTGTCTCTGTTTCTCTGTCTATCTCTGTATCTCTCTCTGTCTGTCTCTGTCTCTTTCTCCTGCATGTGCATACACAAGACACTGCAGTTGTACTTTGGATACCCGAGTGTCCATTTTATGGGGACGCATCTCTTGCCAAGATCTGAGCAAATCCTTTCTAAGGAAACATAAAGTCACAGTGACAGCAACTGCTTCCTGAGGGCTTCCTTCCAATGAGATGGGATTTGTACAGAACACTGGCTGCCCTGCCAAGTCGGACTGTGAAGGCTTTCTGTACACAGCAGTGTCACCATGGTTTTTTCCAGGTTGAGCCCCACCTTTCAGACTGTTGTACACTTGCTTTGAAATGCCTTTGCTAGGAGTTGTGCTGCGTCCGCACTCAGTCCAGTTGGGGCTCAGGTAAGCTCAGTGCCCAGCTTTAGCATTGAGCTACCAAGAGCACACAGACCATCTCTGTGGAGATAAGGAGTCAAGAGAGGGGCACCAAGTAATGCCTGCCTCAGCCTCAGTGATCGAGGCTGTAGGAAAGCCTGCCAGCTTCCACTGACCTGGTCCCACTGCCAAGCAGGGCTCGGCTGTCTTTCCTTTTCGCAGACGTAAGAAGGGCCCAGCACACATTGGCTTCTTTGGAGCACAGCGACAAGGGGTTGGTGCTGTTTATAGAATACCTTTGTGTCTGCTCAATACGTCAAGGTGTATTTTATTATTACCCTTTCTCAGGCACAATTGATAGCTTCTTAATTCCTAAGTTGAAGCTCTAAACTGTGATACCTAAGAATGTAATTAAAATCTGATGCAGACTTTTTCTTTTGTAAAGTCACTATATAAGTTAATAGTCTTGTTTGTCTCCTCTCCTATCATCCTGCCACTTCTTGCTGGCCTTAAATTGTCCCGTTCCTTCTTCATGTCATATGTAATCATTACTCTCTTTTCCTTCCCTTCCTTCCTTTCTACTTTCGTGACCTGTGTGTGAACACACGCACGCACACACGCATGCACGAGTGCACGCGCTAGAGTCCATGTGGACAAGAAGCATGTGTGATTTGTTTCCCTATGTCTGGCCTATTTGCCTTAACCAAATGGCCTCTAGTTTCACCCATTCTCCTGCAAACAGCATGATCTCATTCATATGTAAAGCCAAATAAATTGCATTGTGTGTAGGCCATGTTTTCTTTATCCATTTGTCTGTTGATAGACATCTAGACGGGTTTCATGTCTAGCTGTAGTGAAGAGCCACTAAGACCATGGGCATGCCTTCTATCTCTGTAGCATGCATCCTTGGGTATATACACCTACAGGTGCTATCAAACATGCATGGGTTTACATTCTAGAAACAAAGCCTTTAAGGGCGTGATTAAGTAAACACGAGGCTGTTAGGATGAGCCATGATCTAATCTCTTGCTGTCTTTATATGATATATATTTTGGAGCTGTGGCTGTAACAGGGATGTGTGTACACAGAAGTGTATCTGTGTGGTCAAGACGGCAATGGCCTGTAAGCCAAGGAAAGGCCTCAAAGAAAGCCAACCTTGCTGCTGCCTTGACTTTAAACATGGGTGTGGTCCCTCTGGCTTCCAGAGCTACTAGCAGGTCTGAAGTTGTGTCCCCTTGGATACCAGGGTTCTGCCAGCTTTTACCTGTCATTGTTGAGTTCTCTCCCCCCCTCCCAAGTTGTTAGGACTGATTAAAGAAAAGCAAAATGGCATTGAGATAAAAGGTGGGAAGACAGTAGAGTCTAGGAATAGAGTAGAGGCATAAAAGACTGAATGGAATGTTCTTTCTCCAAAGCATATCTTGGTTTCTGACCTCTGTGTGGAGGTAAGAGGCGGCAGGGAGAACATTCTGATAAACACTATTCTGAGGTCTAATGTTGTGGACTCTGTGAACAGCACTAAGATGCCAGACAGGTGAACACTTAGGAGTTGTGAGGAGGAGAGAAAAACTGTCACACTATGGCACCAGCTCTCAGCTTGGCATTTCACACATGGGATGAGCACTACCATCCCTTTCACACACTTCAGGGTGAGCATTACAATCCCTAATTTCCACTTGAGAAAGTTGTACATCAAAGCAGTCAGGAAGAAACTTGCTTCTATTCTTCCCCTGAACTCCTGTGGGCACTTTTATTACCTCAGGCTCAACTTCTCAAACTTGAATATGTCTAGGAATCCTCCAGAGGGCTTGTTAGAACACAGTCTGCTAGGCTCAACCTCCAGGATGTCTGATTCCACAGCTCTGAGGTGGGGCCCAAGGATTCGCATTTCTCACAAGTTCCCAAGTAATGAAAAGACTGCTGGTCCAAGACTACACTCTGGAAGCACTGGTTGATGGCAACAAAAGCTTAGTTAACCAGATAGCAAACTGTGGTGCACGTTGGAATCACTGAGGACAGTTCTAGAATCAATGTGATGCCTGGTTTGCATGTCCGTGCATTTTAACTGATGGAAAGCACAACCTGGGCCCCAGTGCTTTTGAAACCCCCCCAGGTAAGGCTAACATACAGCAAGTTTGGCAACTGCTGGCCTAGCCACACTCTCTCTTATTTTTTTTACCATTATTCTTCAGCTGCCCATTCCTGAGGCCAAAGGTAATCCTCCACTGACCAGTTCGGCTCACAGCACCCACCCACATTTTACTCGTGTCTCACAACACCTCTGCTCTAACTTCCAAAGTCTCTTATTTGCCCCCGTTCCTGTCATCCCTTTATCTCTTTCCTCTCTTTCCACATCCAACCTAGACATAGCTTTACAGCACCTGAAGTTGTAGTCTGCCAACAGTGGACACGACCCCATCCTTTCTCTGGCTGATTGTGTGCCGAAGACCTTGAGGACCCTACAAATCAAACTAAAGACAGAACACCCCTGAGAGTCTTCAGGAACTAATGTTAGGTATTTGTTACCATGAGTAGCAGCTAATGGGTTTTTTAAAATATTACTTTTTGGTTAAAATACAACTATATATTTAAAGAAACACTCAGAAAAGCATAAAGAAGAAAGAGAGTTAATGTTAATTATCCAGGTTTCACCATTGTTAAGATTTTGCTGAGATTTTTCCTTATCTGCATTGTCTTACCTAGTTGAGAACATGATACCTAAGTAAACTCATCTGTTGACATCATAATTAATCATCACTTAAACATATTTATGATGATTAAATATGTGTGTTGCCATTTTAAAGCAAGGTCTCACATAGTAGCCCAGGCTTGCCTGGATCCCACTTTATAGTCCAGGCTGGCTTGGCTTCCTCCCCCAGCCTCCTAGGTGCTGGGATTGTGAGCATGAGCTACCATACCTGGCTTGTAAATATTTTAATGGAAGCAGAATTTTCCATCATGAAGATACCATATTGATTGTTTGACTGTTTCTGTACAGGAAGAAATGTGGTGGGGAGGTTATTTTTTAGAAGTGATGCTACAGTGCATGTGTTTTCATGAACTTGGGTTCTGTCCATGATTTCTCATACAATCCCAAAAAAGTAGCAGAAGAAGCAATGTAAAACTTTCAGACTTATTACATTAGCAAATTATTTTCAAAACCTGTTCTCCTTGTAACATCTTGAATGTGAAGGAACATATACTGCATCTTCTTTTACCAAGCCCTTGGTGGTTTGCGTGATGTCACTGAGGACTGAGAGTCTGGTGGTGACATGATCAGATGGGCATTTATAAAACCGAACACCAGAGGCTGAGCAGGTTGGAACTGAAGTTGTCCTTGCTGCCCTAGCCCTTGCCTTCACATTCTTTCCTCTCCATTTTCCAACATCATGTCTTGCTCCATTCCTAGGATGCAATGTTAGGTGTCCACTGTTCACAAAGCCTTGTCACCAAGGAATAGTAAGGACAGTGCTGGAAGGCCTGACTCGTGGGCTACACAAACTCGTGTCTCGTTTTGGACACAAGTCTCTAAATAATAATTCTCTTTAGAGAAAAATTAACTTTTCCCCCTGTCCTGTGCCTGTCAACCCCATATACGACCATCTCTGTCCCTGGTATAGCCTCCTGTCTTCCTCCCCCCAACCCGGAAAAGCAGCTTGACATTCAGCTTTCTTCGAATGCCCCCGATACCAATCTCCTTCAGCTTACCCACTCAGCACCAGCGTTCCACACATCCCTGACCTCACAGTTTAGTCTGGGCATTTTCTTCACCCCATTTTGATTCTTTTTCCTAACAAGACTCCTTCAGTGATAGAATATTTTGTATTGCCAGTTCCTAACACAGTGCCTAGAACTTTGTTGCTAACTCAGTCAATTCTCTGAAAGAGTGAATAAATCCTGCTGAACTAAGGTGCATAGACACTCTATCTTAACCATTAAGGAGTGGAGGAGTATAAAAGAAAATATGATCATGACATGATTGCCAAACGCACTCTGAATCATTGGTACCCAAGGTAAAACAGACACCTGGTATACCAGATGTCCCAATTCTGGATTCTGTGTTCTAAACACAGAATCTAAACATTCACTCTTGTTTGTGCCTAGACACTGCCTTACATGCTGTTCTCCTTCATCTTAGTATCAAACTTAATGTATACATAAGTATCTCTGTGGCAGAGGAAGAAAAGAGGAGTTGGGTGATGACATTTTTTTTTAAGTGTGACACAAAGAAAACCTTTGGCTAATTATAGTTATCGCACAAAAGAAGGGCCTTGATGCTTAGTTACTTTAGGAAAGAATTTAGAGTGGATTTCTTTAAGACTTTCTCAATAGGCATTCTAGAAAGTTGACAGAAAGATAATTAGGTAATGGTAGAAAGGGCCAAGAGCAGCTAAGTCCTGCAGTCGGGGGTCAGGGTCAGGCTTAGGGTTAGGGTGACTGACAGGAGCCACCTTGGTTATACCCAAGAAGGCAGAGTACATATTCAAAAGTAAGATGACAATATAATATAATAAGCCTCCAGCCCCTTCCCCTACCTGTGTCTCCCAGTCCCACATCTGTGCCAGCCCCTCCCCCACCTGCCCACTCCTGCTGGTGAGATCAGCCTTCATTATAGCTCTTCCAGAGCCAGGAAGCAAGGTACTGTGTGGGAAGTGATGGCTGCAAGGTTCTGTGTGGGAAGTGATAACAACTTTAAAGCCATTCAACAGGAAAATTTGTTAAAAGACCAAGACATTGTAAAGCTGAAACACTTGAGTCTATTAGTCCCCTGCTCCTTAGAACATTTTGTTACCAGGGCATGTTTCAAGGAGAGAAAACACTGAGCCATTGAGCTCTGTCAGACACCAAAGCAGGGTATAAAGTGCAACATTTCCTAAGGCATCTGTTTCTGCCACTGTGCTGAATAACTTCTAAAAAGTTTTGCCTCCTCTCCTCTCCTCTTCCTCCCCTCCCCTCCCCTCCCCTCCGCTCCCCCATCACAGCGCATCTCCCCTGGCCTCCCCACCCCTAGAAGTACTGTATTACATTTCTCTCCCTCCTCCTCCCTCATCATCTGTATCCTCTTCTCTCGAGTCCTCCCACCCTGCCTCCCGCACCTCCCCATAGCCTATGCCATTTTCATAGACACTATTAGACCAGCACATGAAGCTAAGGCTCTGCAATGATTATTCAACCTTCTGTGGTAAGAGAGCTAATTAAGTGACTGGAGATTTAGACATTCATTGTGGATTAGCTCCAAACTCCTTCAGAGAGCCTCGAGCACTGTCCTAAACAAACCTTACCCTTTTATGGCTTCTTGTCCCGAGTCCGAGAAGGAGAGCTTAAGGAGAGTTTGTTTTCAGAGATGTGAAGAAAGGTGAGCTTAAGGAGAATGGAGTGTGAATGGATGCAGAGGGGGAGGCTGTGGGCTTTTCACAGATGAGCCAGCTTGTATGTCCCATGGCAGCTAATGACTCTCAGTATCATCAGTTTAGACTTCAAGGTTGACATGTTCACGGTCAGTCCAGTGCTTTGGTTAACTGTCTTCATCAGTCATCAATGGGGTGTTTTTTAACAGCCATCTTCTATACAAAGAATTTCCTCACTAATGTTAAACACACATCTTTAGAGGACAGAAGTCATTTGATAAACAAACAAAAAGTCTTGAAAGAGTTTTTCACTTGTGTCTATGAATGCAATAGTAGTGGCTAGCCTCACTTGTGTCTATGAATGAAATAGTAGTGGTTAGCCTCAATCTGAGAAAATGTACTCGTCTTCCATTGGCAAAGGGACTAGACTTTTCTTTAAATTCTGCGTCTTAATTTTGCTTCTGCTCTAACTATACAAATAGTTACTTTTTAAGATAAGTATTGGACCCAGCACCCAACATTACCCCTGCCATCATTCTCACAGTGGAAAATGGAGGCAGAAACCCAAGCAAAATGGATCGCTCCTCCCAGGTTGGAAATCAAAAGCCATTGCCACCGCTATAGGAAATTGATCCTGTAGCATGGAGCCTGGGATTTGGGTTTTCTACCTGTTTTCTACTGTGATGCACAATGGCCTGAGGTAGGTGAAATATGTTTCTCCTTTGCTTGGCTTACGATGGGGTATCCTGAAAGAGGCCCTTAAACTTCCTGAGGATGTCCACAGAGGGTGGTTCACCAGCAGCCAAGCATGGGCCAAATTCAAGGTTACTTATCAGTTATCATTGGCAGAACTAAAATGTTGCCCTGATGTTAAGAAGAACAGATTACAGATCCTTCAACTTTCATTCCTATCCTGTCCTAGTCTCAACTCAGTATGTCTCTAGCTGCTCCATTGGTATATTTCAGAAATAGCTGATTTGTCATTTATGATAGTCTAGAAGGGGCTTCTTGATGTCAGCCTATTCATTCTAAATCAAAGCTTTAAAAAAAACCTATAACTTGGGGTCTGCTCACAAAAAGGTCCATCCATTTTTTTTCTTTTGATAAAAATGTCTGACTCGGTCTATGAAAGCACTCTTGGATGGGAAATGAGATAATGCAGGTGACCTGGGTTGGCCATCCAGGGACCAGACCTTCTAGACAGACTATCCTGAGTAAGAGAGATGAGTATGCATGATCTTTGCTGTTCACTCTGCAGACCTCAGTGACCAGCTCCTTGAAGTGGTGGGTCTAGAGGGAGCCATGGAGATGGGACAGATCTACACTGGCCTGAAGAGTGCAGGTAGGAGGCTGGCCCAGTGCTCCTCTGTCACCATTAGGTAAGTCTTCTTGTTACCCAGCATCTTCTGGGTCTCCCCTACCTCCTTGAACATTCAGGCAGATAGCAAAATAACTAGAAAGCTACCTTTGGATTTCAGGCTAAGGCAAGTTGGGAAAAGAAGCTTGGCAGTAGTTATAAAGAATACTTTGATGATATTCTTTAATTGTTGCTGTGTATGTATTTTCCCCAAATATCTGCTCGGCCCTTATGATTATTTGTATGTCTATGATTCCAGGAATAACCATTTGGTATTGGATAAGCAGTTGGTGTGCTCTTCCCTAGGGATGTCTATTTCTCCTAAGTTGCCCATAGTCCTTAGTGTAGGGTTGATGCCCCAGGGGCTTCCCCTACTCCCACCCCCACCCCCATCCGCATCAGCATGCCCATTGGTGCCGTCCTTGTTGAAGTCTTGGGTGCTGCTCTTCTGTCATTTCCAAGAGATATGATCTCCACAGCAAATCCATATTCCTCTGGCTCTTGCAATCATTCTGCTCCCTCTTCTGCCATGACCCCTGAGCCTCAGGTGGAGGAGTTGTGTTGGCACTATTCAAACAGGATACAATGCTATCATCAACTAGAGGGTCCATCATAGCTTCTCCTCTACACATTGCCTGGTGAGGTAAACAGTGCATACTATAAAGTCCAGGGCCTCAGAGGTCCACTTCTTTTTCCTTTTCTCTTTATAGTTTTAAAATATTTCATGTGTGCCAGGGGTCACAGCTGCTCTTCTGTACATGGATGATAGACCCTGCATGCCTTCATATGCTAAACCATTAACATCAACAAACTTCTTGTACTGACAAGAGAGTAGCAGGCTTTTGGGACATGGATGACCTGGCCTGCCACTACAGTTCTGGACAGTGTGGGGTCTGGTGGGGTGTTTCTAATTTTAGTTACCTCTAGTTACATTTTTTCTCAGCTTCTTACCTAACCTGTCCGTTTGAAAAGTCTTCATTCCTTTGCTTCTCTGTCTCGTTACAGATCATATCTGTTGGTTTGCCTGGGGGGATCTTCTAGAGGGGATGCTAGGGTAAAGGGTTTCCCAGAGGCATTTGACTAAAGAATCTTTTCTCCCAGAAACCCTGAGCAAGTGTCAGCAAGAGCACAGTTGAGGAATCTGTTCTTGGTCCTTCCATCATCCCTCGGCCAGATCTTTCCTGAGATTCCCCAAGGGTCTACTCCACAGTCCCCTTGTCAGATCCTATCTCTGGATTCTCTGTCTCTTGTATTCCCAACACCATATCCTCTTTCTCTCAGAGCCACTGCTGTGGTAGGACCCTTGTTTTCCAGATTGACATCTGCAACCCTCATCCAGAATTCTAAAACTGACAGGGCCAGTTTGTCTGTAGAATGTCAGAGAGTAGTGTCCTGGCTGCCAAGGAATCTAAAAAGTTAGGTATCCAGGGGGATTTTCCTAGCAGCCAGCAGATCTCTTACCAGAGGGAAACAAGGGGATGAGCTAAAAGCCCCGCCCTGCTAGCACACCTCAGATGCTTCTCTATCCATAAGTATGCGAAGGCTTCCTTTCTGCTCATTTTTGTTTTGATTATTAAATGTCTTGCTTTTATTATGACATATACTCAGAGTCCACCAGAGAACTATTGTATCAAAATAGTGCTTTCCTCACTCGTTTTGTAATTTTCAAAATAGGGAAGCTGCCAAGCTTGGGTAAGGGCTTCCTGTCCAGAGGGTGGTGACTGTTCACATGCTCTTGGCCAGAGGCCTCTAAAGGACTGCCCTCCTAATAAGACATCAAAGGACAAACTAGAGTTCTGCAGAGCCCACATGCCAAAGGAGCCTTTCCCAAGCGCAAGAGCAGCACTTTCTCCTTAACCTCTCCTCCTGCACTTGGGGTCACTATTCTCATATGTCACTTTCCAAGCAAGGCACGTAGTACATGCAGACCCAGAGTAGCCTGCTTCTAGGAATTGAGTGCATATGATGATGTCCTCTATAGCTTAGAGACATCAACTCTTGGATATGTTGCAACCACTCATTTAATGGGGAGAGTAGGCCTTTTCCTACTCCAGAGTAGAGCTCAGCATGAGCCTCTTTCCCTCTGGCTGGTCGTTGGATTGAGATGGGATTTCTCACCAGTGGGGCTACCATGTTTACTGGCAAGTTTTCCTAGTAGTTGTGGCTCTCAGTATGCCCACGACAGTTTCTCAAAGTGAGGTCTGAAGACAGAAAGCAGAGAAATAAATGCCTATGGTAACTATGAATGCACAGGTCCCTAGGCTGGTTCTAGACCAGCCGTGTCCAGTCCCTGAGATAGATTGAAGATTCTATTTTTAGAAGTTCCTGTGGTCTCCACGAACCCTTCTAAGTGAGCGAGTGATGTCTGCTTACTTCTTTCTCTGTGATAGGAGTGATGATGCTTCTCCAACTCTGAGGATCTCACTGTGGTTTCTTTGGTTTGGGGTTTCTAGGACTAACAAGCTTCTGCCGATGCAAGTGGATGGAGAGCCCTGGATGCAACCACGTTGCACGGTAAGTTAGCCAGTCTTGTGTGAGAGTGTGGTTTTGTTTTCCCCTTGAATACACTAACTTGATCCAGGGGATTCAACAGCTTCCTTAGGCACCCATACTCACATGTGCACACACACACACACAAACACACACACACACACAAACACACACACACACACACACACACACACACTTTTAAATAATTAAAGTAGGTAATTTTTTAAATGAGTTGAAGAAATCAAGTACTTTTCCCATGTGACTCAGTGATATCCAAAGACAGGGGCTGTCATTCATTTAAATGCAAACACTGATTTTTGAATAAGTAAATCTTTCTCACATCCTCAGCTCACCTTCCCTCAGGGTTACTCTACAAAGACTGCAGCTCACTCTGAAAATACTGTGAACTCCAGAAACTCTTTTGTAAGGAGGTATTAGCCTGTGTGGATGTAATAAAACATTACAGATCAGCCAGCTGGGAGGGGATGCTTTGCGTTGGTTTGGTTTCCCTCTGAGGACTGAGCTCAAGGTGCAGGGCAAGCTCCCTACCACTTAGTGATGCTTGGCCTTTGGGGTTTTCTTGAAACAAGGTCATGCGGTGTAGCTTAGGTTGACCATGAGCTTATAGTTGTCTCTACCTCTGCCTCTGCCCCTCTTGCTCTGCCCCTCTTGCTCTGCCTCTCTGCCTCTCTGCCTCTCTGCCTCTCTGCCTCTCTGCCCCTCTGCCCCTCTGCCTCTGCCTCTGCCTCTGCCTCTGCCTCTGCCTCTGCCTCTGCCTCTGCCTGCCTCCAGCTTGCTGGGACTCTAGGCATAAGATGCCAATGCCACCACACTGTGAGTCCACACTGGTGATTTAAACATCTGAAGTATATTTTTTAGCCCTTCTAGAGGCTAAAACCCCAAATCAAAGCATTAGCAAGGCTGGTTTCTGGTGTGGTCTGAATCCACCGAAACTAGTATTCTTAGACATAGAGGAAGTGCCACGGAGCACACATCCACAGAATGACAATCTTGCAACAATACAATGGGAAAGTATCAAGTTGGCTGCAAGCTTGTTTAGGTATGTGTTTCTTAAAACACATACCTAAAACAAAGGAATACGTATAGGTTATATGTTATACATATACATATGTTATATATTATGTACACATGTTATATATTATGTGTTATATATTTATTATATGTAATTTTATTATATACTGGTGCTAAATACTATCCTTTACCAAGCATAAGAAGTCAAATGAATAGTAATAATAATGCTAATAATAATGATAATAGATAAAGTAAATAATGTTAAACACAGTAAAATCTAGGACTGGTTCTCTCAACAAGGCAAATCTCATTTTAGAAGAGAAAAGCTGATATAAGGAATATTAAAGTATACAAAAAAATCTAGCTAATGTAATATTAAAATTTTAAGGTATATGGGTGATGGCATAATTTAATTACAAAATACTATGTAATTTTGATTCAAATCAATGAACAAAAATTGAAAAAAATCCAACCATTAATGAAACAGAAAATGCTTACAAAGACTTATACACAAAATGATCTCAAAACAAATGAACTTATCAGGGAGGGGGCTCAGGAGGCTCTACCCCTCCCTGAGGATCCATGTACAGGTAGTGGTTTCTGGTGGAAGGCAAGATATCGTGCATAGTCAGTGGGAAGATGCCTGTGCTCCTGTGGATAATACCTCACTATGCCCTGTAAGGAGTCCTATTAGTCTCGGTGGTCCAACCAAACAAAAGGCTCGGAAGAGAAAGGGGAATAGCTGGAAGATCTGCGGAACTGAGAGAGGACAAGAGAGCATTGTGGGGTGAATATAATCAAAGTATATTACACACATGTCTGGACATGTCATAATGAGGGGCAGTCCAGAGCATCGCAACCCGAGTTTAGATCCCGGGCACCTATAACAGCCTGCTATTATCATGAATGTCTGTAACCCGATTGCCAGCCCAGCCAACCAAACGGTGAGCCGTGGACTCAGTGACAGACTCTGTCTCAAAACGATAGGATAGAGAGTGACAGAACATACTGATATCAACCCTGGATCTCCACAGACACGAGTACACACATGCATGCACACTACAAGCACATGTGCACACATGTGTACTTTACCTCTTACACACACGTATACCCCACGAACACAAAAGAATGAAAGTGACTGAAAAGTTATACCTAAAAATAGGAAACCAGAAATCAATATGACTCAAAAAAGAATATGATATAAAAATTCAAGCCAAAATATAGGCACGTCAGTAAAATATATCTAAAGGATCATTCAACCCTGAGGACACACTTATAAGAATGAGAAAGGAAACCTGCTATCATTGGTTTAGAGAGAGAATTTTCATGATAATATGAATAGATGACCAAAAGCATTCAAGATTAATTTTAAGTGTGTGTGTGTGTGTGTGTGTGTGTGTGTGCAGGTGTCTGCATGCACATGTGAGTACAGGTACCCACACAGGCCAGAAGAGGGCATTGGATTTCCTAGGGCTGGAGTAACAGGTGATTGTGAGCTATATGATGATTGTGAGCTGTATATGGGTGCTGGGCCCTGAACTGGGCTCCTCGGCAAGAACAATAAGGCGTCTCTTCAGCTCTGCATTTCGTTTGTTCGTTTGTTTTATCTTGAGACAGGGTCTCCCTTTGTAGCCGTGGATGGCCCAGAACAGCTAGGTAGAAGAGTCTGACCTCAAAATCACTGAAATCTGACTGCCTCCTAAATGCGAGGATTAAAGGGATGAGTTGTCATGCCTGCCAACATTTTTTTAAAAAAATTATTTATCTTATGCATATGAGTGCACTGTCTCTGTCTTCAGACACACCAGAAGAGGGCGTCAGATCCCATGACAGATGGTTGTGAGCCACCATGTGCTTGCTAGGAATTGATCTCAGGACCTCTGGAAGAGCAGTCAGTGCTCTTAACCACTGAGCCATCTCTCCAGCCCCTAGCAACATTATTTTAAAATAGAGATTCATCGAATACTAGGACTAGATAGATAGTGTGGTGGCCCACACCTTTAATCCTAGCACTCCAGAGGCAGAGGCCAGAGGATCTCTGAGTTTGGGGCCAACCTGGTCTATAGAACAAGTTCTAGGACAGACAGGGTTACAAAGACTCTGTATCAAAAAAAAAAAAAAAAATACTAGAACTAGAAAGAAATCCTTCAAAATAATGAAAACATTCTATCAAACCAATAATAAATATTTTACTAAATACAAAAGCTTCAGAAAAAATCCCATTAAAACCATAGACAAGAAATAAATGCTAACACTGCTTGGCAGGTCTAGCCATTACAATATGTGCAAAATATAAAATAAATATAAATATTTGAGAAACAGTCAAAACTGTCATTATTGTTAGGTATTGTGACCACAGAAAGCTCAAGAAATCAGTGGGAAACCTCATAACGTAAATTATTTCAGCAAAGTCCTATAGGAAAGTAGACAAAAATAATAGCCTTCCTATATACCAGCACCAACTAATCCAATGAATCTACTAGAAAAAAAAATATTATAAGAGTAGCACCGAGTTATAAGATATACAGCTGAATTGTGGGTAATGAATGAAGATACATATAGGATGTAAACAGTTTTAGATATCGAATATGTAAACCTTCTTAGTTTCTTTTCCTGTTGCGGTGATAAAAACACCTTGACAAGAGCAACTTAAGGGAGAAAGGGTTTAATTCTGCTCACAGTTCCAGGATCCAGTCCATCCTAGTGGGGAGGTCACAGAGGCAGGAGCTTGAGCAAAGTGGTCACATTGTATCTGCTGTTCAGGGCAGAGGGTAGGCAAACTAGTGCTCAGCTTACCAAGACCCCTGGCCTGGGGAATGGTGCCACCCACAGTGGGCAGGGCTTCAAAGCTCTGTTTATCAAGACACTCTTCCACATGCCAAGCTGATCTAGCCAATCCATCAGCTTTTCTGGAATGTAACTTGAACCCCACATATCAGGAAGAACCATGGCTGGCTCAGCAGTTAAGAGCACTTGCTGTTATGCAGTGGACTCAGGTTTGGTTCCCAGCACCCACATGGTGGCTTCCAACCATCTCTAACTCCAGTTCCTGGAGATCCAATGCCTTCTATGTGCCTTTGTGGCTACTGCATTCACATTTTGCACAGACACATGGGCAAAATACTCATAAACATACAATCAAAATAAATAAATCTTAAAAATATAGATTCAGATGCCTAAGAATAGCAATTTCTACTTCATGCAGCGTAACAAAAAGTGGAATTTTCATGAAAGTCCAACCATTAGTGAGGAGGTATAAAACTGAATTTATAGGTTTCAGTGTTTCACCTGCATGTATGTATGTGCATTGTGTGCATGCCTGGTACCTTCAGAGGGCAGGAAATGATACCAGATCACCTGGAACTGGAAGTATGGAGAATTGTGAGCTGCCATGTGGGTGTGGAAAACTGAACCCAGGTCCTCTGCAAGACAGCAGTTGTTCATACCACAGAGCCATCTCTCCAGTCCCATTGAAAAGTTTTAAATAAGCTACATAATATTCACCAAGTGGAATAATTTTTAGATATTGGAAATACAATTTCATATTTTTTAAAATTGTGCATAAAATTTTATCTAATAAACTTATTTCTAGGAATTTATGCTGACAAAAATATGTATGTACTGTGGGGTATCTATCACAGTATTATATACAATGGTGAATTATGAGAAATGTGTAAAAATTAAATACAGAATTAATAAATTATAAAATTACTTGTGGACACTTCTATAATAATTAAAATGCTATTTTCTAGGCTAAAACTTTAGAAGCCAATATTATCATCATCTTATACTTTTGCACTATAAATATGATTAAAAATAAATTAAATCACTTTGTAAAATCTTCTCATTGTGTCCTGGATTTCCTAGATGTTTTGGGTTAGGAGCTTTTTGCATTTTGCGTTTTCTTTGACTGTTGTGTCAGTGTTTTCTATGGTATCTTCCGCACCTGAGATTCTCTCTTCCATCTCTTGTATTCTGTTGGTGATGCGTGCATCTGTGACTCCTGATTTCTTTCCTAGGTTCTCTAACTTCAGAGTTGTCTCCCTTTGTGATTTCTTTATTGTTTCTGTTTCCATTTTTAGATCCTGGATGGTTTTGTTCAATTCCTTTACCTGTTTGGTTGTCTTCCTGTAATTCTTTAAGGGATTTTTGTGTTTTTTCTTTAAGGGCTTCTAACTGTTTACCTGTGTTCTCCTGTATTTCTTTAAGGGCATTATTTATGTCCCTTTTAAAGTCCTCTATCAGCATCATGAGAAATGATTTTAGATCCAAATTTTGCTTTTCCGGTATGATGGTGTATCCAGGACTTGCTGTGGTAGGAGAACTGGGTTCTGATGATGCCAAGTAACCTTGGTTTCTGTTGCTTATGTTCTTGCGATTGCCTCCTGCCATCTGGTTATCTCTAGTGCTACCTGCCCTCCCTTTATCTGACTGGAGCCTGTCCTTCCTGTGATCCTGGTTGTATCAGAACTCCTCAGAAACCAGCTGTCTCTGGGATCCTGTGATTCTGGGATCCTGTGATCCTTAGATCCTGGTGTGACCAAGCTCCTGGGATCCTGGGATCCCGGGATCCTGGGATCCTGGGTGTATTAGAGCACCTGGGAGTTGAGTTTCCTCTGGGTGTTATGGGACTGACTGAGGAGTTCGAACCCAAGGTCTACTCAGGGGACCAGCCCAGATCGGAAGGAGCCCGTGCCACTGGTCCAGTGGGGTTCCTGGGTCCCTGGATCCTGCTGGTCCCAGTTACTCCTAGTGTTGGGATAGATGTTGAGTCCTCACCTCTGATCCTATGATCCTGGGCATGTTAAAAAGCCTGGGAGTGGAGCTTCCTCTAGGTATTGTGGGACTGGCTGAGGAGTTCCCACCCAAGGTCTGCTCAGGGCACCAGCCCAGACCAGACTGGTCTTAAAATTTTAAAGGCTGGGAGTATAGTGAAGTGGGCAAATGTTTTCCTAACATATGCAAGGCCCAGACTCACTTTCCAGCACCAAGATAAATTAATTAATTAAAGGTAAATTTTTAATTCTAAATTAAATATTGAGGACATTAAAGCACTGGCAAAATAATTTCAAAGCACAGTAGATTTAGAGGCTGATTTCAATTTTCATCAAAACATTCAAGTGTAGAAATAAACTGAAGAAGTGTACCAAGAAAATAAGTTGTTATCTGTGTGATTTTTAAACTTTTGTTTTGTAAATTCTTAAAAATGAACAGGTATCTGTTTATATAGAGAAACATTGTCTTAGGGTTTTGTTGCTATGAAAAGACACCATGACCAAGGCAACTTTTTTAGAGGTTAAGATTTAATTGGGGCTGGCTTACAGTTTCAGAGATTCAGTCCTTTATCAACATGGCAGCATCCAGGAGCCGAGTTCTACATCTTGATCTCAAGGCAGCAGCAGGAGAGTCTCCACTGCAGGCAGCCAGGAAGAGGGTCTCATCCAAACTGGGTGGAGCCTGAGCATAGGAGGAGACCTCAAAGCCTGTCTACACAGTGACACACTTCCTTCAACAAGGCCACACCTCCTAATACTGCTACTTCCCATGGGCCAAGCATATTCAAACCACCACAAACATATACACACATAAAATATATTTTTATTAAGAATGTTTGCCTTACACAGTGCTGGAAAATGGTATCTTGTGCTTCACTCCCAGTTAGGTGGTTTCATTGCTCACACTATAGTCCCAGCACTGGGGATGTGGAGGCAGGAGGATCACAAGTTCCAGGTAATTGTCAGCTACATAATGGGTTTGAGGCTAGCCTGGGATGCTCGAGACTCTGTCTCAAAAAGCAAAATCTCCTTTTACAGCTGGATAACAGCTAAATCATTAAGTTAAAATGGCCACGGTTCTTCAACCCAGTAGCTTCCAAACTTGAGTGCATGTGTGAATTGCTGAGATAGAGGCTAAAATTCATGTGACTGGAACATCTCTCAGAGTTCTGACTGAGTAGGTCTTAATACCCAAGAACTAGACTTTCTGACAAATTCCAGGGAGATGGTGTTTACTGCAGGTTCGGGGACCAAAGCTTGAGAACTACGATGAAATAGAACTTTCCCACATATCAGTAAGCCTCACTCTGCGCAGCCCGGCTTGCCTCTGCTACATCTGAAGCCTGTCTTAGTTCATTTTTTTGTTACTATGAAATCTTTTAAGGAAATCATCATCAGGGAGAATGGGTTTATTCTGGTTCACAGTTTAAGAGTACAGTCAAGCCGGGCAGTGGTGGCACACGCCTTTAATCCCAGCACTTGGGAGGCAGAAGCAGGTGGATTTCTGAGTTCGAGGCCAGCCTGGTCTACAGAGTGAGTTCCAGGACAGTCAGGGCTACACAGAGAAACCCTGTCACAAAAAGGAAAAAAAAAAAAAAAAGTACAGTCAAGGCAACAGAAACATGAAACAACTGTTCACACGGCATCTACAGTCAGGAGAAAGAGATAAACGTACTGCCCTGCTCAGCTAGTTCCTTTCTCCGTTTACACAGTCCAGGATCCCAGACAGGCTATGGAGCCCCTCCCCCCAAACACGATGTGCAGGTCTTGTCTCCTTAATTAACATAATCAGGAAACTTGATTCTAGATTCTGCCAAGTAGATCATTGACTGTACCTGTCTCAAAGGCCTCTCATGCTAGGAAACTCTTCTGAAAAAGAATTTCAAGATCTTGGAGAACTGAGAAATATCTAAGGTTTTAAAAATGATTATACAAACTCTGACAGCCCCTGCCTCCTTCTGTGATTACTTTAAGAAGGAAAATTACCTTATCTTCTCAAATGTCGAAGAAACCATTTCAGACCTTTCAGGTTCATGCCCTTCTGCTCTCCAGCTGACCAGGACAGGCCTGGGGCACCTTCCGTGTGATTTACAGCGGGTTCACACCCTATTGCTCTCGAATGGAAATATCCAGGACAGACAACCAAGGTTCATTGTTTCTTTTGAAGTCACAAAATGTGACGACTTCTCAGAAACTGGGGCTGTAAAGCCAATCTCTAACATGAGTGAGATTTAGAATTGTGCTCCATTAAAGGAGAAATCATTAAAGCTGCAGTAGTCTCGTGAACTTTGAACTATGACAGAAATACTGGATCAGTTCTCTGTGTGATAGACCAGAACACTTCACAGTGGAGCCCATCTCTGTCTGTCTTGTTGTGAATCACAAGGACAGAATTTCCAGCCCAGTAACCAGTGAGTTTAGTTTGAGGGTTAAGGACAGAAATGTAGTTAAAGTCAGGGTTGGAAAGGTGGGTCTAACTACACCAAACTATCTCCTCAGTGGGCTCTTGACTACTTTAACCATATACCCTCCTAACTCAGGGATAGAAGGCTGATATCTTTCTTACTCAAAATGAGTCAAAATATGTCTACTTGTAGTAAAAAAAATCCTCAAACATGACCAAATTATCATATAAAAGAGACATTCCAAACACCCACCCTACCAGCCATTTATTTAAATTGCAGAGATGCCTGGGTATGGCAGAGACCACTTAGCTCTCAGGATGAAGGAGGATCACCATGAATTTAAGGCCAACCTGGGCTACATAAGAGAGTTCTAGGCCAGCCAGGGCTACACAGTGAGCCTGTCTTTTAAAAAAAAAAAAAAAAAAAAAAAAACCAAAAAGTTGAAAAACAGATTTGAGTTTCACTTTGTTAGCAATGGAGGTGCTAACAGACTAGTACTTAGTTCAGCTGGAGGCAGAGAGAGAAAAGGAGACAAGGACCTTCTATCATAATGCAGCTGCCACTCACTTCCCCAAACACGGCCATTTTGGGGGGAAGATGCTTTTTTTCTCTGGGCTGGTTCCTCTTCCCCAGCACATTCTCCCGGTAAGCATGATTGGTTCAGGAATACCAAAGTGAGGAGGCAGAAAAAGTCTTCCTCAAACCAGTGTGTGAGCTCAGGATTGAGAGATGTGTCCCAAAGCCAATGTCACAAATCTCTACCATTCTATCATACCAGACAGCCAGGCCATGGAGTGCAGCAGTTAGAGTTCCCATCTATGGCTCACCTCCATCTGTGCTAGGGCAAACTTAACAGCGGCAAGATGGCGCACAACATGGACTGAGGTTTGATGGATTCTTGATCCGTTCGCTTCCCCATCTCCAAGCTGGAACCAACGGACCTTTCAGTTTTAATCAGCTAGCCTGGAGGTTCAGAGTCTTTCGCTTCCTTAAAAAAATTAAGTCTGATTTACAATGAGCTTAGCCAGACACCCCCCTCCAGCTCGCTCTGCTGGCAGCTGTTAGGAATTACCCTCATCCCTTTTCTCCTCTTGTTCTTCAGCCATGTTTTGAGGTTCTGATTACCTCCCAGAAACCCAATCTCATTGTTCCCTTTGAAAGCCCTGTATCAGCCAACTGTCCAGTCTCCCTCATCCCTCGTCCTGTGCTCCCATCTCAGCCTGTTCATACACAGTTCCTCTGCCCCACGCCTTCTCGTTCTACTTTTCCTCACCTTCAGATGGGAAGGGGCCTCCTGGTCCTGATCAGACCTTCCTAGCTTCTTACGTTTTTTTTTTTTTAGACCCCATGGCTAATCCTACATTAATTTATAATAGATGATGGGTTTTCTCTTCAGTAATTCTTCTTTTTCTGTATGGTCACATCGTCCCTTTCAATAGTATGGCAAAACTACAAAGATTAGGTTCTTAGAGTGACAACTTCTAGGTTCTGTTTCCTTTGGCATCTGCTTTCTTCCTCTCCAGTATAAACCTAGCCATTTCCATCCATGTTACAGTTTACAGTGGGGTTTCATTGACAGTCTGTCACGTGATCTCTGTGTAAAGAAATAGTATCAATGTTACCCTCACTTTGAAGTCTGACAAGCACTGTTCTCTGAATGATGAATTATTTGTCCAAAGTTCTGAACCAAGGAAACAGAAATACAGGGCCCCACACCCAAGTCTTTGAATCTTAAGTACCTCCTGTTCTATCAACCACCCACTCTGAACATCTATCATACTCGATAGATGTCGACAGAATGATAACGAAGATTATTAGTGTGGGAACATCACCAGGCCACGTTCAACTGGGAATTAAGGATTTTGAAACCATGTATATAATTAATGGAATGTTTACAGGATAAAGTCCAAAATCTTAAACTTAAAAAATAAATATATATAATAAAAACTTATCTAAGAAAATCGGGTTGACTTAGAGTCTAAGAAGAGGGGATACATCTAAGAGACCCATTTGGGAACTGTCCATTGAGGGTTTTTGGCCAGGTCAGCTGGTTGATATATGTCTGCTGCCTGGACTGGAATCAGGGCTGGGAGCATGGCAAGCTATGTCCCCACCCCACCATGTGACCTTTGACTAAGATAAGTCCCTGACAGAGCTCTGGGCTCTTCTTCTTTATCCATCCTACAGAGTGGTGAACGGGAAGGTTCCTGAGGCTTCCTCTGGCTGTGACATTCTGACAGTCTATGAATAGCAAGGACACAAGACAGGTGCGAGCTGATTACCACGTGGGAAGCTCACACCTGTCTCTCCCCGGTGTTTCCGCCCCTTGCTTCCAGCAGTGCCAAACTCCAGGCCCAGTCAGGGTCAAGTTGCCAATTTTGAACCTGTTCAAGGACAGTTGTCCTTCTGTGTGGGGCTCCTTTGAGCCCAAACTGGCCTTCTTTCTACTCTGCAACTCACTCTGCCCTAAGTTACTAGACTGTGCTTTACCACTAATTGATCTCTTGTTCCTTTTTCAGATTAAAATCACTCACAAAAACCAAGCACCTATGATGATGGGGCCTCCCCAGAAGAGCAGCTTCTTTTCTCTGAGGAGGAAAAGTCGCTCAAAAGACTAAACAATATGCCAAACACCAGTTCTATCAAGAATGGAAAGAAGAATACACACACACACACACACACACAAACACACACACACACACCCCTGTAACCAGAGGAAGCAAAGCCACCTTCCAGAGGGAAGTATAATCCTGCCATGCAGTCTACCTGTTTTGAAAATGGATCCACTCTTAACAGAGCCAATACCCATGAAATAGTCCGAATGGACTCAGGGCCCACGAAGATGGCTTGGCTCATACAGAAACTTTGCACATTCCCACAGGCTTTGGGTAGACTTTGAGCCTGAAGGAGAAATCTCCCTTTTTCTGCACCACACTCCTGCAAGGCTCCAGGCTGTAGGTTTCCTGCCTACAGCGAGATCGGATGTGGTCAAGGGAAAGAGCTCCAACCTAGAAAACTTGCACAAAAGTCCTTCTGTACAAAAACAAAACAGCCGACAGCTCTCCAAGCAAAATCCTTGGCAGGGCTCAGCGAGCACAGGATGGTTTCTTTGCTGTCCTTCAAGCAGTGGCCCCTCCCTTAACTTGCAGGGGAAAGCCAGGAAGCTGTGGAAAGCCGGTTCCATTCTTGGTTCCCTCTGCTGTCCATGGGTACTTGTTCGCCTCCTGAAGCATCTCTTGGTGGCTGTTTTGCTTAGAGAGCAAACAAAGCTGTGCGGGCAGCTTACTTTTGATGTGGTATTTATTTTCTAGTTCCTATGAACGCTGGGAGGGAGAGCTGAGAAAGTGGACTTTATTTTTCAAATTGATGTCATAATACTGTGTAAAAGGGAAAGAAAAAAAAAGCCCACTCCCAGTACTCACCACTCCTCACTACCATACAAGCCAAAGTGTCTCTTTGAATCCCAAGCCCTGGTGGCAGAGACAATGGGGGAGGGGCTGAGGGGCCTTGCTGGGAAATCCAGGAGACAGTTTGTCAGGTGATTCCCTGTTTGCACATCCCACTCTCACAGTGTGATAGAAGAGCCTTCTGACGGCCTTCTATATGTAATATGTAGTGTATATGTTTATATATAATATATATTTATTTACTGCCAGACTTTTCCTGATTAGAAATAAACATAGATAGTGTGGGAACAGAACATGGGAAAGAAAAAAAGAAGGCCCTTACTCTTCCACTGTCATTTGCTTGTAGAGACACATTTCTCTGGCTGGTTTCAAGGTTTCTGAGAGTTATCTACATACAGGGAGCAACCATGAAACACATGCTGTTCAAACCTCATCCCCCCATTGGTTGATAAGGAAACTGGGTTGTGGAAAAAATTAAAAGGACTCCTCTATTGTATCTTGGCTAAGGAGGTTTAGCTGTAAATGCTCCTAAGAGGGTCACTAATAGACTGAAGAACCCGCATCTGGGAAGAGGGTTATTTCTCGTCACTGAAGATTGGTTGCACTTGGATCCAGGTTCCCAGGGAGGAACTATCATATAGCCTGTGTATGGATGGAGCAAGCCCACAACAAGAAAATGGGAGGTAGAGAAATAGGCTAATTACCGTGTTCTTTCTGGCTCGTCCTACATGGAGAGAAGTTGACCTGATGTTGAAGGCACCAGACAGATCAATTGATTGAACTAACTACCATGGCACCTCATCATGACCACTAGATCTTCCTGCCTTGGATACATTCCTGACTACACACATGACTTCTGTAAGATGTTGCCAACAAGGACAGAACAGTCTTGGTCATTCTCAGTGGGCTTCAGTCAGCGGGTGCCAGCATCTTCCTCCTATCTGGAGGGCAACTCTACACAGCATCATTGGCAGAAAGCAACCTTTGCCTCAGCCCCCTGGCTCACCTGGACCTTCATTTCTTGTCTCAAATTTCTCAAGAGGAAAACCGGGCCCAGTTGACATCACTCCACTGAGCTGCCTCCAGTCTTGCCATAGCCAAGGAAGGGATATGAAGAATTGGTAAAAATTGAGCCCACCTCTGAAGGAAGCGCTCACCTAGAATCCAGGGCTGAGGCTTGGAAACCTCCTGCTCAGCAAACATGCTTCTACTGAGCAAGGGAAACCCCAGGGAAACCACACAAAGAACATACTGATGGGATGCTTGGAGATTTGACCAACCAGCTCCCAAGTGATAGCAAGTACTACCCTGGAAGCCACTTGATTCAGAAACTGAGGCAGGTTCAACTTCAAGGTCACTGATTCTAAAAAATTTACAAAAATGTTTATATATGTTTCAGCTCTGATCTCCCAAGGTTACAGATGTTGAGACAGTACCATCAGGAGATGAAACAGATTCCTAGAGACTCCCAAGTCTCTCGATGGGGCCCTGCAGAGGTTAAACTTGAGGGACGCGGCCCAGTCCTTTTCAGAGGCACAGAGTATAAAACTTCATGGCATGGCACTTCTTTCGCTAATCTTAGTAAGCCCCGTGTTGTTGTTTAATCTTACCGTACGAATCATCTTTTAAGCCGGGCAGTGGTGGCACATGCCTTTAATCCCAGCACTTGGGAGGCAGAGGCAAGTGGATTTCTGAGTTCGAGGCTAGCCTGGTCTACAGAGTGAGTTCCAGGACAGCCAGGGCTACACAGAGAAACCCTGTCTCGAAACAAACAAACAAACAAACAAACAAACAAAACCAAATCATCTTTTAAGCACCATGACTGTGGTTTCTTATTGTGTAGTGCATCATCCAGGTGACCCCACACCAAGCTCTAAACTTAGCCAGCAAGGTATTATTATCTCCACCCTACAGAGGAGAATGGGGCTTACTGATGTTCAGTAGCTTCTTAAAGCTACATGGTCAAGGAAGAGCCTGGTCCTTTATGTCTTATCCTGCTTGGATTCTCTCCACACTGCAGACATGTTCTCACTTGCCTTCATGCTTCTGCCCCACTAGCAATAAAAACAATGAAACTGGAAACCTTTGGTACTCCTTGCCGCTGGGTTGATGGGTTAGGAACTGTGGCTTAGTGTGGTGTGATTTTCATGGGGTTTCCCCAGTGAGTTGGGAATGGAGACAGAGTTCGTAGGATGATTATATTCAGGTCACAGATCAACTCCTCTCAAGAGAGTTCATTCTACAGATGGAAAAAATACGTTAAATTGCCAAATAAATTAGGAAGTACTTGGCAGAGCCTTACAGAGCCTCCAGACTGGCATTATATAGCATGACTATATATACACACACACATATATACATATATATACACATATATATGTGTATATATATTACATATGCACATTATATAAGGTGACAGTACTTAATGTGCTGTACATATTATGTAAATTACATATTTGTGAGTAATCATGATAAATATAGAGACCTACTAATCACTTTTTTACACATACTCAGTGACAGATTAGAAAGTGGCTTTGCCAGAGAGTCTTAAAACTTACTCTCTCCTGCTGTTTTGGTTCCAACTCCTGCCAAAAATAATTACATCAACTTTCCCCATCTCTAGCCTCTTCTCTTAGCCAAAACTCTCCGTTACCTTCTGTCCCAGCTAGGCTGTGCCTTCCTTAATGCTACCACGGTCAGGATCCACAAAAATACAGAGTCCTAAGGGTAAGCAGGCTCGAGACTCGCAGGGTCCCTATGTCAAAAGCTTACACCTCGACATTCTGAAGCAGGTGGGCTTCTGATGTCAACATTAAAGGAAGGGAGAGGAACAGGAAGGGAACAGGAAGGACCCTGCCAGCCCTCTGAGGAGGAAAACCATACGGGCATGCTCAGTTACTAGCTCTAGGCTCCAACAGGGATTGGTGAGAACACAGCTCCAAGTGTTTAGTTGAAATTAAAATGATATCTAGTCTAAGACTTGACACCCGATCTGAAACTGTAACTTTCTAGAATATTACTCACAAAACGCTAGTATTCCTAAAATGTTGCATGAGAGGACTGAGGAGATCGCTCAATGGGAATAAGAACACTTGCTGTGTAAGCTGGACCCCCCAGTGAGAGCTCTGGAACCCACCTAAAGGTCAGAGAAGAGGGTTGACTGGGCAGGGTTGACCCCTGGCTCCCCCCATGTGAACATTATGGCATGCATGCACACACACATCACACAAATATACATGATAATAATTATTATTTTAATGTTCCATTAAATTAAAAAAAGAGTTCTCTGTTCAAACACTAGATGCCTTCTGAGAACTACATGAAGAGGCTTAGAGAAATTAGAGGGGGAGGGGGGAATTTGGAGGGCTGGAGAGCCGACTTGGCAGTTACGAACACTTGCTACTCCTGCAGAGGATCCAGGTTCAGTTCCCAGCAGCTCACAACTATCCATACCCCAGGCTCTAGGGGATCCTGCTCCCTCTGCTGCCCCTGAATGTGGTACTCATGCAGGCAACACATTTGTCTTGGTTACTTTTCCAGTCCTGTGAAGAGATACCATGATGAAAGCAAGTTACAGAAGAGAGCATTTCATTGAGGGCTTGTTTACAATTTCAGAGGGCAAGTCTATAAGCCAACAGCAGGAACATGGCAAGAGGCAGGCATGGTATTGGAGCAGTAGCTGAGAGCTCACATCTGATCTGCAGATTGGAGGCAGAGAGACTTGACTGACAGAGACAGACAGACACACAGACACAGATTGGGGTTGATGTGGGCTTTTGAAACCTCAAGTGACACACTTCCTCCAACAAGACCACACCTCCTAATTCTTCTCAAACGTTACCAACTACGGACTGAGCATTTAAGCACGTGAGCCTAGAGGGGCTGTTCTCACTCAAACCATCACATAAAATGACATATAATTAATATATATAATATTTTAATATATATTTTATATATCATGTTTACATATAAATATATATTTATAACATAGGTATATTATAAATATATATTATATATAAAATAAAATCCATAAATAAACACACAAACAATAAACCATGGAGTTTTCTGTCCCCCTAAGAAACCAGTTTTTACTGTTCTCAAGTGGACATGGAAGTAACCAATCTCTGAAATAATAGCCCCCAAAATGCTTTTCTAGGAAAAGAAGCTCTGTCTTTAAAATGTTTTGGTTTTTTTTTTTTTGTATGTTTGTTTGCTGATGAACAGTTTTTGCCTTTTGACATGGTGTGTGTGTGTGTGTGTGTGTGTGTGTTGCATAGGGTGATTCTTTCCACGTTGCCAAAACTGGCCTTGAACCTGGCTCAAGTGATCCTCCTGACTCAGTCTCCTGAAGAGCTAGGAGGACAAGGTACCAAGTAAGAATCCCTTGTTTCTTTTATGATAGTATCCATCTTTCCTGTTATTATGTACGCATCTTTAAGCAAGAATCAAGGGTCTGCACTCGTTGCCAATCAAGTGTGAAAGGGACTAGAAAGGAGATTTGAAGATGGGGACAAGTCAAAAAGAGATGCCGGCATCTGTGGAGCTCAGAGGACAAAAGTGCCTCTAAAGACTGGCTGTGGAGAGAGGAAACTACACCAGACAGGGCTGCCTTGGGGGGCAGTGAACATATAGGCAGTCGATCTATGGAGCCCTTCTGATAATCATTTCTTAGAATCTCTTATTTTCTAAAAGAATGAAAACTGATCCCAAGCGATATTTCTAGGTCAATGGGCACTAACCAGTCAGACCAGACTTATTCACGACAAACTAGTCTAACCCATGTCCCAATTCGAGGACAGCTGGTGGTGACTGTGAGTACTCCTTAGCAATTCTGATAGTCCAATAGGAGTGGACTATATCATGAAGGCCAAAGGAGACTGCCAAGTGTGGTAGGTGCACACAGACGCAGCAGAACTCTGTGAGTTCAAGGCCAGCCAGGGCTACACAGTGAGACCCTGTTTCAAACAAACAAACAAACAAAACAAAAAAAAAACAGAGAAAGAACGACAGATAGATGGACAGATGGATTGACAGGCAGACAGACAAGACTAATGAAGACTTTCTGTCATAGTCTCATTGGACTCAAATCAGTAGTTTGAATGTATCCTGGTAAGACCCATGTCAGACTGTAATAACAGGGAAAGCTGTAATCCTGTTCTGTGTATGGTAGGGGCAAATTGTGAAGCTTTCAGGAGTCCATTCTCTGCCTCCACCTTGGGATCTAGAGATCAAACTCATATTATGGGGCTTACATGGCAAAGACTTTTACCCACTGAGTCATCTTACTGGGTGTTTGTTTTTTAGTTTTGCTCGATGTCCCACCATAATGGAGTACATATTCCCATACTCTGTACAGAGGGGGAAGAGAAAGGGTGAATTTTATAGAAAAGGTAATTCTTATTTGTGTCCTACTCACTCGCTGCCTGTAACTACATCAAGGTCTTCATTGATGTTCCTTTAAATCCTCAAAGTCGTCTAGAATGTAGACGTCGGACTTATTTCACAGACTAGAGAGTGCGTAGGAAGGAAAAATTCTTCATCACACGCATAGCTGCAGAGCAAGGAGTTGACACATATCTGTCTCCATCAAAACCTCTGCTTCCCCACAAGATTCTGTGCCCCATCATTCTTCTCAAAGTGTTTTCACTAGTGTTCTGAGTCAAGTAACGTGGTGTTGAAAGATTGACATCCTAGCTAGTCAACCTTTGTATAGACACATAATCAAGTGCGACTGACTCATTTCACCTTCAGACCTAACAGCCTCTGTGGGCAGCTAGGTCCTCCAAACCTCTTTGCTATCTAACTGGAAGTCACCCATTAATTCTAAATGTCTTCAGGTTCTACCAGAGTGGGACCCAGGACTCTCCTAATACACTTTTGTTCTGCTCTGTGAGTGGAGAACATCAGAGTCTTTTCAGGCTCAAGTGTCTCTGTCAACAGTGACGAGCCAGCACGGGGAACTAGTGCTGGAGTTGATAAGGGAGCCTCCAAAAAAGAGGCTCTGCAGGTGATCCTCACTACTGGTAGGTGTGTGTGTCCCAGTGTCTGGGATCCACTCACGATCTTCTGGATTCCTCCAAGGGCTTGAGTCACTTCTTCAGCTCTGCTCTTTGTAGCACACACCTTGTCTTCCAGACTCCAGATGCCTGTACTCCACTGCTGCTGCTGTCCTTGGTGGTCATCTCATGGTACTGGTATCTCTAAAACACTGCTATCTTCCCCTGCAACTAGGCTTTACCATGGTGCCAAACCTCAACTCCTTTGCATGACCCCTTCAATCCTGGGTTGTCAATTGCAACTGAGGCGCACCTTCACCAATGGCTTTCTGTGGCCTCTCACAAGTGCCTAGGCCTCAGCTGTTCTTCATGACTCTTTCATGCCTTTAAAACTAGTACCACCTGGGTGACTCTTACACATTACCAAGTCCAGCCACTGCACAAGGTACAACCCTGGCTATTTCTGCAGCCTCTGTGCACTCAGAAAACACTTCTCAGAAGATGTCACCTCATTGATGCTGGTCTCTTCCCAATCACTGCCAGTTTCCCATCCCCAGCTAGCCAACATCAATAGTCCCAGTAATGCAATGGTTTTGTTTTAGTAGTTCTGGTATCTTGTTAATCACAGCTTATTTCTTCAGCCCCAGCTAACCAAAACCACAGAATCTTAAACCAAACTAGCAATGGCCCTCATAAGAGTCTTTAATCTTCCCTCTGAAATTTTACAAGCCAGGCCTCCATCTTCTGCACTGTTCTCAACATTATCTTCCAAGCTCCTAAAGAACACCCCACAGAGCTCTTAACACCAAATGGATCTTCTAGCCCAAAGTTCCAAAGTCCTTCCACAGTCCTCCCCAAACATGGTCAGGTTGTCACAGGAATACCCCACTACGCTGGTACCAATCTGAGCCATCTGTTTTCCACAGAAATGGAATGGCAGGCTGCCTTTCAGATGCCAAGAAATCTAGTGGGAAGATCCAAAATGCCCAGAGGGCAGAGAAATATCTTTCCTTGTGGGCATCTCTAAAGGAGGAATGGATCCAGAAAGCCAAGGGGGGTGGGAAGTTACCTGATTAACCTACTGGCATTGTACTATTGCTACCACCTCCTTCTTCTTACGTTGTACAGGATAACAGAGCCCTGCAGCCGCGGCTGCTAACCTGAGTCCCTTAGACAAAGCCATGATGCACCTGTTTTGTCCTGAGCTATGCAGGTTTAAAAGCAAGTCATACTGCTTGCCAGGATGACTCCAAGTCTCAAGGGGGTCCAAGAAGACTGTAGCTAGGAGCTATGGATGAAATGAGAGGTGTGATTCTAGAAGAATCGTCAGGACGTCGAGTACGTGAATGTGTCAAGGGATGAAATCTGGAAGCAAAGAGAAACTTTTCAGCATCAAGCTTGCCATAGGTAACGAGTGGATAGTTTTCAATGACTAAGTGACCGGCTACAAATACGTAGGTATTTGTCCTTTGGTTCTGGAGTGGGTAGGGGGAAGGGGGATGAAAGCTTTCTCACCAACAGTTCAGGAACTTGAAACCACAGGATGTAGAGGGAGCTCATGGGGCCTTTACCCAGACATCTGTTGAGTGATGGATACAGCTAAATATGGATCATCAAAGGGCTTTCTGGGTCACACAGAGGGCAACTTCGTGATTCAGAAAATATGAAATTCAGCTTGTGCAGAAGGGCATAAATACTTGCAATCTACTTCTTGGAGATCGAATTGGAACTGATAGAAGGCAAAAGACAACGCAGAGGTAAACTTACAAAGCAGGAAGAGATCAGTGGACTAAAATACAGGTTTGTGATGCGAAGAGAGAAAGAACTAGACTTTTCAGACAATTGACCCAAGTCATGTCTCCAAAACTGGAGGAAAGGGCACTGAAGCTAGGGAGGGAGAGATGGAGAGAGGCCTGGTTGACAGAAGTGTCTAGGTATTCATGAAATTGTTACTGAACAATGGGCTACCTTTCTATTTAGTTCAAAGTCTATTCCTTTTGAACTCCCTGAGGACCTTACAAAGTTAGTCAGTCCATCTCTTGACAATGAGGAAACTAAGGAGCTGCAAATGTCCCAGTAGTAAGTCTAGGACTTGGATTTCTCAGAAGCTGCCCTCAAAACCTGCTGACTGCATCACTGAGAGCTCCTCTATGACGGTGACTCACTACCCCACATCAGCCCTGTGTGTGGCAGCCTTCCTTTCTGAAATGAATACATGACCCTCTCTTCTGCAGATCTGGAGTGTGTGGGCACAGGACAGTGTGGGCAGGAGAGCCCACACACACCTTCTCCTCCTCCACCACCCTCTCAGGTCCTTCCTCCTACACTCCTGTGGGACGTTGTGGTAAGACTCTAACGCAGGAAAAGAAACAGTCAGAATGGTAAAGAACTCAACCAGATCAGAGTCCTCATGTCGTACTAAGGTCGGTATAAAAGAGGTAGCGACCGAGGTAAAGTCAAAGACAGGAGACACAAGGCCGGGTTCTGGAGATCAATAATGGAAAGGACGGAGAGTCAAAGTGTCGTTTAAAAAAATCTATTGGGTAGATCATAATTTAGATGATGGAAGAGACTGAGCTTTTTCCTTTCCGTAACCTAAAATTATTTCTGAGATGGGATTTTAGGAAGAATTACAAGGTGACAGCAGAAGAGAAAGGGATTTTGCAATTCCGCCATTTAAGTAGGGATCAATAAAAGTCCATAAAGTCTGTGTTTTCTGTTGTAGAACTACACAGAAGCACTTTTAAGTAAGGACTGAACTTGGTTTTTTTCCCCTCTTTTGTATTTCCTGTTTGAAAGAAAATAATAAATGAAAGATATATAATAGATAAATTGATAGATGATAGATGATTGATAGAAGATAGAGATAGATAGATAGATAGATAGATAGATGTATGTAGCAATTGGAAGCCATAAAACTGCACGATCTTGAGGGAAGGAATAGTAGCTCAGCTTCCTGGCACATGCCCATCATCCTGCCTTATCAGGCTGAGCAGGGGAAACACAGTTCAAGGCCATCCTGGGTTGCATGGTGAGGTTTTGTCTCAAGAAAACAAAATAAAGACGGTTTCCCCAGTATTTCCTCTCTCCTCAGCATCTCTGAGGTAAAGGAGATGGAACACTAGCTCTCAACTCAGGAGGTGCTAACACAGATAATTGTGAGCCATGGACCTGGGGATCAGCAAATCCTCTTCGCACATGGTACAAGGTAAAGAGTGTGGTAAATGGTGGTTTTGTTTGTTTTTGGTTTTTTGGAGGGCTGTGGTTAGGCAAAAGCCAGGCAGTGGTGGCACATGCCTTTAATCCCAGCACTCGGCAGAGGCAGAGGCAGAGGCAGAGGCAGAGGCAGAGGCAGAGGCAGAGGATCTCTGAGTTTGAGGTCAGCCTGCTCTACAGAGCAAGGTCCAGGACAACCAGGGCTTCACAGAGAAAGCCTGTCCCTAAAACCCAAATCAAAAAGGAGACTTGCCTAAGTCTCTGCCTCCTAAAGGGCTCACAGGTTGATCACACTTCTTGGAATTAGAACATTAGAGAATCATTTAATCCTCTATGAAAATGTTCAAATAAATACGCTTTAGCCACGAGTGCAGTGTGCAAGCGTGTGCTGTATTATCTAGGTTTAATAATGTTAATATTCTACCATAGACATACGCAGGGCTTGAAATCTCTTAAGGTTGTAGGTGCTGTGACATCATAAAGCCAAACACTTAAGCACATATCATCAGGGGGTCTTAAGAACAGATCCTAGACTTCATCCACAGTGCCAGAAGTGTCGAGACACTACATACACATGAACTCCATTGTCTTTCAGATGAATAAATCCAGTTACTCTCCAGATAAAAATTAATAAGACTTCACTGCTATCACCCACAAAGAGAAATTTTTGACTGAAACCAGAGGTCTTTGCTACATTCAAAACATTTCTGGTCAATCTGGAAAGAGGAAAGCAAACAGTAGTCTCATGACATTAAATTGGGAGTGTTAATATTGACCAATGCTACTAAGAAAAAGATGCAAAATCCTGGGAAGAATTCGAAATCTGTCTGAAAAAAATCATGTTCTTACTTTTGAAACAAACAGAAAATGTTTAAAGAACTGATTGTAGGGAAGCTGGGGATATAATTATTTTGAAGAGGTAAAAATAATAGAACATCATGTTTGAAGATTTACACATTCATATAAAAGCACAGTCACTGCCCAATCTTGTGAAGAATATGAAACCCGACTTAGGCAAGGGACAGGCTACTGAGATACACAGACAGCGCCTTCCCCTCCACTGAGACCCAGCTAACCTGAAAGTGTGTCAGCCCCTGAGAGAACGTCTGGGAAGGCTGACTGAAGAGCGTTGGCTCACTTCTGTGGGGCAAGAGACTGTTTTTCAGTGATTAAAATGGAAGAACAGCAGCCATCCTCCATTTGCTTTTGCCAGGACTGGGAGTGCAGCAGGGGCTGACCGCAGGGACTGACCGCAGGGGCTGACCGCAGGGGCTGACCACAGGGGCTGACGCAGGGGCTGATCGCAGGTGCAGTATATGACAGATAGGATGGTTTGCTTGTGAAAGTCTACTAGTCTACTGGTGTGAGCCACACAAAAAGCAAACAGATGAAATGACTGAGAAGGCTCCAGAAGATTCAGTCTGTCACAGTCGAAAAGCAGGAGGAGTCTCCCATTTGACTCAACCTACTTAATGGTAACTGGATATCAAGGACCGATTCCTGGCCTGTGTCTACTGGATCTAACTCAACAGCCGTGTAGCTGCTCATAGATCACGAGGAAAGATTTCCAGTCCACACTCCGAGTGCACAAAAGCATAGCTTTGATTCATTAAACAGCAGTCGCCCCTCCTCCCTACCACAGGGTTTCCAAGACCTTTTTCTTACTGTTACCTGAGGGCTGTGGGCCTTTGATGACTAGCATACAGATGAAATTTGCTTTCAGCATTCTTTACTTAAGCGCCTATCTTCCTCCAGGATCGCCCTCTCTGGAAGAGAGCGTCTCTTCTAAGCTCCCTCCTCCAGCCTCACCCAGGCCTGAGCACACTGGATCTTATGTAGGTGCCCTTGGCAGTTCTCATCGGCTCTGATGGCAGGCTGGGTCTCTGCACGCTTGCATCTGCCTTGTCTTGGCCATGCGAGTCTTTCCTTTTTCCCTCCAGAAAGAGGGTAGGATGCTGGAGACTTGTTCTATAATGCACTATTTCTGTATGTGTGTGTGTGTGTGTGTGTGTGTGTGTGTCCTGACTCTGTAATTTATTGCAAATAAAAATGGCAGCTGGTACGCCGGGCAGTGGTGGCGCACGCCTTTAATCCCAGCACTCGGGAGGCAGAGGCAGGTGGATTTCTGAGTTCGAGGCTAGCCTGGTCTACAGAGTTGAGTTCCAGGACAGCCAGGACTACACAGAGAAACCCTGTCTCGAAAAACCAAAAAAAAAAAAAAAAAAAAAATGGCAGCTGGTGGCTGACTGAAGCATGACTTTCTGGTAGTTTCTTTCTATGTCACTACTGAAGAATTTGGGTGGTCTGATCAGCCATGTAGCACTAGGGACTATGTAGTTTCCGTTAGAATCTTCTGGAACCTTTTTGAAGTTACCTACTGCCGGGAAGGTACCTGATAGGTAGGGTTGGGAGGAATTGAAACTCTCTTTTCCCAGTTGCCTGATTTTGAAGAAGAGGAAGGGGAACCCAAAAACCCTATTTATTACGCCCTGCCAAACATATTATATACATTATTTACTTGAGTCTAAAAGTGGTGTTTTATAGACAATTAAACAGAAGGCTCAAAAATAGTGATTAATCCAAAAGTAACACAGGAAGTAATCCAGTCCTATCTCTCACATTCTCCCAATTCTTTTCTTGAAACTAGTATTTTTTTTTTTCCAAGCATGGCCCATGTGCTGTTTATGTCCAAAATACCTAGACTCCAGATCCTGGGCCCCACACAGACCTCCTGGTTCACGGTCTCCAAGAGCCCAACTATGAAATCTGACAGTTTACAAGCTGCAGCTACAGACGGACTCCCAGGCTCCTGAAAGTCGGGAGACTACTACATTGCCCCATCCTGGAGGGCAGGGCCACTTGGCAGACCAGAGACCAGGAGGGCTTCAGAGTAGCTCTATCCAGAGCTTGCTGGGGTAAAGAAGAGCCGGTACCGGAAGCAGAAAGAAGACCCCGAATCCAGACCTGGAAATAATGTATATCAATGTCTAGGTTGAGGCTGTCCTGAGCCAAAGGTTCAAGTTCATACAGGCATGGGACTACACAGGAGATATAGATGTAGGGACAGTCCTGCAGTGGAGCAACGGTTAGATGGGTGTTGGGGGCGGGTCATAGATGCTCCATAGCTGCCACCCCGCCTCCCCGGCCTAACCAGGATCTGCAGAGCCACAGTAGTTGTTTCTCCAAGCTCTGGATGCTGCAACTGGGCAGCATGTCTGTACCCCAGAAGTCATGCTCTGAATCCTCAGGCTATTCCGTGTCCCCTCTGTCATTCTCAGACAGAGCAAGGACACTGACCAAGATAGGACTCTGTGACACCCATTCCTGTCCTCTTCCTCCTGGATCTGCCCATTTCTATTTTGTGCCTCGGAGCCTAGGTGGGGATTTCTGAAATGAACGTTGGGATGTCTGAGGTGGCTCACGGTGAGACAGATACATAATTACTACTCCAGGGCAGAAACCGGAAGCTAGAAATAACTAGGCAGCCCACTCCAGCAGAGGCTTAGCTACCTTCTTCTCTGGGGACAACACGACGTATGCATGAAAAATATTTTCCTGCAGAAGATGGCTTTCTGAAGTCAAATCCCTGGACAGAATTTGACATAAACAATTCATCAAGTTGCTTCAATTAGGAATCTGAAAAACTTGCTCTAAAAAAAAAAAAAAAAGTTAAAGTGGGAATTTTCTTGAATCTGCGTAGCTACCCAAACCTGTGCAAACAAGGGAGACAATGGTCCATTGAAGAACAAAGGCTTGTTAGCTATTGTGCTTGTATTTTCAACTAGAGCCAAGAACAAACGGTGCCTGTCTACTTAGGCTAAGCATTTACGGGTCTACCGCAGACAACCACATTCCCGTCCCTCCCCCTCTGGACAGGTTACTCTGTGCCCTTCTAAGCAACAAAATAGCCTTTGTTTCTAAACGCCCCTCCCTCCTACTTTCCATTAAGTCAAACTATCAATTATTACGGAAATAGCTCTGCATCTAAAAACCCTACAGTCATTTGTAGAAGGACCAGAAAGTCAACAAAGGAGCCAGAGAGAGGTAGATCAGAGGGAGCTCCTTGTGGCCACGGAAGTGAAGGTATCACAGAGCAGTGAAGGTATCACAGAGCGTATTTGACCCAAACTTTCGCCCAAGGGAAGGCTTCCTTAAACAGCCACCCATGGGTGGCTACCTCTGTTTGGTGATACCTGCTGATGGCAGCTCATTACCTTCTTGGGCAATCCTCCTGAAAGCTTTCCTCTGAACCTTAGATAGGGTCCAGTTGTACCCCAAACCTCTCAGGAACTCTCACCATGGAAACATAGAATAAAACTCCCTTCCCTTATGAAGGACAGCTTTCAGATGTTTGGAAAGTACTTTCATCATAGCTATGTATGTGTACATGTATGCATGTATGTATGTATGTACGCATGTATGCATATATTTTGCCTATGCGTGAAACATCCTCCAGATTCTTAAATCAAGCCTTATGAATCTCAATCTCTACTGTTCTTGCATCTTTTTCTGAAACGGCCATAGTTGGTCAAAGTCCTTCTTACAATGACCTCAGAACTGCAGACCATGTGATACCCTAGAAACACGTGAGCAATCATAGAGTTGCGCCCTTTGCCTGGATTACTGCTTTAGCATTTTGGAGCAATCACATGACCTGATTCACCTTGATCCCACTAGCTTCTTATGAATGGTAACAACTGTCACTGATGTCTTAATCCATTTTCCATTGCTGTAATAAGATTCAAACTGACTACTTACAAAGAAAATGCATGGTCTTTGATGTCGAACAGTTCTGGATGGTCAACAGTGTGCTGCCAGGGTCTCTTAGGATCACACGGACAATGGCATTGCAATGGTAGGACATCACCTGGTGACACAGATTTCAGAGAAAAATTCCAGGATCAAGGTCCATCTAGTATAAACAACTCTCTTATTCAGGAACAAATCAGCCCCAGATTTTCTTTAATTTCTTCTTGGGAATCACAGTGTATGATTTCCGCTACATTGAAGCTCTCCTTCCTAGAGGGGAGAGGGAAGCAACCAAAACCCAAAGAATGCATGTCACTGAGGAGGCTAGGGAAACTCACAAAACTTACAAGGCTCTGAGGGCCCCTTTTCAATAATCAGGAAGGAGAAGGCCCTTCTGTAGAAGACCCTGCGAATGTGATCAGCAGCAAGCCCAACACTTTAACCACCTCCCACTGGACCCTACCTCTGAAGTCACAGCTTTATCACTGCTACACTGAGGACAAAATGCCCTAATGTAAGGTGGGGCGAGACAGTAAGGACCTTTCAGTCGGCCTGAGCATGGAGCTCTACAGCCACGCCATATCCTACCTTCTCTACTGTATCAAAGCTGGAGGTCACTCAGTCTTCTCCACGGTAGCCACTTAAATGATGTGTGCAGTGAAAGAAACCACTGCGTGTTCAGTGTCTCTTTCTTTCTTTTTGAAAATGGAAACAAGCTTTTTTTTTTTTTTTTTTTTTAATGACATTAAGTATTTCTTGTGTACTTTCCTGTGGGGGTCATAGGATCAACATTCTTTGGTCAGTGCACCATAGAACATCATGCGATGTTCTCATTGTTTTGGATCAGCGCTGTTCAATAGAAACATAATATGATCCAATGTGTAAATTTAAAATGTCTGATAACCACATACAAAGAATAAACTGGAACAGATGAAATTAATGTTTATAAAGAATTTCAAAGCAACCTATCTCAAATACTGTAATTTCGATATGTAATCAATATAAAATGTTAGTGAGATGTGGCATTATTGGTTTTGTAGTAGATCTTTAAACCTAGCATGAACTGACCCTTGCAATGCTAACCCATGGTTGGAATGAGGTCACCTAGAGGGGATGCCCTGGCATGGGGGAGGGCTTTCTTGTCAAAGCACTTTGCAGCGTACTGTACGGCTTCCCCATCTGCGTGATCCATCACACTGGTCCTGAAGGGCAGGGACTATGTACTGGATGGTTAGAGGCTCCAGGTTCTCAGCATAGAGCTTGGCATGGAAGCAAGAGGCCCACCCAGTGACACCCTTAGCCAGCACAGAACAGAGTTTGGTCTGAACCTCAGCCTGACTGATGGTAAAAACCCTTTCTCCTTTTCCTGTCCTGAATTCCCCACAGCCTTATAGAAAGAAAGGGCATGACCTTTAGGGCAAATTGAGTTGGGTCCATACTTCAGTGAGTGATCAGTGATAGAGAATTTACTGGAAGGGTTTTTAGAGAGGTTTGACTACATTATCTCCCTTAATCTGAGTACCAGTATTTATAAAATAAAGATGATATGCTTCCTAAAGGGAACCACAAAGTCGGACATGAAATGATAGGACCAGTTCAATGTCTTGCAAACATACCAGCTATTAATGTTGCTTTCCTCTCTGTGTCTAATAAACCAAATAAATAATTTTTATATGACCAAGGTTTGATTGCAAGACAGTTTTGAGCCAATGTAGTCACATAAAGCAAACCAAAATGGGAGCCGGGAGCCAGTCTTGACAGCTGCTTCCATGGCATGCTGACGGACCCAGGGGAGCCATGCCTAGCACCTAAGCCAGAGGCATACTGGAGCTGCTTCTGACCTCTGCCTCTGAGGCCTCTGAGATTCTGCCTTGTGAATGTCTCTACTCCATGTCTAATGGAATCTGTCTGTGCTTCTCTGAGAGCCATAGGGGCTGGAAGCTCTCCAAACCAAGCCAGGTATAGAAGACTGGGTTGAGAAAGGTCTAGTAAATGTTCCACACTGGGCTTTGATAAAGAGAGAGAGAGAGAGAGAGAGAGAGAGAGAGAGAGAGAGAGAGAGAGAATACAGAAACCTAAATCCTTCCTCTGCTTCTCTGGCTCCCTTGGTTACTTCCTCTAGAGTTTTCCTTTGCCCGTGGACCTTAGCTGCCGTAGCTCCTCTGCCTGCTGGCACCATACCTCCCTGTGAGTGTGTGTGCACACACCCATACACACATACATGTGTGCATGGACACACACACACACCTCTATCCACCACACAACAAACCTATCAGACTATCCTTGCCCAGCTTCACTGCTAAGATTCCCCCACTTCACTTCTAACTGTGCTAGTCCAGATATGCACACACACACACACACACACACACACACACACCTTCCACAGTCACTACACACTCACCACCAAGACTTACTGTTTTCAGACACACACTCCCCCCCCCATGCACACATTCATCACATAGAGTCAAATTCACTCCATATTACATGTCATACTCTGCTCACAAACTGAATTATTACCCACCTCAAAGCACCTTTTTCTCCTGAGTTTTGTAGACTCTGCTGCCTTGGTTAGAGTCATTAACACCAAACACGCTTATCCCCTACTTGACCCTAAGCCCCTTCGGGACAGGCTACTCGAGTTTTCACTTCTGACCTGCATAGTGTTCTGTATGTAGTCTGAGCTCAGTATCCATTTCAAAGGGAATGAATGGCTCAGTTCATCAACCCGTATGTGTCTACAGGACTCAATGAAGTGATCAAGGAGAATGGTTCCATGTGGCCCCAGAGGCCATGAGGCCATCCTGCATGTCTGGCCTTGTCTGATCCTGTTCTGCTACCTCGGCCTCATTCCAAGAGAAATATTTGTTCTGGGAACAAATAAAACGTGAATATGTTCTAATCTGTTGCAAAGATACACAGTGCTGCTTTCAGGCCGCCACTTAGATCTCGAGGGCACTTCAAATAACTGTGGAAATAGAAAGTCCACCGTGGGGAAGGGAAATGTGCCTCTCTCCTCAGAAAAAAAAAGGCAAACGAAGACTGGATGATAAGTGTCCTGATGGCCTATTGTAAATAATGCCTGCTGTAGGCCTGTTGGGACTCGGGCACCAAAAGCTCCCCCTTTCCCATCATCCTACATATTCAGAAATGTCAAAGCTGCAATTTGATCACACACATACACACACACACACACACACACACACACACACACGAGAGAGAGAGAGAGAGAGAGAGAGAGAGAGAGAGAGCTTGATTATTTCATTTGAGAGAGAGAGAGAGAGAGAGAGAGAAGTTCAGCTACCAGACATGTGTGCTGAACCCATTTGTGCTGAACCCTATCTTGTAGCAGACCAGAAGCTACCTGTTCCCACTGGGGCATCTGTCTATCATGTACCCTGGATCCTGTGTGCCTGCTCATTAACAAGCATGCACAAAGCCTGCACAAGTCGGAAGGAAGAAATAATTCCCAGGCACAGACAACTAGGAAGATTTTTAGGTTTTGTTTGTTCCCTCATAGGGAATTCTACAATACTACCAATCTGGACAACTACTAATCTGGACAATTCAAAGAGCGTTGGAAGGCCAGTGAGATGGTTCATCAGAAAGGGACACTTAATGCCAGTGATGACCTTAGTCCCATCGTCCCACAGTCCACAGAAAGCTGGAAGGAAAGGATCTACTCCCTTTGACCTCTACATTTGCACTGGTATGTTCTCTCTTTCTCATTATAACTGAATAGATAAACAATAAATAAATGGTCTGGAAAGCATGTTTCTGAAAATAGAGGTCTCCTAGATTATGTCGTTACAACATAGACCTGTAAGACCCCTCTCATATATCCCTAGCGTTTCTACTCCCAGTGCTATCCCCGCCCCCAAAAGCCACATTGAAAGTTTCTAGTGCAGTCTTCTCTTTGACTGACAGCATCCATTCACAATGGCAAGAGGACAAGCTTACCTTCATTGAAAATGGGCAACAAGGTCTGGCCAGATCTGCCCCAGCCATATTTATACTAACACACTTGAACATGTGTAGAGAGAGAAGATGGAGAGAGAGGCCCGTGGCTGCAAAACTAATCCTCCACACTGGAGAATAACTAAGAAAAATATAACCAGCCTGGTAGTGGTGAAGCACACCTTTAACCCCAGCACATGGGGGGGGGGGGCAGGGGCAGGAGCAGGGGCAGGGGCAGGGGCAGAGAGGCAGGTGGATCTCTGTGAGTTCAAGACGCTTGGTCTACAGAGCAGTTCCAGGACAGCCAGGGCTACACAGAGAAACCCTGGGGGGGAAAAAAAAAAGGAGGAGGAGGAGGAGGAAGAGGAGGAACAGCAGGAGGACGACATAATAGCAGACATAGTAGATAAATCTTTAAAATGAAGTTTATAAAGAATGTTTTTCTGGAGATGTACCTGATAAAATATGATGCAAAATGCAAAGATATATATTACAAAATGTCTCCATTATGTAAAGGCACATTGAAAAGGAGGGAGGAAATATGTGCAAATGTTAACTGGATTCATTCCTAAGATGATGGATGATTGCTGTTTATTTTTAATCTTTTTAACAAGTCTTCCTAATTGTGTACAATACATATGTATCTTGTAATTACCATTGTATTATAATTTGTATTTATATTGCAAATTGTGGTTTGTGCTATGAAGCATTTTAAAGCTTTTCAAGATGCCTTGACTGGGTTCAGAAGATTGGAGAAAGAAATAACACGGTCTGGGTTTGCCTACCACACCCATGGCCCTTCCTCTAAGATCCAGTACTGCAATGTAAATAAGTAAATCTGACAAGAACAAATAGTTTTGGAGTTACCTCCCATCTTTAAACAGTGAGATTATTAAATATCGGAAGTCTTTTTGATTGGGATTAGGCCACGAATTAAAAAAATAGCGTCCTCATAGATAGGTAGGATGCCAGCTGAAAGAACACTCTTTGCTTCAGATCTCACACCCTTACACGATATGCATCAGAACTTGTTAAAAAGCCAACAGCCTGCAGGATTCAGTGACTACTCTGTGTGGGTTTGGATTCAGGCGCAGGCTCAGAATGGCTCAAATGGGTGTCTGCCAACCACAACTAGTCCTAATAAATCCCTACTGGGGACCTTGGAAGGAGCAACTCTGGGCTTTGCCCACCCCCACCCCACCCCTGTGGCACTCCCCCAGGTCCACCAGGCATTTGAAAGTCCTGTTGTCCAAGTCCTACAGAACTAGCTGGTACAGAGGCAGCAGTGGAATCTGCTGGGCCAGTTCCACCCCCTGCCAGGCCTAAACAGCCCCCTCTGTTCCTCTTTTGGGCCCAGTCCTGGTCTAAGTCGAGGAGGCCACTTAAGAGTGGTTCCTCTGTTGTTGCCCTCCCGGGGCAGTAGTGATGCATGTCTTTAATCCCATCACTCTGGAGGCAGAGGCAGGCAGATCTGAGGCGGAGACCAACCTGGTCTACAGAGTGAGTTCTGGGACTGAAGAGTAGTTTCTCTGTCAGCCCATCTCTCCATCCAAGTCAAATCTGTGCTCATCTCTCACACTCTGCTCTGAGGTACTTAACACCCTGCACAGTCAGTGGACATGTTTTTCTTTCCCAAGTTTGTCAGAATCCCCTCTCTTTTGTCACCGCTCCAGAACTTCCTGAGGCTCTTTGCTCAGATGGTTCTGAATCTTCCAGCTCTTCAGCACACGCTTCCTGCCCAGCACCCCTTTCCCTGCCTGTCCTACTATCCCAGCCCACTTTAGCTACCCAGCACGGCCAACCCAGCCCTCCTGGTCCAGCAGATAGTTCTTGAGTAGCCCTTACAAGTCCCCTAGGCTGGAAAGAAACATTCCTTCCCTAAAAATAAAATAATAGAATCTAGTCCAAGCTGTGCACAAAGATACAATTTTCTCAATGTTAAAGTTTTTCCCAGCAATTTTTGTTAAATTTTGTTACCAGCAGCTTTTGTTTGCCTATCTCCTGGGAGAACTCACAGGTAGCAAGTGAACATATCCCAAGTGGCTAATCACGAAAAGCCTTGGGGATCAGCCCATGCATTTCATAAGCATGTGTGCATGGTTTAAGTCATATACCTTCCCATCTTCTACTAATTCAGTTGTCTTGGTTCATGTCATACATGTCACACACTTTCAGGATAGTCTTTTTATTTCTTTTTAGAATATTTAATTTTATTTGCATGTATATGTGTGTATGATTATAGCATGTATGCTTAAACTCCTGCCTGTAAAGGCCAGAAGAGGTTGTCAGATCCCTGCCTGAAGCTGGAATTATAGGCATTTGTAAGCTGACTGATGTGGGTGCTGGGAACTGAACTTCAGTCCTCTGGAAAAACAGCTAGTGTTCTTAACCTCTGAGTCATCTTTCCAGCCCTCAATGATAATCTTTAAAAAAAAAAAAATCATGGTGCTCGGCTTAGAAAATCATGATTGCTGTGAGCCAAAGCATTGCCAACAATTGTGTCAGACACACTACAGCCCTTTCCCCGAAACATGTCACACACTAATGCACAGTTGTGCCCTTTATCACATATTCTGTCCCTGTCACCATGTTCCTTCCTGCCAAAGAACACTTCAGCATTCTGTAGGATCCCATCACCCAAGGGTCTTCTGCCCTTGTGTGGATCCTACAGAACCCTTTGCATGTTTTTGGCAGTCTGTGAAGATGAAGAAATCACAAAGCATTAGGAGAGGAAACCCTGCTTTCTACAGGAAGTGTCACGCTGAGAAGGACAGGCCGCTATGCCAGGAGGCGCCATCCTCCAGACTTCAGTCTGGAGCTATTACCACATTGCCATATGGATTACTTAGTTACCATTCACATTTACAAGGTGTACACACGGGTGTAAGTGAACACTACCCACGTTCTAGTCAGGAATGCGTGGGCCGGAACAGGTAAAACATGGATCGTGTAATGAAAAACTACATCTTGTCATTAAAAGCAGTGTAACATGTAGGGAGGAAGGGGAAGGCCATATTTAGCATTTATATCCTATCACGGCACAGGCAGGCTCTGTCAGAGCAGGCCCTGGGGTCAGCCTCCACAGTCAAGGTAAACATTCCTAAGAGGAAAAGTCCAGATGAAACTCAGATAAATACACAGAACAGTTAGGTTATGGAAGGAACATGAAGGTGGAGGAAGAGCCAGAGGGGGTTCCAGTCAGAGTGCTTGTAGAATTCTCCCAGCCAGGATGTAACTTGATGGACGGGCGGGATGCTCATCTTGCATGGCTGTACGCTCCAGGTACACTGGGACTATCTGAGGGAAACCAGAGACATGGGTAAAGACCAGGCAAGCCTGGGGCCCTCACAGCCTCTTACTCTCTCTCCAGGTAAGAGCACTGGAGAGTGGTTCTCCTACTTCTTCACTTTTGCCAAGCCCTGGATGGGGAGGAGCTCTCTAGGGGGAGGTGGGAGACACAGGTTGGATGAGTCCACCAGGAAACTGAGTCAGTCCTTTCAAAGAGCACTGAGGTATGATATGGATTCTCCTGAGTGACTAAAGGCTGAGGCCTTACAGTCTTACCGAGCTCCATTTCATCTCAGCTGGGACCAAAACAAATTTCACTTTCTCAGGACCCACATCTCGGTGCAAGGAAGTAAAACCACCCCACCACCCCCGGGTACATACATCGAATTTTGAAAGGCCCCATTACCAGTACCTCTTTCCTTTCCCACTATGTGGGCAAAACACAAAGGCACATGCTAAACACAGGTCCTCAAAGGGCACCGCTGCCTCCTTTCTCAGGGACAGTGTTTTGTTGTAGCAGAAATCACTTTGTCATTCATAAAGTCATTCAATCTTTGGTGACCACCTGTGAAGCACTGTGTGATGGAGTTGAGAGGTTCAGACAAAATTTTAGGAGGGTCCCTGTTGGAGGAATGGGTACCACAAGCACCATGGCTACATGGATGGGGTGATCTGTGTTTTAATCAGACACATGACAGAAGACGTCTTGACAGCCATTTCTGAGTTTTGGCCACTGTTTTTACCATGAGATGAAGCCCATTATTTAAAAATGTAAATAAGCCTCCTTCCAATAACCATCCAAGACATCTGCTGTACTGCCTTCCACTCCGATCTAACCCTGTCTCAGACATGGCTCCTCCTAGCACTAGTATCACTAGTAAGTACTAGTATCACTAGTATTACTAGTTGGCAGTCTGTGGATATAGAGACTATTGCCAAGCCTATGCCTGCTAGTGTGGGCTATTCCCTCTACATGGAGGGCCCTTTCTGCCTTGATCTGTACAGTAAACTTCTAGTAACTAATCAGTTCCTGAGCTGGCCTATATGCTAGCAGTCTCCAGAGTCTTCCTGGACCCTTACTGGAAATATTTCATGTGTATTGAGAACCCATTTCTTATACTACCTGTAGCCAGTGCACAAGAGCTAGTCAGTCCTGTGCCTTTCTTCCACCTCCCAGAAGACTGCTAGCTCTTCTTAGATGAGCCCCAGGCTGAGGATGCCAGTTCAGCAAATGTTTATGTGAGAGGGGAAAAATTCACTTCTCTATGTACTCCCATGCCTTACTAGGGTTTCCATTGCTATGAAGAGGCACCATGACCAAGGCAACTCTTAATAAAGACAACATTTAATTCTGGCTGGCTTCCAGTTTCAGAGGTTCAGTCCATTATCATCATGGCCGGAAGCATAACAGCAGACAGGCAGACAAGGTGCTAGAGGAGCTGAGAGTTCTACATCTTGATCCATAGGCAGCAGAAGGGGACTGTCTTCGACAGGAGCTAGGAAGAGATTCTCTTCTATGTTGGGTGGAGCTTGAGCCTAGGACCTCAAAGCCCACCCCCACAGTGAGGCTCTTCCCAAGGCCACACCTACTCCAACAAGGCCACGCCTCCTAACAGTGGCACTTCCCCTGGGCCAAGCATCTTCAAACCACCTCACTTACCTTAGGAAGAGCCTATAACAGTGATAGCCTGGCATCCTCTGACAGAGGAGGGACCATTCAACTGCCATGGCCAGATACTCCTTGTCCCTTACTGCTGGAGCTCTAAAGTGGATGGTCAGTGTGGAAGGGAGACCAGAGGACACAACACAGCCCAATAAAATCTAACATGTGGTTTTTGTGATAGCTGTAATAAATAAATTTAATTGTGGTTGTCTGTACAACAGAAAATACCCATAATCCTATAGAATAAGCCGTTAGTAGTGAATGATTATGGAAAGCTGGATGCAGGCAAGGAAATAACATTGAGGGCTTTTCTTTCCATTCTGTACCTTTTAATAATAAATATTGTCAGGAGTCCCTGTTATTTCAAAGGGATAAGAAATAAAAATGAATAGACCTTACTTGAACCAATTAAAACTAGGTTGATGTTAAACCAAAGCACACATGCAAGAGTCTGACTAGAATGTGCATAGCAACTACTCATTCTTCCATCAACAGCAGTAAAATGGTTAGACCAACTAGAAGCTACTTATACAATGGGACATTGATATTACATAACAAAAAAAAAGGAACTAGGCGTTTATACCATGGAATATTGCACAGCAAAGAAAAAGAACAAAGGACAACTACAAATCGATGACTCTCCTAGACACAGTGTCAAGAAGCCAAACATAAAAAAGTGATGGGTGATTCTGTTTAAAGGATGTATAAAAATAGATACAACTTTTCTATAGATTTTTCAAAGCTAAGAGGGTAGGTGCTGAGACAGAAGGAAGGGAGGAGGGGTGTTTGCTGCCTGGAGGTGGAGTGCTTTCTGTTAGCGTGAGGAGGTAAGCTAGTGAAGTTTTGTTTCTTAGTCTGCTGCCCGAGTTAGGTGTTATTTTGGGGGTTTTTTTGGGGGGGATTAACATGATGCAATCTAGAGTCATATGGGAAGAGGAACCTCAACTGAGAAAATGTCTCCATCAGACTGGCCTGTATGCGAGTCTGCAAGACATGTTCTTGATTAATCACTGATATGAGAGGGCTTAGTTCAGTGGGGTGGTGTCACCCCTGGGCAGACAGACCCACGTGGTATAAGAAAGCTGGCTGTGCAAGCCAGAGGAGCAAGCCATTAAGGAAGATTCCTCTATGGCCCCTGCTTCTGATCCTGCCTTGAGTTCCTACCTTAGCTTCCCTTAATGGACTAGGACTCAGGAATTGTAAGTCAAATAAGCGTTTTCCTCCCTGTGTTGATTGGGGCCATGGGGGTTTTATCTCAGAGATAGAAACCTACCTAAGACATGCAGAGAATGCAGACACAGAGGTCCCTACTTTGGGAAAACTTATTTTTCCACACTTAAAAATCCATGCACTTTCCTGTACATGCTATACATAATAGAAAAGCAAATAGATCACACAGACCACCTCTGAGATGTCTAAACCTCTGACAACCCCACCTGGGACTCAGATGCCAACCACTCAGCCTCCCAGATATCCAGCCACGACCCACCGTGGAGGCTGAGATAGGTATGGATCCTCAGGGTGCAGTGGGTACCTGGTTCCTGCCATGAGACATAGCCAGGGAACAGGGAAGGGGGGCGGGGGGACAGGCTGAACACATCCATAATTCTAGGCACCAGGGCTGGCCCAGGGTGGATTTCTATAGTGTTTTGAATCTTTAGGCCTGGGCTGGCCTCAGACTCACAGAGACCTGCCTGTCCTTGCTTGCCAAGCACTGGCGTTAAAAGTGGAGGTCATACCAAGTCTGGTTTAGCTTCTTGATGTTCCTATGGGTGCATAGGATGGCAGGAACAAGGAGAAAGGAAACCTTCAGGATGGCTCCTGCTTTAATCAATGCTACCTTCCCCTCAGAGCCAAAGCACACCAGACAGATGGTTAGCAAGAGGCAGTGAGGGAAGAAGGTGTTTATTTGTTTCTAATACTTACTATGGCGGTTTGGTCTCACATGGAGTTAGATGGGAGCCATCTCATGACAGCCTGGATGTCCCATGTCAGCTCAAGCAATCAAATCCAGTGATGGAGAATTGTATCCTCTACCAGTCAGTCATTGTTCAACTCAAAATACACACAGCCCACTCAGTAGATTCCACAGAACCTCAGTGTAGGCGGGTGCCTACAGACCAAGCCAAAAGCCAAAGGCCAGCCTGCCTTGCCCCCTGCGCTCCAGCTGAAACACTGAGGCAGGCCAGCTCCTTCATCCCTTAGCTCCAGTCTTCCAGTAGTGCTGTGGGAGATGCTAAAGCAAGGCCTTTCATAGTGCCAGGCAGACAAAACAAAACAAAACCCAAAAAACGTGAGATACCCTGCTCTTGAGTTGGAAATAAAGTGGTCACAGCAAGGCCTAACTTCTGCTCGTTTGAAACTCACCATCAAGGGCATAAAAGGAAGCAGAAAGTGGACTCTAGGTCAATCAAAATAGAATCTGCCAAGTCCACACATCAAGTTCCTCTACAGAATCACTGGAGCAGGCACATCAGAGCTCGCTGGGAACCCGTGGAGTCTTTCTCCATGCCCACTTCAAACTCATTTGAAGGTTTCCAAAGCATGAGCTACCATGCCTGGCTTGGTTTGGGGTCTCTCGGCTGCCAGCTCAGAGGCAGAAAACTAAGACGGACATAAGGCACCAAGGGGCTGGAGACTCCCTCTCTGAATACACTACAAGTTCTGATTGCTGGAAGGAGGCGGAGAAGAAGCAACAAAACTCTAAAGGCCAGACACGGGTTCCCTTCAAAGCCTGCTGGCCTGAGGGTCCCTCACATGGGGCAGGCAATTCTTGTGACCTTGAGAGAGAGAGAGAAAGAGAAAGAGAGAGAGAGAGAGAGAAGCTTGGCATGTGACTGGTTCCACAAGAAGCCATGTCTGTAGCTAGAAGTGGGGGATGGGCTCAAAAGAAACTCATGACATTGCTGATCTACAGATCATGTTTCAGAGTGGGACCTGGTTATGAACGGCAATGTGAAACTATTTATGTTACTTATGTACATAAATATACGTGTGTGTGTGTGTGTGTGTGTGTGTATGTGTTTATTTATTGGTGGAGGGGTGGGGCTTAAGGAAGACATCCTCCCCCTATCAGAAAACTTAATTTCTCATGTTCCTTCAGATTTCCCTGAAGATGATTGTTTCATAACATCTAAGACTGGGGTTTTAGCAAAAGACAGAAGAGAGACTGTCTCAGGAATAAGCCAGGAGAGGGATATGGGCTCCGCCCAGCCTTCCAGTCCTGTGGTCAGGAACATGCAGTCAAGCTGCCGTGCTGCTCCACATGAGAAATCACAGACATGCATGTGTGCATGTTCCAGTGTGTGTGCACGTGTGTGTGCACGTGTGGAGACAAGAGGACATTCATCAGTATCATTGTTTAGGCATGATACACACCTTTCTTTTTTCTTTTCTTTTTTTCATTTTTGTTGTTGTTTGTTTAGGACATGGTCTCTGGCCTGGAACTCAGCACATAGGCTAAGCTGACCTCTCAGAGAGCCCCAAGGAGCCCTCTGTCTCACCCCTTCAGCACCAGGAATACAGGTTTGCAGCATAGTGCCCAGATTTCAGGCATGTTTTTAAACATCTCACACTGAATCTCAGTTTTTTTCAGCAGCAAACTGCGGCGATGCCTGTAAGAGGGGCTGGGGACACTGAATGAGACTGCATGTGGAGTGTCTAGGACATGGAAGATGCTAAGGAAATAGAATTTCTTTTTCTGATGTGGGTTTCATGGAGGCATATCCTGCTGGCCCAGGATAATTCCAAAGTCTAGGTGGGATTTCCGGAGCAAATTTCCAGAGAACCAGATGAAGAGCCGGAACCCCAGAGGCAAGATGGGACCTAACACAGAAGAGTGCCAGAGAACAAGGCCTTGTTTAGGAGCTACATTTGGCTCCCAAGTCTAACTCTTACTAGCTACTTGCTCTTGAAAAGAAGTCCCCAACCTTTGTGCCTTAGTTTCCACATCTAGCAAACGAGAGTCTGATGGTATAACTATCATAGGGTTGATAGAAGGACCAAGTGGGTTAATTTAGGCAAAGCCTTCAAAGCCTGTCTCGTCCAAAGCAGGCTGTTGTCTTTAAGTGTACAGCTTCTAAGGGACTGGGCTGCCCAGCCTAGTGATTAAATAGCAAGCTCTAGGGAAACCCTGCGTGGTATTAGTTAATTTGGGGGTCGCTGTGACCAAATTACCTCAACTGAAACAACTGAAGGGAGGAAAGATTTATTTGGGCCTTTGGCTTAGTAAATTCTGGTCTGGCTGAGCAGGAAGGGCAACTCTGTCCATGACAGAGGCGGAGCGCACACCAAGAAGTGGTGAGGATGTCTGAAGTCAGGGGCTACTCTGTAACCTTTAAAGGCCTATCTCCTCCGCCCCCAGGACCTACTTCCATCACCTCCTAAAGATTTTGCTGCCCTCAAAATAGAAGCACTAGCTGAGACCACTTGTTAAGACACAAGCCACTTGAACATAACACTATCCTGCTCTGTGCCAGCTCTGTGATATTTCTGCCTCAGTTTCTTTACCTACAGAAAGTGGAGGAGATCATGACGCTGCACCCCGCCTTAGAGGGAAGGTGTATAGGCTGAAATAACGCTGTTTAGGCGGAACTGAAGACAGGAAGCTCTTAGTAACTGTGGGATCTCACTATCCCTGGCTGGAAGGAGCAACAGAACCCCTACTTGTTTAAAGAGACATAGAATATTTTCTTTACTTCCCCTGGGTCTCGGGGCACTTCTTCCTAAATCTTAGAAAGAAAGACTGAATTCTTTGTGGGTTTTTTTTGTTTTGTTTTTTTTGTTTTTTGTTGTTGTTGTTGTTGTTGTTTTCGAGACAGGGTTTCTCTGTGTACCCCTGGCTGGTCTGGAACTCACTCTGTAGACCAGGCTGGCCTCGAACTCAGAAATCCACCTGCCGCTGCCTCCCAAGGAAAGACTGAATTCTTGACTTTTCCCTTGGAGAAAACATCTCTGCACCATTTAGTGCTTGTCTTCAAATCCTTTCCTCCACACTAGAGAAGAAGAAAGACACTTGGGGTTGAGTGCCTGCACTCCAGGGCCACACTCACCATAGCAAAACAGGATAAGGGGACAACAGGAGCACTTCTGTCAGTTTGGATGCCAGCTTAACGGTGGGTTGCGTGCCTTATGCTCCAGCTTGCTTTGGCAGTTTTCGGAAGACTGTGTAAAAAGCAGAGCTCTAAAAGGAAGCAAGCAGCCAGGCTTGGAGCCTCTCTCCTCCCTTCCCCTCACCCTCGGTGTCTCCTTTAACTGACACAGCAAACTGAATGGGACGAACAGGAGTCTAGTTTCTCATTGTGACCGAGTTTTGCTGCTGCCCAAGGACAAAGGCTAGATTGACACAAGAAGAATGTCCCAGGGGGCAGGTCTCTTTTTGTTTCCTTTTCCAATTCTGTTTCTCTCCTGGAGGGGAAGGAATGATAATTAGAACACTCGTCCTACGAATCCCCCTATGTAAATATGTTCTTAGGCACAAAGATCCAGGCTCAAGACAAGAAACTTTTCAATACTAACTAACCTTAAGTCTCATATCTGGCAGAGATAGCAGGAGAGAGTGGGGTGGGCATGGGGATGGGGAAGCCAGAGAGGAGTGGAATCCATTTTGGCCTCTGGACTCTGTTCAGATGTCCTTGCCGGTGGCTAGCTTAACCCAGTTACAGGTGGGACTCCTGTGGGGGGCTCTGGAGTGTGACCTCTTCTTATCTAGTTTCAACAATGGACAGACTAGTGCCCTGACTTAGCTTCTCATTCGTAGAATGGAGATATTAATAGTTCTCACTACCTCATTGTGGGGGAAACAGATAATCTGTGGAGGATTTTGTGACTATGGGTCGTCCAAAGCAATCCCTGGATCTCATTCATCTCTATAACTTCTTATTTATTTATTTATGGCCTAGCACAGGATCTGGCTGAATATTGGTACAACTTAAATGTTTGCTGGCTGACTTACTTTAATGGAAGCATAATTCCCCACATATGATACTAACGATATGAACTCCTCTCTTTTCTATGGCGCTGGAGCTACAACCCAAGACCTTGTGCCTTCTAGACAAGTTCTCAATGACCTTCCCAAACGACCACAACCACCCAGGACTGCGTTCCCAACACTTAGGAGGAGGGGAAGAATAGAGAATTGGAGTTGAGTTTGGGCTACATAGTGAGTTCCAGGCCAAACTGGCTACATATTACTGTCTGAAAAAGTAACAAATAAATCAATCAAGGATGACACACAATTCTTCCCCTCATTCCAGTTAGCCCCTGTTTGTTGCTACATACCCTAAAACTTTCAAATTTCTCTTCCCAAGGAGGAATTATGAGCTTTGGTCTGAGGCAAAGATCACAAGAGCCACACTCCAGGCATGGAGTGTAGGAATGTGAAGAAAGCACTGTGAAGTGGCCGGGTGGGCGGCACTGGGACTTACAGAGCGAGCCATGAGCTTTTAGAGGACCGGGACCCGAGACAAAGCAAAGGAGAGTAGGAAACCTTTGAAGGAATTTCAATCAGAGAGTTGGCCTGAGGTGAGAACAGGGAGGGATGGTGGTGGGAAGTAGACCAAGCTGGCAAGGGAGGATCTGGAACTAGAGCCTTGCAAGAAGCTGGATTGGAAGCCTTCAGGACGTCAGAAACGAGCTGGGAACACGGGTACTAGAGGGCACTCGCTCCTGCCACCAACTAGAATAGAAGCTAAGGGGAGCACAGTGCTCAAGCAGGGAATTAAATATCAAGGAACTGCTCGTAAAAAGTTCAAAGCACCTGCCCACACTTCAACTGGTGCCCTTCCTAGTCTCCAGCAAAACCGGTAACTCAGACCGCTGATCCCAGCATTCAAATTGGTCAAGAACCGTAATCAGCACACCAAGTGCCAGCTCTGATACACAAGCTTGGGGAAATCCACACCCCGTGTTCCACTGTGGGACACAGGGTACCTGTAGGGTAACAACTTGGGACCCGCTTTGCTGAGGCTCTCCAAACTTTGACACCCTGCTCCCGGGCTAGTAGAGAACAGAACTCGCTCACAAACACCCTAGCATCCTTGTGAAAAGAAGAGAAGGCCGACGTCGGTGGTCGGGGCAGGACGAGGAGGTGAAAGGGGTAGAGGATTGTTTTATTTGCTTCCTGGAACACCCTGTTAAGAATCTCAGCAATTGCAGTCAATGCCCGATCCTTTGGCAAGCAACGCTGCCTCTCCCGGTTCCCAGCTGCACGGGATCTAATTCGCAAACACACCATCTTGCATTCAACACTTAAATGGAAAACAAGCAGCCCGGGAGGGAAGCAAGCGGTCTAACTGCACGCACGTTTCAAAGGGATTTGTGATTCCAAGGCCCTCTACTGGTCCCGTGCGGTCCACGAACCAGATTTCTGGCTGTAGCCTCCTGCCTGCAGAGCTCAGAGCCAATTAGCTCGAGAAGCGATCGGGTCGGGCCTTAGGCTTTGCCAACATGAAACATCAACTAAGATCTGGAAAAGCTCAGGTTTTTAAAGGAAGATAACTGCTTATTCTTTCCACTGGAAACCTGGTTTAAAAAAAAATTAAGGCCTCTCTTCAAGGTAGCTAAGATTAGAGGGCTCGGTTTCCGTTTTCTGTGTTTCTATGGGCCGAACGCCCAGGCGGGTCAGCGAGTTTCTGTGTGTGGAATGACGAATTCCTCTCGCCTGAGTTCTAAAATGATAACTTAGCTCGCTGCTGCAGCTGCGAACGCCTGGCGCCAAGCGGCCCCGCGCGGGGGTGGCGGGAGGAGCGCGCAGGCCGAGGCCAGGGGGAACTTCGCGAGTGGCCCCTTTAAGAGCTTCACTGACTCAGCTAAGCTCCCCCTCAGGTCGCGTTTTTTATGAATGAAAAACGTCCTTACATTCATTATATAAACAAGCCGGTGCTGATTGGTCAATGGCGCCCAGCGCATAAATTATGTAAAACAGACCTCTGAGGGCGTTGAGGGAGGCCGACCGTTAGCCAATGGGCGCCGCAGTTGATGGGGCGGCCCAGCTGGATTTGCCTGAAGACAGGGTAAACAAGAGGTGATGGGCAGCCGCGGGGACGGTCGCGGACCAATGGGGACGTGTGTGCTCTGGGCCGCGGGCCAATGGCGGCGGGCGGAGCCGGCGAGGGCCGGGCCAGTGCTGCAGCGAGTTGCAGGGCGGCGCAGAGTCCGGAGGCCGGCGCGCGGTGCGGTCCTCAGCCTCGATCGCTGCGGCCCAGCCCGCCACCGAGGCGCGCAGGCTGACGCGCGGAGTGGCCGCTCAGGTGCGGGCTGGTTCCGGGTTTTCAGTTGGGCGTGCTTGGGATGACTCCCGGAGCTAGCCGCCTCCTCCCCCCGAGGCCCGGTTCGGTTCGGTCCCTGGGAGGCATCCATCGGGCGGGGGCGGCTAGCGGTTCCGGAGCGAGCGGAGAGCGGGTTTCCGCACGTCGCGGAGGAGGCACCCGGGGTGCTGGGAGCGGGTGCACGGAGCAGGGTGCGGGGCGCAGACTACAGAAGCGGGGTGCAAGAACGGGGTGCGGGGCGCGGAGTTGTGGGGACCCGAGGGCCCTGGGAGGCTCGCGAGAAGAAACGCTCCGCGACTCTTGGGGGGGGGGGCGAGCGCAGTTTCAGGGGTGCTGCTTCAGAACCCCGAGAGTTAAATGACACCAACATGTGCAGCCTGCGGGTGCAGGATCTGCTCGAACTTCTGCAGGCCCGGTAAGTTGGAGACTGGGCAGCGGGCCCGCAGCCCCCCACTCCCTCCTCTTAGGGCTGAGGGTGTTGGGGCCGCCTGAACCACGGCCTGGGGAGGAGAGAACCGGTTTCGAGCCGGCCGAGAGTGATGCTGGAGCCTCGTGCATGATTCGGGGTCTGCCTTGCAGAGGGGGTAGTGATTGAGTAAGGGGTGATGAGGGGATGAGGCGTGTGGGATCGGGAGTAAGTAAATTAGAGGCGGCTGGTATCGCCCAGCGCTGCACCTCGGTTCGGTGACTTTATGAATGAAGCAGGTTTCTTTCTTGGGCTCTGAGCTCTGAGGCTTTTTTTTTTTTTTTCCTCCCTTTTTTTGTGAATGAAGCATTGAGCTTTCTTCCTAAAACGCTGGGGTGAGGGGCCTGCGTCGGAGGCTAAGCGTGTGCGTTGGGAGTGGGGGCGGGGGCGCAGCTGAAGGAGTTTTCATGAATGGGAAGGCTGGGAATTGGGTGGAAGTGTGTCTTGTTTTGTGAATGGGGCCCGGCGCGAGGGATCCAGTTACAGCCTCTACCTGCGGTGGCGGCCGCGGCTTGTTCTCCCATTCATAAAACCAGGCTCTCTGCGCGCCACGGGGAGGGGCCTCGATCCGGTCGCTGCGCCCAGTTAAAGTTTTCCTGGGGGCACCCGGGATTTGGGGGCTGGGGGGGGGGGGGAGACTACTACGACACAAAGGAAGTGGTTTAAACTCCAGGATGAACCGAAGCCTTCCCTGCAGGCTTTTAAAAGATACTTTGAACACGATGTTTCCAGCTCTTGAACTCCAAGGACTGCTTAGAAAGAACCTCGATGCTGCTTTTGGACTGACTTAGGGCATTTTTTTAAACCAATTTTTTTCAATGGATATTTTTGCGCATCATGAGATTCTAAAAATATTTTACCCTTTGGTTTCCTATATGTTGTTCTCTTAACCCACAACAGACATTTGAGAATTTCTGAGGCCACAACTTAGGCAGATTTTAAAAAAATACAACAGAATTCTTTCATGCTTCTCCACCGTCTACTAAGGTTTCTCAGATTTGGGTACTGGTTGGTGACATTCAAGAGAGGCCTCATTCTGAACGATGTTTGCACTGTGTGGAAGGCGAGCTGGCAGGAGTGTTTTTCTAGGAAGTTGTGAACTCTTTCCTTTGACTTTGAAAATATCTTATTACTTGGGCCAAGTGCTGGCTGTGAAGGGTTTTCTTGTATCCTGCTCACTTATGAAAATTTGATATGGTGCTCACAGCGTGAAAAACAAGTCAGATGGAAATGGTTACTGTGAAAAAGTTCCCTAGTTTGTGAACAACTTAAAAGAGAATACCAGTTAGGCCTGGATATTACTGAGAACTAAGGTGAATGAATTCTTGTTATGCCCATTATTTTGGCCTGAATTTTTGCCTGGAAAATTAAGTGTTGATATGGTGACACCTAAACTTGCTAGCTAACTCCTCCCACGTTAGAAAAATGTCTCCACTTTTGATTTAGTCTCCCTCTTCCAAGCCCAGCTCTGACTAGTGTTTGACTGTTTTGTTGAAGATTTGAGGTCATTCTAGAATAGGGAATTTTCTTTCAATGGATGTTTCTGTATTGAAAGGTTTTTATGGTGTCATTTTACTTTTTGTTTCTTTTTTTTCTTAATTACTTACCTTTTGGTAGAGACTTTTAAATATGTGCAGTGGAATTGAATTTCCTTTATCTCTCACTTTTATAGATGTTTTATTTTAGGAGTTGAGTAGATGGCAGCTAATCTTTGTAGGTTGCCATGGAGATGCTGTGTCATTTCAGGTATACACACCTGTTTGGACAGACGGTTTGGGTTTAAATAAAGAATTGTGAGTGTGAAGAAAGTATACTTTTGATCAGTTTGTTCCTGGAACTGTACCTAGTATTTTTATCATAGACCTACAAAAAGACCTACAAAATGCTTTAAGAAACACCATGCATGTTAGTTTCTTAATTACCAATAATTTGGAATACTTAACACCCAATTTTACTAGTTCTTATAACACAAAGTGGCAAATCTTAATTAAAAGCTTACCAAAAAACAAAAAACCAAAAAACCGGGCAGTGGTGGCACACGCCTTTAATCCCAGCACTCGGGAGGCAGAGACAAGAAGATTTCTGAGTTTGAGGCCAGCCTGGTCTACAGAGTGAGTTCCAGGACAGCCAGGGCTACACAGAGAAACCTTGTCTCGAAACCGCCCCCCCCCAAAAAAAAAACCCCAAAAAACCAAAACAAAACCAAAAACCCTGCAACTGATGTCTTGGAAGGTCATTTTTCAGTGCAAGTAAGTTGAGGGATTTGGTTGGTTGGTTGGTTTTGGCTTTTGTGTAGACAGGCAGACAGTACTCTGTGTGTGTATGTGTGTGTGTGTGTGTGTGTGTGTGTGTGTGTATTTAGAGACCTCAGAGAGGCGAGGTAGCTACATAGGCAAGAAGGAAAGAATTGTGTAAAATTACTCCACCCCACCCCCGCCACAGTTTAAATCTCCCAAATCCATGTTACAGGAGGATCTCTTTGCCACCCCCAAGAAACTACTCAATGCTGAAGCCTTTCAAAGTGATATCAGAGACTTTGGAAGCACCATGGATGGGTTTTGTGATCAGCAAGTCCCTTTTATGGTCCCAGGGGTGAGTTGGCTTCTGTGCTATTTTGTCCTTAACCTCTGTGGTGTGCGTCTTCTCCTCCCTGGAGAAGTGGGTGGACTCTCTCTGCACCTCTTTTCCTGCATTTGAATCTTCATTTTTTGACCTCTTTCAGAAATCTCGATCAGAGGACTGTCGAGGGCGACCTGTGATTGACAGAAAGAGGAAGTTTGTGGACACAGATCTAGCTCACGATTCTGAAGGTAGCAGAGCTTTCCCTGTGCAGAGTGACTTCCTCCGATCACATAGATCACTGATGTGCAGACTCCTGGATGCTCTTTAGCACAAGAAATAGCCCCATTTTGAGTCTTTTTTTTTTTTCTTTGTTTACAGAGTTGTTTCAGGATCTTAGCCAACTTCAAGAGGCTTGGTTAGCGGAAGGCAAGTTTCTTGACTGTCCTGTTTTTCATGGAAACCATTTCACTGTGCCTTTTAGTAAAATGCAAAGATCTAAAACAGTACTCTCTTTCCAGCTCAAGTTCCCGATGATGAGCAATTTGTCCCAGATTTTCAGTCTGATAACTGTAAGTACCTTTGTGTTGGTGACACATTTGTTCTGAAATTGTTTGGTCTTGGATTATTTCCATCTTGAATACATTCATTCTTCAGCGATAGCCAGAAGATTTGGACAGCGTTACGCATGCATTTTAATAATTCAGGGTTAGTCCTGTAGACTTGTCTCCTTTTTTTATTGATATAATTACTGGCTCTGTGGAATGCACGACTTACTTGATATAATTTCAGTAATTTTTGTTTTAACCTTACCAGCTTGAACCCCAGAATTTTAAGCTTGGATACTAGCTAAGATTCTGCGTCAAACATCTGCTTGTTTTTCGATACACACACACACACACACACACACACACACACAGTACTGTGTGGGGTGTTGGTTCTTGCAGAGCCCAGAAGAGGGTGTCAGGGCCCCAGGAACACAAGTTACAGGAGATTATGCGTGGCCTTTTGTGGGTGCTAGGAACCAAACTCAGGCTCTGGAACCAGAGCAACAAGTATTGTCAACTTCTGAGCCATGCCTCCAGCCCCAAGTGCCTATGCATCAACATTTTCTTCAAGTTCGTTTTCCGTTTTGTTTCCTAAATTAAGTCTTTGGGCTAAGGATATAGCTCATCGGTTTAGAACCTGCCTAGCATGTACAGCGAGCGTTCCAAGCTCAGCCCACTAGCACTGCAAAAGAAGAGTTATAAATTACCACAAAGCCAGTGATGAATCTGACATTTTTTAACCCCTTTGAACGGTACAGCATGTACTTCCTGGAGATTTCCTGTTGATCCTGGGTTCCACCCAACAAGTCGGTTTTGTTTCTTCTAAGCTAATGAAGGGTGGGTACAGAATGACGAGGTTTGCTCTCATTTTTCATGTGGTTGTTGGGACCCCGTTGTTGAGTAAAGCCTTTTTTATTAATCGACTTTGGGTGCTCATTCCTTGAGATAGGTAATGAATGCAATGAGGAGTCCCACAGACGGCTCTTGAGGCTTGCAGGGAGTAGTTAGCTTTGCCCTGCTCTTTCTGGGCTGTCCTCAACACATTCAGGAGCTTTATGGTCCAGGCACAGCTACCAAGGACAAAGTCAGCTGATGAAATTGGAGCAGCACAGAGCTGCTCTAGAGAGCATTAGTCACTGGCGAATGAGCAGGTTTAAGAGCGGTCTGGAGAACGCTGCCTCTCTTGAGAGTTGCATCATAGAGAAATTCATGTCTCTTAGTCATAGTTTATAATAGCAAGCACCTGAGCCAGGCTGGGATTTGATTTCTCATTTTGCACCAACAGATTTTGTCAGCTTTGTTTTGTCCCTGGGGTGTATGTGTGCATGTGTGCAGAAAAATGTCACCAGGAGAGAGGGAATGTCTGGGTCTGTTTAAAGCAGGGTATTCTAAATCTATTAGCTAAAAGAACAGAGGTACCAGCTAAGCATTCTGTAATTCTCGTGTTCAAGGCGGAATGCCATGAAACGTGAAAAAAACCAACATAGGCTGTAACAGAAGATGAATGGCTACCTTAGCTTGCTGTGGAGATTGTCTGTACAGAAGGAAATGCTTATTATTGCCCTTTGATTGCTTTCCAGTGATTGGCTTGCCATTGAAAGGCTAAATAGCGATAACCCTGTGTGTCTGGGGTGAAGGTGAGGGTAGGGGGCGTTTGGATGACGAATCTGAACTCAAACTTGTTTCTGTCTTGGCAGTTTGTCTCTGCCTTTTCAGTTCTTATCCAGAGCCGAGGTAAGCTGCAGCCTGCTTAGGAGGTGGCTTTCATGGCAGAGGGTCTTGGAAATGCTTTTATTACATTGTTTGTTTCTCTGTGGCCCACAAGTTAAAAGGGGAGGTGAGGCAGCTGGGCTTAGATTGATTGCAAGCTTTGCCTGTTCTTCAAGGAGGGGGGTGTCATCGAGCAGGGCTTATCTGCAGAGATCCTTATCTGTGGGAATAAGTGAGAGCAAAGAAATCAATAAATGTGTCTTGGTGCTCTAGAAATAATTCCTGCTCAGCAGATAGAATGTGCTAGGTTCTTTAATTAAAATTACCATACCTTAAATGCAGGTGCTTTGGGAGTTCTTGCCTACTAAACATGGTAGGGTTGGTTGGTTGGTTTGTTTCTGTTGTTTGTTTTATTGCTTGCTTTTTTTTTTTTTTTTTTTTTTAATTTTTTGGTCGTAACTGCTTAAGGTCGAGTTTGTCTGTATTTTAAGGATAAAATGGATGGTTGAGTAGCCTTAAGAAGCCTCTTAGTAGCGGGTCGGTGGTGGCGCACACCTTTAATCCCAGCACTTGGGAGGCAGAGGCAGGAGGATTTCTGAGTTCGAGGATAGCCAGAGCTACACAGAGAAAACCTGCCTCGAAAAACCAAACCAAACAAACAAAACAAAGAAGCCTCTTAGTAATTCCCTCCCTCTTCCTAAGGTAAAGCTTAGGGAGGGTAGGGTCACATAGGCTCGAGATTTGAGGCAGGAGCCCCCAGGATGGCCGGGGAGCCTGGAACCCTTCATTCAGGCTGCCATGTTTGATTATAATTGAGGTTCATACTGAACCAGGCTCCCTGGAGGAGCTGGTGAGCCCACAGGTGTCAGACTGCACACCTCCCTTCCCTGTGAGCACTCTCCAGGTTCCTGTGTGGAGGACCAGCTTTCCCAGCTGTCTTCAAGAAAAGCCATGTTGGGGGAGGCAGTTCTAGGCTAAGTTTCTAAGAGGTTATATTAACACTTCTAGATTTGGATAACATGCCTATAAACATTTACCCGTAAGTGTGATTTAAAGAAATAGATCTATGGTAAGTTGACCAAAATGCCCAGGTTACCTCTAGCTATGCTGAATTTACCTCTGTCTCGTGAATATACACTCGGTAAGGATGCCTTACCTAGGCGTGTGGCGTGTCCTTGTGGCAAACTTTCTTATGGTGGCTAGAGGATAGTTTATGGGGTTTGGTTCTCTCTTTTCATCCAGTGTGTGGGTCATCAGGCTTGGTGACAAGCACATTGATCCTCTGAGCCATCTTGCTAGCTCCTTGTTGGAAAATTTAAAAATTAAAGTCAAGAGGACCGAAAGCGCATCCTGTAACTCACAGTTCTTCCTTCATGTTATGGCGACCCACACCCCCACCATAAAATCATTTTGTTGCTACTTTGTAACTGTAATTTTACTACTGTATTGAATTGTGATATCTGATATGCAGGCTAGATGGTATATGCCCCCCCCCTCCTCAAGGGGTTGTGACCCTCCGGTTGAGAACTGCTGATCTAGAGCCTGGACACTCTGTCAGTCCCCCCCCCCCCCCAAATAATCCTTTGTTCCTGAGATGTGATCCAAGATTGAGCTGGAAAGCCCTTGAAGGGATAGTTTGAAAATACCGACATGTAGTTTGGGTGAAAAGTGGAAGAATTTGGTGAGACAAGCGGTCAAAAGTTTTTACGATAATAATCTAGTCCTCAAGAAAAGCTGCAGCTCTGTTTAGTTTAAGGTCTACCTAGGTGGGTTTCGGCCAAGTGCTGGGGAGGTCACTGGCCATCCTGCCCACACTTCAGAGAAGGCCGTTGAACAGATGAGCAAATAGAGGCTCTCCATTTAGGGCTTGGAAGAGATACAAAACATTGTTAAAACTGACAGTTCCTTAAAGGCGTGTTAGTGTGTAGAAAGGGGTAAATCTGCTGTGTGTGTGTGTGTGCGCATGTGTGAGTGTGTGTGTGCGTTTGTGTGAGAGTGTGAGCTTGTGCGCGCGTGTGTGTGAGAGTGTGAGCTTGTGCGCGCGTGCGTGTGCGTGAGTTAGAGAGTGTGAGTGTGTGTGTGTGAGAGTGTGTGTGTGTGAGTTAGAGTGTGAGCGTGTGTGTGCGTGAGTTAGAGTGTGAGTGTGTGTGTGTGTGAGAGTGTGAGCTTGTGCGCGCGTTTGTGTGAGAGTGTGAGCTTGTGAGCGCGTGCGTGTGTGTGTGAGTTAGAGAGTGTGAGCGTGTGTGTGTGAGCTTGTGCGCGCGTGTGTGTGTGTGTGTGTGAGTGTGTTTGTGTGAGAGTGTGAGCGTGTGTGTGTGTGTGTGCGCATGTGTGAGTGTGTGTGTGCGTTTGTGTGAGAGTGTGAGTGTGTGTGTGAGTGTGTGTGCGTTTGTGTGAGAGTGTGAGCTTGTGCGCGCGTGCGTGTGTGTGAGTGAGAGAGTGTGAGTGTGTGTGTGTGAGAGTGTGAGCGTGTGTGTGTGTGTGTGCGCATGTGTGAGTGTGTGTGTGCGTTTGTGTGAGAGTGTGAGTTTGTGCGCGCGTGCATGTGTGTGTGTGAGTGTGTTTGTGTGAGAGTGTGAGCGTGTGCGCGCGCGTGTGTGTGTGAGTGTGTTTGTGTGAGAGTGTGAGCGTGTGTGTGAGAGTGTGAGCGTGTGTGTGTGTGAGTTAGAGTATGAGTGTGTGTGTGTGTGTGTGTGTGTGAGAGAGAGAGAGAGAGATAGTATGTCACAGGCCACATGTTACACCACCCCTTGAGCTCTGGAGTCTCTGTAGATCCCCACCCGTTTCCACATGTTTTCACAGAATTCAGTCAAAGCCACCGAAAGGATTGACACCCGAGGGTACTTGGTACTCTGACCGACCTTTCTCTGAGCTGCCTTCCTGGGTACTAATGAGTGTTTTTTCAATGCAGGTTTTAAGTCTGATTTTTTTTTCTCTTTTTTTTTTAACATCTCAGTTGTTTCAATGGTGGCATTGTAATAATTACCAGCATCTTGAATAACTGAAATAGTTTATGCTAAGGAGAAGGGATGTTAAATCTCATTGTAGAGCCATAGCTCTGTACCAAATTCACAAACTGTATTAAAATTCAGGTGACCTCATTTTACCCTTGAATTAAAAGGGAGGAGAGGTATGGCTTCTGAAGTACAAGTAATTTCCCGAGGACCAGCTAATTATCTGTTAAAAATCAGCCTTTCCTAAGTGCAGTGCTGTGGGTGGGTGGGAAGTTAACGCTTTTCTTAGCCCTGGAGCCTCAACAGCAGATAGGGAAGTGACACTGGGGCCCTTACCACAGTGGTCTAGCCATGGCCTGTGGGGACTGGGTGCTGGTGGCAGCTCTTTGAAATGAGGCCATTTGGAGGGAAAAGAATCTTGTATGTTTTGTTAGAGGGTAAGAAATGAAAATGTGGGTGTACTAAGAGGAGGCCCCTTGTCAGAGTCAAGACCGTTGTTGTGTCTTTCAGGAGGCAGTGGTACTGAAGCTGGGGGGGGGAGGGTGAGGGCGGGGAGGGAGGAGCTGATGGAGTGACGGAGAAGCATAAGGGAAAACATAAAACATGGAGGAGAGGTGACTGACCCCCAGACGCAGGTGATCTCGGAGGCTTTGCCAGCTAGACCTTGCTACTCCCAGCCCTAGATGATTAGTGGTCATTCCTAGTTTCGTAGCCTCTAGCATCGGGGGGGGGGGGGGGGGGACTGTTAGTGACCTGAGACCATTGATGAACGAGGGCCATACGGTATTTAAGACAACAGTTTTTGTCCAGTAGAGCCCGGAAGCCTTTGTGGCCCTTTGTATTTGGTGAGAAAGCCCTGAGAGGGGGAAATTAATCTGCCCGACAGGCAGATCAGCCCTGTAGGTGCCAGGAGTAACAAAATCCTGGCATCCATCAAGAGATCGCCATTTAGCCCCTGTTCTCCAGCATCCTTCCGTTTTACAAGACGAAGATGCTGAGAGAGAGCTCATGCTATCTGCTGCTGCTTCTGGCTCATACTATCATCACTGTGTTGCAGGCCCCAGTAAAGCATATCCCTCCGGGTGAGGTAGGTTTGGGTGTGTGAGAGACGGTTCCTCATGCATTTCTTGAGTTTTAATGGTAGTGAAGACGCAGCCTCAGGCTGACATCCCCCTCTTGGGCATACGCTGCCCTTGAGCAGCTTGGGCCCCATCTGTGCCCTGGCACTCACTGCTTCTCCATTTGGAATCCAGGGAGCTCAGAGTCTCGTCATGTTGCGGCTCCCAGCTCTTGGATGGCTGCCAGGCTTGCTGATGCCATTACCGGATTAGGTTGCTTTTTAAAAAATTCATTTTTGTGAACCCCATCGAGCTCATTTACCAGAGGCTTCGGTTGTCAGTGCCTTCTCCAGGCTTCTTTTGAAAGAATAGCAAACACTAGGGCCTTTGGTGTGGGCACAGCATGTGTGCGCGGGCACATCATAACTCCCAAGTCCATTTGGGAGCCAGGCACATAAGGTGAGAGTGGACAGGTAGTCAGGCTTTACCTGGAGAAAAGCCCCCCATAAAAGGCCCTGCCAACCAAGTGACAGTTGATTGATGGCTGCACCAGGGAGAGGAGCTCTAGATAGGCTAAAATCTAGATCAAGAGTTCCAGACTCCTCCCAAACAGGCCAGGCGTGGTTTGCAAACATAAGATGTTTGAAAGTGCATATGCTTTGAAGAAAGCAGTCTACAAACTCAAAATTATCTTATTCAAGTTTCCTGAAGGAATACCCTTTTCCTTGAAATCAAGTTTGGTTGTCAGACAGGTTTCCTCCCCTCAGCCTCAGGGTAATTACTGAGTGTTTGGGGGGAGGGGAGCCAAAGACACCAAACCAGTTTTTAGCCTTGTACCCTGTGAAGTCTGGAGAGATTTTATCCTTCAGTCCAGATCTGCACATTCTTCCCTTCTTGCTGCCTGGACATCCAGGAGAGTATGCTAAACGCTTCAGGGCCACTCAGAAGCCAAGAAATTGTTGAAATTCCTAGTGTCTCTCAAGTCCCTCTACCCTGGAGAGGAAGCCATTAGGCTCTCCTTGTTGGCTACCAGGAATAAATGGAGCCAGCTCTCAGAGAGAAACAGAGCTACTCCTTAATATAAACCAGTTTACCAAGGAAGCAGAAATAGGAATTCTCCCCTGGAAGCTACAGTGATTCTAACCTGCAGCTCAAGTCCTGTTTATTTCTTTACTCTTTGCCTGAGGGCACTTCCCTGCACCTCTCTTTAGCAGATTCACCCAACCTTGCATATTGCAGTAATAATCCTAGCCATTTGGATCCCTGTGAGGGTGCAGACCCAGCCAGCGCCCCCTACTGCGTCTGAATTTCTTACATAAATACAGCATACTGGGCGAGCAAGCTTCTCCGTGGCCACAGCTGAGCCCTGGGCACTAGTCTGTCCCAGTTAGCTAGGCTGCAGACTGAGTCCCCCTCTTGCCTGAATGGAGCATTCCAAATTGGTTGTGAATGGAGGGCGGGGCCCACTGGCAGACTTTTTCAATGAATAACCAGACCCCATTGTGCAGCTTGTGGAAAAACAACCATCTCCAACAACGCGGTGACTGTTAGAGATCCGTGTGTGATAGGCAGCTTGGAGAGCCTCCAGAATTAGTTTCCTTTGGCTTCCTAGCTGCTCCCTGCTCTCCAAGCCTGAGCTTAATGGAGTATGGGTTTTCTTTTAAGGGCTGCCTTTTAACTCTCTCCCTACCAGGCTGATGACCTGGGCTGAGAGAACTGGTTACAGTGGATCCTGGAGGCCGCAAGTCCTCCCTCCTCGATTTGCCTGCCATTTTCTAGTGTAGCTGTCTAAAGGCAGTGGTGGTAGAGTCAAGGGCGGGCTAGCATCTCCAGAGAGACTTGATTTGAGGATGTCATCTTTTTATTTCCTCTGGTGCTGTTACTTTAGCTGTGTAGTCAATCCCTCCCACCCCCACCCCACCCCCGCCTCCACTCCACCCCAAAATGGCTGCCCGCTCTTCTAGACTCAATTGTTTATTCCAGGTGTGTAGGGTGGTAGGTGTTGGCAAGTCATAGGCAGGTAGATCTTGCTAAGTCTTTCCCAAAAGCCAATAAAAATATACTTCTTTCTACCCCTTGGCCCCTCAGCACCTGGCTACAGGCTACGCTCACTGTGCCCCCCCCCAAAACTCCAAGGAAAGGAATGAACACCCAGGAAGTACTAGAAAGAACTAGACCAGGGAACTACTCCAAAGCCAGAGGAACCTCCTCCTGCAGGAAGTACTTGGGGCTTTAACAGTACCCAGCTCAATACTATGCGCCCTTAAATGTCCTCCAGCATCCTGGCTAACAGCCAGCTCCCAGGACACCTCCAGAGAGCACACAGGTAAAGAGCAAAAGCTAACCAGTAGTGAACAGTTCCTCGGGATTTTAAAATGCTCATCTAAGGGTTGGCCTTTTTGTCCTCAGAACCAAAACAAAGTTCTTCATGTTTTGTTTTAGGGCTCTTTACCCCAGGTGCTTCCCTGACAGCTGACCCTGCAGGGTATTCTCCTAGGAGAATAGACCTGGGTAGGTTGTTGTTGGTGGATTGACTGAGTTGAAACCTTTCAGAAGATGGTTCCCTGCATGCTAAGGAGGCTGCTGTGGACAGCAGCAGTTCAGCTGCAGGCCTGGAAATGCATCCTAATGGTCTGAAGAGCAATTCTCACGGAGATATATACATATACAAATTACATGTTATATATAACATAATATATAAATACACATGTGTAATGTATATGTATGTATACATACATATATATGATATATATCATATATGTGTATATGTATGTGTCTATATGGCAAAGAGAGGATGGGTGTCTCTGGTACAGAGTCCCCTGTATTGTGGACCAGATTCTGGAGCCTGCCCAAATTTCCTAATCTGAATCTTAATGGAAGGTACTAATGGCCCTGTGTTACCTGAATACCCTGACACTTTCCCATTGTTCTCAGGCCCTTTGTCACCCCTTTCCTCCCTCTCCAGGTGTAGGATTTTAATTTTAGTTCTTGAGAGATGTTGAGAAAACATTGGGGGGGGGTAACTTGTCCTTTATTTTTATGAATATTAATCTCAGTTCCTGCTTCCCATTTTCCATTCCTGTTCAAACTGGAATTTCCTTTAGTCTTAGTACCTCCCGCAGCAGAGAAGTGCTGTAGTGTTTCTTGATTTGTTCTGCAGCCGCAGACCGCAGTCCATACTCTGCATGGTCAGTGGTACCTGGTCAGGCACTTGGCACTCAAGCAAGAGGCTCCGTTTCGTTCTCCCCCTCCACCCCCCCCCCACTCCCCCCTTCCACTGCGGACTCCTGGCAGAGGAGCTACGCGCTCCCAAAACCTGTGTTCCAGAGGTGACCTTAGGAAAAAGGAATTCGGTCTATTTCTTATTTTCCGTTTCCTCTTTTGGATGCATGAAGTGAGTGTTCCTTGGTGGTTTAGACTGAGCAGCTGATTTCTGTGCCTCTCAGGAAATCTGCATGTGCTGGCGAAGCAGGCCCGACATAGGTGCCTAGATGCCCTGCCTATGGGAGAGAGTGCCAGTTGACACAAAGGAATGGCTTTCTGGGGAGAGACGACTTTCCTAAAGGTGAATTTAAACACAAGGTTGAAGACTTAAGCGTTTACACAGGCCTTAGGCGATGCATTTCAAATACTTAGAGCATTTTTTTCTTTCTTTTCTTTTTTATTGAGACAGGATCTCCCCCCCATAGCCTAATTTTAATATTTCTAACACTTTATCTCAGTTTAGATGAGAACTGTATAAATTGAGAGAAAATCATCGAGACGGTAAAGCTTAAAGCTCCATTTGAGCCTCCAACATACTAAGCTATGCCTTGACCCTGCTGGGGCACTACACTGTGAACAGCTTCACAGCCAGGCTTGCTGTGGTCAGTGCAGCCACACTGTTGTCTCAGACACACCAGAGCCTGGCGAACAAGGCACTCTTTAGTCCTTTTCCGGTTGTATCTCATACTGGTAGAGGTTGAATATGAGAATTCTGGGCATAGTCGGTGCTGAGCCTTGGGTCCAGATGCTTCAGGACAAGAAGCTGTCGTCTTTCCTTTAATAAAGAGCTTTGGGGTTTAAGTAGGTGATTCTTATCTGCACAAAGTATTTCTTAAAGATGTTTATTTGTGTGTGTGTGTGTGTGTGTGTGTGTGTGTGTGTGTGTGTGTTGAGGCCAAGAGAAGGCATGGGATCTCTGGGGGCTGAAGGGACCAGGAGGTTGTGAGCTCCCTTGACTTAGGTGCTGGGAAGGTTCTTTAGAACAGTGAGCTCTCTTAACCACTGAGCCATCTCTCCAGCCTACAGAGTAAGAGCCTGGTATCTATACCCTCCAACCCCCTACCCCACATCCCTACCTCAATCAAGTCCCTTTCCTCCCTTCAAGTGTGACTTTCAGATTTGAGGACCTTGGATTCCCACTTTTAGACCAAATCGTTTTTGTAAACACATCTTTTGAAGAAAAGGAACCTCACAGGTCCATGGTATCCTGAGAGTGATGCTCAACTGTGCTGATAGAAGACAGAATCTGAAACCAGCTCATCTGGGTCCAGCTATCACTGGCTTGGGCAATGGTAGCCCTTGTCGTTCAGTTACTTCCTTATTTGATAACAGGTTTTTGGCCTGGGATTATAAATGATGCGATTTGATACCCAGAGCCAGAGGCGACCTTTGGTGTTGACCGCTATGGTCTGAGTCAAGAGGTGCTTGGTTTGGTGCCTGTGCCCAAGGTGGGCTCCTCTCACTTCTGAGACCCAACTGTGATGAAAAGAAGAGAGGACACGTTAATTAACAGGATGGGCTTTCTTTGAAAATCTCTGTCGTTGTTAGTACTGATCGAGTCAAAGAGAGGGCAAAGCCAGTGTTCCCCCATCCATAGCAACTTCTAATCAATGGCCACGGACAAGAGTGACCAGTTTTTCTACAGTGGCAGTTACACCTATTGAACCAGAGTCTCACACATGCCAAGTCCTGTATCACTGAGCCCCTAATCCAAGACTTTTCCCTATCAAATGGAGTCTCCAGGCTGATCTGGAACTAGTGAGCTCATGTGATCCTCCTGTCTCAACTGCCTTTGTAGTGAGACCACAGGTGCATGCCACCATACCCTTCCCTCTGAAGACTTTTCGCTTTGAATGAAGGTCCAGTCTGTGCTTCCCTATACATGGCTCATTAACATAGCTCATTAACTCCAATTCTTCCCTGAGCCCTCCTCATCCCTTGGAGGGATCGCCCGTCTCCTGCAGTAGATGAGGTAGATAGCTTTGAGGACCATTGCTGCTGTTCCTAACCAAGCTTTTCCTCTCCATGTGTTCTTCGGAACATGGAAATGATTGTGTCCTTGACCATGTTTCTTGCTCTCTTGAGGGGAATAAAGGGGTTGAGCCTGGAGCCACCACATTTTCCCTGGTCAGCCTGCACAGTACTGTTCCTTCTAATGGGTTGTGCGTCATGCAGTGGCCTCCTCAGTTGACTTTCATGGACGGCATTTTGTTTCTTCTGAGTTGATTTATAGCATGTCAGGTGCTCTAGCCAGCTGCTACCATGGCTGGAGATGGGGGAGAAGAGGGAGAATTTCTTACTAGATATTAAATTGTTGAGCTGAGCCTGCCAGATGCAAACCTCTAAGCCCCCCCCCCCATTTATATGTAGTCATGAGCTGGAATAAACATTTAACGGTCTAAAAGGATACTAGTACTCATCTAAAGCCCCTTGTCATGCCAGTGTCCCTGGTCAGAAAGAAATGGACCTTGCTGTGTGACTGGAAAGCCCCCATTTTTATCTATTCCTGCTTTGATCATAGCCAAGAAGTTGATCTGGGAGTCAGATGCCAGCTCCATGTGCTTCTGCAGCTTCAAACCAGACATCACTGTTAACTCTGTCTGGGCCTATGTTATTGTCCATACTTCAGGAGGCAGTAAGAACACAAAATAGTACAGCATGACGTCCATGAAAACCACAGTTGGAAATGCTGTCCCCAGCCCATGCTCATGCTACAGCCTCTTGTCACTGAAGCTTAACTCCATACCCGTCCAGCACGTCCCCAGAGAATGTGTTCTATGAGCCCAATACATCATGCATGTTACAGCTTAGAACCACTGTGGTGTTGCCTGGCGTCCACAGCCTGAGTCTAAGGTTATCAGAGATAAGGAGACAATGAATGAGAGGAAGGTTTACGCAGCATAGTGTCTTGCTCTTAACTATGGTATTGGCTGTTAAGCCAGGTGGAGGAGAGTCTATCAGCTGTTAATTCCTGTGTCTTGGGAGAAAGCCCCTACCCCTGGCAGCTTCATGGGACTGTCTCGGACTGTTCTGCTGACTAATAGGACTGGATCAGTTCTCTTATCAGCTCATTTTTTCTTCTTCAGAGTTCTAACCCGTGCATTAAGAGACATCAGGTATTCATTTTCAGAATGCTGGAGCAATCTTTCACTGTCCTGACACGTGGTATGTTTCTACCATCCTACTTAGGATCACAGTAATGTCTCTGCCTTGCTCCTATATCTCCCCAGAATCTATCAAGATGCCTAGCATGTTTAGGTAGTACACCAAGATTCCTGGGCTTTTATCCCCAAAATGCTGCCCCAAAAGGCCCTGGCTCTTACATTTCCAAAAAGTTGGTATAGCCCCATATGCTCTTATGGGACAGAGACTATATTCTCTCACTTGGCTCCTCTTACAGCAGGATCTGGCTTTGGTTACTTCCCTCTGGTTGACCTTCTCAGTCTCCAGTGGGTCCTGTTCCTGTACCTGTGTAGCCTAGGCTTAATTTGTTATCTTTTCTGTAGCTCATGATTTTACATTCAAAGCCTTTCTTTAGCTGATTTTGATTACCTGGTTTCTGGACATTTTTGGACTTTCGCTGTTTTGTTTCAAGATAGGATTTCTCTGTGTGGTTCTGGCTGTCCGGGAACTCGCTCTGTATACCAGGCTGGCCTTGAACGGAGAGATCTGCCTGCCTCTCTTCCCAGCCCCATCCCCAGTGCTGAGATAAAGGCACCAATCACCCTGCAACATCCTATTTGTTTTCTGTCCATACACTGATCCCTGAAGCTGCTTCTGCTGACTGTAGTGTTTCCTCTGCAGCAGAGACATCTGACTCTCAAAGTCAATCACATGTTCCAGGAACTAGCTTTCTTGGTTCTTGGCTTGGCTATTTTGTTATTTATTGTACGGAGGGTCCCTATCACAGGGTCTTCTGCAGTTGTTCACTGATGGATTCTGCTTCCTTGTGATTCGTACTATATCATGAGATCCTGAACCATAGCAGGAGGTGACAGTGAGTTCTGTGGTCCTCGCTGAGATGACATATAGGACAAATAACCCATCTAGCCATGGTGACAAACGCCTGTCACCTCAGCATTGGGGAGGCAGATGCAGCAGGGTCATAGAAAATTTGAGGCCAACCAAGACTACTTAGTGAGACTTGTTTTGGGAAGGAGAGAAGAGGGGAGCTTCAAAGATGGAGAGGGAGAGAGACATAGAATATGAATGTGCAGTAATAACCTACGCTAGCACTCTCTTGTACCACCATGGTGGAGTACGGGTCTAAAGTCCAGAATAATGCATCTAATACTGAAGCAGCCTTTCCCAAAGCACACAGCAAATTCTGTCCCAAAGCAGAGTCTGTGCTTCTTTGTGTGAGGCTTCATGTGGGATAAATCTATCTTTCCTTGTAGTTTCCAACTACAGAATGAGCCTCCTGAAAATCCCAGCCCTTCTGTGACATATGCCCACCTTGGTGCTGACTGGACCGGGTGATTGTCCTGTCTCCCATTAGTTTTATGGAGCCTTGCTGTCATACCAGGAACCCACTGCCACCCTTGTTCCCAAGATGTAAATACTTCCTAAGGTGTCATACCTATTTTTTTGATGTGAGGCTGCTGAGACAAAAGTCTCACCTTGTGGAATTGTCTTGCTTAAAACTCTCTATGTAGCCCAGGCAGTCCCCAATTTGCACTTCACTTTCTTGCCTCAGCCTTCCATGTGCTAATGCGTTAAATACAGTTCAGATCTTTGGCTTCTTGTTTCTTTCTGATCCCCTAGCCTGATGCATTAGGCTAGGCTAACCTGGGGTCTTCAGTATAGCTTAGGCCTGACTCAAGCTCCCTCTCCTTGCTCTTCTCCCAGTCCTGGCCCTGTTCAGCCTTTAGGAGCAGAAGGAGCCAAGCCAGCTATTTGGAAAGAGTTGAGGAGAGCTTCACGGAAGAGATTCTGAGTTTTTGAAGTATTTTTAATTATCACAGGCTGGCAGTGGCTGCTTTGTGCTCTCTTGGACTATGGGCATGAAATCTAATGAGCTGTCCAGCTGGTCTGGCAGTAGTGGACGTCTGTTGTATATATTTATATATATCTGTCCTTACAAGGAGAGGGGATTCTTGTGAATGCTTGTGCTTCTGAGTTGGACATATGCTTTAGTTCCTGCTCTGTGTGGTTCCATATGTGGATGAAATCACTGATAGGTTTTATTTCAGTCATTCTATACACTGCACCAGGGCAGCAGAGAGTAGTCGTGGCGGTGGCAGTTTTCATCTTGTCCCCACCAGAATATCTCCCTTACTTTTTTTCTAAGTTGTGGGAATAAACCTGGAGTGGTGGAAAGAAGCCCCACGTGTCTGCCCCAGGCACTGCGGCTCTGGGTGGGAGAGCAGACGCATGGGAAGTGGCCGCCTGTCTTCCCACACAGTCCGACTGGCAGGTTGGGGGCTGTAGGAAGCCTTTGCAGGCCCTGCCCGTGGGGAGTAGGGGGAGGCCATTCCCGGAAAGCCAGGACAGCCTTCTCCCTGGGTTCTCTAGCCCAGGGCACTGCAATCACCGCAGGGTGCCGCAGACGGGCTAGCCGGAGTGCAGCTGGGGTTCCCGCTGGGACCAGGTCTCTGGTCTCTGCGGCTTGGGGCACCCAGCTATCTGCTTAGGTTTGGGTGAATGGGTGCCGTCTGGGAGCACTGGAAAACCCTGCGGCTCCTTAATCGAGGGCTGGATCCCTCGCTTCCCACGGTGGGTCCAGATGAGGAGACAGTCCATAATTCTAAGATGTTTATTTTCATTGTGGAGAGTGGCGTGGATGGAATTGTTAACACCCTACCCCACCCCCTCACCCGCCCCTCTGGGAGAGGCTAGGCAGATATAATAACTGGGAAGGGGCGTGGCTAAGCCTCTAGGTGTCTCATTAACATGGGGATGGCTTAGGGCTGTGTAGCCATGCCTCTACCTGGGGTGTGGCTACGCCTCTACCTGAGGAGGAGTGGTAAGTGACTGTGACTGTAGCCAAAAGCCTCCCGGGAGCGTTGGCATAACTTTTCCGGTCCCTTGCAGATTCTGCTGGGTCGCCCAGAGTTTACGCCTGTGCTCAACCGAGTGCCAAACTGCCTGTCACAGATCACTGCTCCAAACTTAGTGGGTTGGAGCCAACAAAATATTTGAGAACCAGAGTCTTAAGTATTAGAATACGATCATCGTTTGTTCTTGTATGGTCTTAGTTCTTAAGGTTACACACCAAGGTTGGTTTTCTTCATGAGTAAATGCATGGGCTTCAAGATTTTTTGTTTCCTCCCTGTGTGGACATGGTCCTGGATGTGTGCTGTGTGTGCAGGTGTGCACGTCCACACATACATCGATGGAGAAACAGACGTCAGCATGGGCTATCTTCCTCTATTGCTTGGCACCTTATTTATTTATTTCTCTTGAGACAGGCTCTCTCACTGAAGAAGCTGGACCTCAGCAGTTGGCTAGAGCTGGGATTGCAGGTGCGTACTGCCACGCCTGGCTTTTTAAATGGGTGCTGGGGAATCTCAGCTCAGGTCCTCCCAGGGGTACATACAGCAAGCATTTTTACCTAATGAGCATCTCCCTGTGTCCAGGTTGGAAGTTCTTAGCCCTTGGCCTGTTAGCCAACCACAGATAAAAGATTGGCTCTGTCCTTTTCTGTGGAGAAAAAAATGATTTATTTTAAAAGCAGATCACTCCATTTTTACATTTGTTTCATTGCATGCCCTTATGCTCCTCTCTCTCTCTGTACCCCTCTCTCTTTTTCTCTTTCCATCTCCCTCCCCCCCCCACAGATATACCCACACTGAATTGTTTAGAAGCAGTTTGTAAAAACTGACATTTCCCCTCCAAATACTTCAATAATTTCCAAAAAGTTAGGGAAATTCTTCCCTATCATCTATGGAAAGTAGTGTCCTGTTCGAAACTCTCCAGTTGTCCCCAAGGTTTTTTTAATAATTAATATTAACACTGCTTCTGATTTAGGATTAAGAGATTAAGCATCACCCATCCTTTGCATTTGTGTACGCCTCCTTTGACTATTTAACCTGGAACAGTCCCTCTGATTTATTTATTATTTATTTATTTACCTATTTATTTTTGAGGCAGGGTCTCGTGTATATCCACCCACCCATATTTCCCCCTATAACACCGAATTTTTAAATGACAGGCTCTTGTTCTGTATCCTAGGCTGGTCTCAAGTTCACGATCCTCTTGATTCAGCCTCCCAAGTGCTAGGACTGTAGGTGTATGCCACAGCAGAGTGATTTAAGTTGCTGTAGATTTGCTGACACGGTTAAAGGTGTATTTAAAAAAGAGTATGTAGAACTGAAAATAGCCTGTGGAAATGCTCATCTCGGGTTCGGAAGTCTCCTGTACTGTTGATCCATTCACTTGCACTCCCGTTACTGTGGTAAACTTAGAAGAATAGCATTAGATGTTGGTAATCCCGTCAGAAAAAGCTTGTGTGTGCTTGAGGAGAGGACTTTTGGGAAGCTCATGACAGATTTCAGCACAAGGCTGAGGACATTGCCCAGCTTGCTATGGGAGCATGAGGACCTGAGATCAAATCTCCAGCACCCACGTAAAAAGCCAGGTGTGACCACGTGTGCCTGTAACCCCAACGTTGAGGAGACAGAGGATGGCTGGACTTGTTGGCTGCTAGTCTAGCTCCAGACAGTGAGAGAGTCTGTCTCCAAGGAATAAAATAAGGTGAAGAATAACAGAACAGGTCCCCCGGTGTCCATCTCTAGCTTCCCCGTTGGTGATTCTGTATAGACACATGTGTAGATATCACACATACATAAGAAATCAACAAAATCAATTTTAAAAAGTTTAGCATAGCTCATCCAATAACTGACTTCACTACATTAAGTTTGAGGGCTTGTGCTTACAGAGGTTAGCTATATTAGATATGGAAATGGCACACTCCCGTGTACCTCCTCCAGTTCTGCCCTTTGGCCTTGTACTTCCTAACTGTAATTGGTAATGCCCCCAGCTTTTATTTTTTGAGACAGTTGCCAGACAGAATGAGCATCAGCCACTCTGCCCATCTGAAAATGCTCCTTGCTGGGTTTGGGAATCTTAGATACCACCTTTTCCAAATACCTCCCTTCAAACAACAGAACCTGTCCACTTAGCTCATCTTCCAGTGCAAGGTGTGATCCACTGTCTACCATCCACTGGTGCTGTTGCAGCCAATACAAAGTGTGTAGAAGTGATGTTAGTGTGTGTTGTGGATAGCCATTGCACTCTGGAGCATTGGATGTCTGCTTAAGACCTGCATAAGATCAAACCAGACAGAGGTTCTGGCCTAGATAAGGGAGAGGCTTATGAGGCCTCGCTGTTACCCGAGGATCTTTGGCAGGGGGAGAGATTTCCCTTGGAGGTATAGCTGCTGGGAGGGTACAGACCCTCACACAGGAAGCACTAGCTGGATTTCGTGGGTCATTAGAAAACAGAACATGAGGAGGCTCGTGGGGGGGGGGGGGAAGGGGGGGGGGGGGGAATTAAAAGGAGGGTTTGGTCATGTTAAATGCATTGAACATATAAAGTTGGGGGGGGGAGAGCACGCCTAAGTGTAATGTCTGAGATAAGTTTCTCATCTGCTCATTCCTAAAATGGAGAAATATTTCTGACCTTTCTGGTAATATAGCTGAGAAACAAACCTCCTCCTGACTCTTTGTAAATTAAAGGTGTGACTTGTGTCTCCTTTCTGACAGTAAGCACCATAGGTTGGCTTTGTCTTCTAAGATTCTTTGTGTGTAGATTGATACAGTATGTCTACCTTTATGCCAGCCTTATTTTGTTTAGCATATTTGTGAAACTCGCCTCTGAGTAAGTGTAATAGTTATGTATTCATTCTAATCTCTGTACAGAGCTAAGGCTTTGCCTAGGGTTACATTGAATGCATAGGTAAATTTGAGAATTGATGTCTTACAATATTAAGCTTTTCAGTCCATGATACATCTTTTCATTTATTCTTTAATTTTTGCTGGTGGTTTATGGGAATCTCTCTCTCATTAGATTGTATTTAAGTAATTGATATTTCTGTTGCTATTGAAATTTTCATTGCATTTTAATTGTCTGTGGGGGTGCACATGTGCTGTAACATGATTGTGGCTCTTTTAGGAGTCTGGGCTCTCCTGCCCCATGGCTTTCAGGGATCAAATTGTGAGTTTCAGGCCAGTTGACTGACTTTACCCAGTGAGCCTTTTCACTGACCCTAAAGATAGTTTCTTTAATTTTTATTAATTTTATTTCTTCTTGTGTATGTTTTACTTGCATGTGTATATGCATACCACATGTGTGCTTGGTGCCCTTGAAGGGTAAAAGAGGGTATTAAATCCCCGGAAACTGGAGTTACAGAGGGTTGTGAACCACCATGTGGGTTCAGGGAATCAAACCCAGGTCCTCTGCAAGAGGAACAAGCGCTCTTAACAGCAGAGCCTTGTCTCTCAGCCCCCTAGGGATATTTGCTTATTTCACACTGCTTTGGATACTGGCTGTAGAAACAGTTCTTTTTGTATATTGAGCTTGTAACAAATGCCCGGCGCCCGGTGAGCACATCACATTTTGTTCTTTGTGAGAATGTTTGTGTTGTCTGTGTACTCACCCAGTTCATCCGTGAAGAAGGGCAGTTTAATTCTTCTCTGTATGTGTGGCTTTGTTGTTTTCCCTTCCTCTGTTGTTGAGGACCAGCTGGTTTGTTAATCCTGTGTCCCTTGCAAGGAGTTTCCTAGTCTGATAGGACAAAAAACTATGAGGTTAAGTTGACTGATGGGTAAACAAGTATTTAAATTTAAAATGGGGTTGTGGTGGACTGGAGACGATGCTGAACTGTAATGTATGCCCAAGTGTGAGCTTAATTAAATGTCACCATCTCATTTTTATCTGTGTTTGGGCCTAGATCTTTATTAGAGTTCTTGTAGTTGAGTAGGAAGCTGGAGTGTGGACTTGGTGTTCTCGCCTCAGAGGTGGCTTTAAGAGAGGGTTGTCAGGATACACGTCTTCCAGTGTGCCGGCAGGTGTCTAAATGAGCAGAAGGCTTTGGCCAACTGGACTGTAGGAGGGAGAATGAGACCCCGTAGGAGGAACACTAGAACAGAAGGCGTGGATTGCCAAGAACGAAGACCGAGGGAGTGGGGAAGCTTAGCTAGCTGCCAGTGGGAGTGAAGGAGGATCTTGGACATTCTGTGTGGTAGTGACTGGGCAGGTGTCTGTCCCCTAGTGGGTTAGGTGCCAGGTGTGCCCCCCCCGGAAAGTGCATGCTAAACACAGGGCTGCAGCTTTGTGATTTGGCAAATACTTTTTTCATGGTTTCAGATTTGGCTTTCTTTTCCATCCCTTTTCTTCATCTGCCTCTCGGGGAAATAGGATCTTGCATTTCAGCCCGTGGTGACCTTGAACCCTATCCTTTTAACCTTCTGATGCTAGGACTACAGGCACATCCCACCATGCCCTCCACCATGGCTGACTACATGACTGGCTTTCTTCACCAACATATCTCTCTCTCCCTCTCTCCGTCTCTCCCTCCCTCCCTCCCACCGTCTGCCCTCCCAGCCCCCATGGTTTCATATAGCCCAAGCTGGTCTCAAACTTGCTATGTGACTGAGGATGGCCTTGAACTCCTGATCTTCCTGCTTCCACCTTCCACCTCACAAGTGCTGGTATTACACATATGAGCCACTATGCCCAGCTTCATCCCTTTTGCTAAATAGTCTGTTTTTTTTCCCCTGATTACCTCTGAGACTATAATAGGATGCTTAGGAACGGCTTGGTTAGAAGTCCTGGAAACTTACTAGCTGAGAGACCGTAGCTAGCTTCAAGAGCTTTGTTTTCCTGTCTAAATGGAAAGAGTGCACATAACATTTTCCATTGGAAAGACTGAAGGAAATGAAGTGAGCTCAAGCCTCTGCCACAGAGGGAAGGCTAGGATCCTGCCTGGTTGTCTCTTTCTTGATCTGTCTCCTTTATTCTTTTCCAGAATTACTGTTTCTTCCTGTCTATTTTCCTTTGTTCAAGAGTACTTGGGGGGGGGCTCAGCACTTACTGAGCAAGAGTTCGGACTCAAATTCAAACCTCCAGCACTCAAGTGAAAAGCCAGGTGTGACTGTGTGTGCCTGTAACCCCAGGGTTGTGTGTGTGTGGAAGGGCGGGGTGGGAGTTGCTGACTGCTAGGCTCCTCCAGACTCAATGAGAGATTCTGACTCAAGAACCTCAGAGAAATAAGGTAGAGTGATGGAGCAGGATGTCTAATATCCTTCCTCCTGTTCTCCACACAAACCCACATACTCCGGTGTACACATAACACATGTGTGAGCGCACACACAAGGCCTTTCTGCCTGGTATGATATGATATTTTATTGTTTTTAGGTTGAGAAAAAAAAGGTTGTCTTCTATTTCTTTCTAACGGGCAAAGCAGGTGGTTGGAATGTCTTCCATTTCTGTCCCTGTGGTAGGAGGCGGATAGAATGACATGGAGCTTTTGTCAGGGACTCTAAGACCCTGAGTGGTTCCCTAAACTCCTTTGGGTCTCAGGGTTCTATGTGTAGAGCATTGGACAAAATGGGCCAAGGCCCCAGCAACCAACCTGTCAACTGCTTCTATGAGAAAAACACTATGCAAGTCAAGTCTAGCCAGCATGTGTGTACCAGAGGACATGATCTTCCTGTTGGCTCATCTTGTTAGCCCTGAGAGAATATGGTCTCACAAGAACCAAGAAGGGAAGGCAGGAATGAGGTATTGGTGATGGTGAAGGTGGTCCATATCTGTCAGGAGTTACTGTGGAGGTGACTCAGTTTGTGGGCCCATCTTCCGTTCTCTGAACACAAAGTTTTCTAACAGTAGGTGCTTATGAACTCAAATAGCCAACCCTTTGAACATTTCAGACTTCTGGGGTTCGAGATCCTTCCTGGGTCTAAGCCACTTCTATCCTTTACAGCCACAGATGTCTGTCATTGTTTACGTAGTCTGCTGTGGAAAGTCAAGCATTCTGTTCAAATTACGCAACATATTCTCTCCATCCGAGAGGTTTCCTTTACTCTCAGGGCAGCAGGGCGTGCTTCATTTTTTCCTGTGAGTTAACACAAAAGCAAGGTGCATTTCTTGGCTTGGCTTTGGAACTCCTGATCACGTTGCCCGGTCTCTGACTGACACCCAGCAGAACTGTGGAGAATGGGGTGGCTTCTCATTGCTTTCAGGCCTCACTGCTCTCTCCTGCCAACATAGTTCTGTGATCTCTTCAGGTGATTGATGGGGTGATGGGCATGTATACTAAACTATACCTAGAATTACAAAGTAAATATGGACCATGCTGGTTTGTAATATAATCAATTTATAATTTATTATGATGGGGATGGCATGGTTTTCTTATTTTAGGGGGGTTATTTTGGTTCTGAGAGGTTTTGCTGTGTAGCCCAATCTGGGCACAAACTTCTAATCCTCCTACCTGACCCTTCTGAGTCCTGGGATTATAGGAGTGTGCCACCTGTGCCTGGCTATTCATCAAATTTCTTGAAATTTATAGATAGAGAAAGTGTGATTCCATTACAAGACAACCAGGTATAGAAGACACTGACTGAGGTAGAGACAGCACGCAGCGTAGATTAGTTAGCCTCGTCAGGGAAACTGGTAATTTTAATAATAAGATTGTAAAGATGTCCTAAACCATGAAATGAGAAAATTGAATATTGCCTTTATCATGTACTTTCCAAATTTAGGTAAAGCAATGGTTATAAATGACAATTTTTAGCTTTAATGGCTACAGATAATTTTTGTTTAAAGTGGAGTTTGGATGGTGTTCTGATTTGGTAGAAACCTTTGACAGCCGGAGAGTAATAAAAGAAGAGGTCGTGACCAAGGGGCTATCCTGGGCTGCCAGGATTTCTCACTAACAAAACGCAAATGCAGAAGCTTAGCTACTTTTTGTGTCTGAGTAGCTGAGAACATTTGATAACAATTGACTCTCGGCTGCCATGATGTCACCATCAAGAGCTCATGACAGAGACTCTAATATTAGACTTCTAAATATAATCTGCTAGTTCTCAACTTATTTCATGGATTCAGAAAAACACAGTTGGTATTATGTAAGAAAGGAATTATGAAAACCAGTCTTCTCCAGTCTGTTGGAAAGACAGCTTTTTCTTTATATATATATGTGGGGTGGGGATAGACTGTACACACGGGTACGTACAAATGTTGGGGACTTGGGGTACACACTGAGTGTGAATACATGTGTGTGCCTCTATAATGGCATTTGTGTGGCGATGGGGGCGACTTTCAGAAGTGGGGGTCAGATTCAGTTCATCGGATTTGAAGCCATATGAGAACCTAGTTGTCGGAAGGGATGTTCAGTCTTCCTAGATAGGAAAGGATGCCTACGTGGCTAAGTCTGCCTAGTAACATCACCAGATCTCAGCCAGCATCTTGCGAGTATTTTAGGAGTAAACATTAAGTCGAGGAAGATATTTTGGGGGCCAGGGGGTGTCACCAGAGCACTGCCTCCTCTGGCTATGACGTGAGCCTTGTGATGAGGTGGTTAAGAAGTGCTCAGGGAAGTTAGCCTACACCCTGCAGCCAGGGAGATGGCAGAGAGTAGCCCCTTTAATATCCTTGCCAGAAGGGACAGCCCTCGTGGTTCAGTGTTCTGCTTTGGGGAAAGGGGCCTCTCTGAAGCAATTTAGTATCTAGGTAAGGGCAGACTTAGCTTTCTGTACTCGGGAGTGTGGAGGCACTGTAAATCCTTCATGTTGAGAAATCTTGTTTCTCTGCCCTTGAGGAAATCTGTAGTGGGATTTTAAACACAGCCCCAGCCACATGGCCTTACGACATGAATTTAGGAGAAGCCATTAGCATTGTCTTAGTCCATTTTCTGTTGCTATAACAGAAGAACCCAGACTGGGTAATTTATTAAGAATACATAAATATATATGTGTGACTATATGTATATACAAGGATATAGTAAAGAATAGAGTTTATTCAGGGCATGAGGAGGGGAGTGAAGAGGAGAGTAGAGGGAGAGAGTAGAGAAGTAGAGGGGTGGAGGTCGGCCATGACCACGTGGAGGGGGGGAGGGAATGGGGAGAGGTAAGAGAGAAGAGATAAGAGAGAGAGGAGGGGCAAGCAGCCCCTTTTATAGTGGGCCAGGCCCACCTGGCTGTTACCCCGGCAACTGTGGGGCGGAGCATACCTGGCTTGTTGCCCAGCAACTGTGGGGCGGAGCATACCTGGTTGTTGCCCAGTAACTGGGGAGGAGTTTAGACAGAATGCTAACAGCTACCTTGTACTTACATAAATAAATAAATCTTAAAAAAGTGGAGAACATGCTTCATTCTTTTCCCAAGTGGAATATTCACGACCCAAACACCTTCCTTCAACACCATTCATTACACTGGGAAACAGATTGCAATGTGAATTTCAGGGGGAACAAACCATCCCTGGGTACTGTGGACTGAAGGACTGCTTATGGAAGCCCTCCCTTCCTAGGAGGTTGCTGAGAAAGGCTGGGTGCAGATACTGTGGACACAAAGTCCTCCACAGACTTCCTAGGTAGTTTGCCTCCGCCCCGAGGGCCACTAAGTTGTTTTAGTTCTTTACTTTGAAGTGTTTTGTAATTCCCCTAAACCTGAGTGGTTCTTACTCAGATCTTCTAGTGATACTAAAAAGATTTCAAAAATCACATTTAATTTGGAAAGATGCTTCTGAATAATATTTCAGCCAGGTGGTGGTGGTACATACCTTAGGGAGGCAGAGGCAGGCGGATTTCTGAGTTCAAGGCCAGCCTGGTCTACAGAGTGAGTTCCAGAACAGTCAGGGCTATAAGGAGAAACCCTGTCTTTGGGGGACGGGGAGGGGGAGTGCTGCCACAGCCATTTGAAGCCTTGAGAAGCTAGTGTATGATGGCTACCACCACAGCTCAGGCTGTTTTCTCCTCTCAGAGACAGGATTCTGGGCATCCACACTTCCTAGGGCTCTGTTGTTGTCTTTTACTTCACCCACAGTTTTGGGATTTTTAAAGACTTAAGAAACTGGATCCCCGACTAAAGATTTGGGAATGTGTGTGTGTGTGGGGGGGGTGTTGCTCATTTAAAATGTCAGGGGTGATTTCTGATGAGTTTCACTATGTATCCCAGGCTAGCCACAAGCTCACCCTAAGTGCTGAGGTTGCGGGTGTGTACCACCTAAGGAACTTTGATTGGTTTTTGACAAAGGATGCATATTTAGGTGGGGCGGTTTTCCTTGACCTTAAGCTGTAAGAGCAAATCCGCTGGGGAAGTTTGTGGAAAGAAGAGTGATTTAGTAAATAAATGCCGCCTGTCTCCTTCCCTTCTGATTTCAGTGGTGCTTCATGCTCCACCTCCCACCAAGATCAAACGGGAGCTGCACAGCCCCTCCTCCGAGTTGTCCTCCTGTAGCCACGAGACTCTCGGTGCTAAGTATGGAGAAAAGTGCCTCTACAACTATTGGTAAGTGGGACCCAGGGTGGGGAGGGGGTGGTGGGATGGAGAGCTACACAGAAAGGCTCTGCAGCTGCTGCAGATAGTATCTAGTATGCCCGGGGGTAGAGCATGGCTGCCCTGTGGTGTCATCTAGGTGTAACCTATTCTGCTGGGCCCATTGTATGCTATGCATGAAAGGCAAAACTTTCATTAAAATTCTGTGACTCCACGGGGAGCCGTAGAGAGACCAGCTAAGGCAAGAGCCTGGAATGCTGGGCCATTTGATCTGTGGCTTTGAGGCAGGTGATATACACCGTCTTCCTGTCTATCATATATGTTAATGTGAACTTTAAGCAGCAAGGAAATAATCTTAAAATCAGAATAAACAAAAAGGCCCCCACGATTGTGCCCTTTACTTAAGAATATCCAGGCCCCAGGAATGAGGCTTTAATTTTAATCATTCTTTGCACTTAAAGGTAAACACAGATCTGCCTGGAACCAGCGAAGGCTTCTTTAATTTAAGCACTGATACCTTCCACAAAGATTTTTGACCAATTGCTGGGAACCCTGGAATATTTTGGAGAGGGGACCAGAGAAGGAAGGCCCATAAATTCCCAGCTTTTCCCATCCACCCCTGCACACACATACACAGAGAATTCTTTTAGAAGGAGGGAAAAAGGAAACCGGAAGCAGAAGCTAAAATTATCTTGGAGAAAAATCACACGAAGTGTTAAACAAGTCCTTTGACGCCCTGCGTTTGTCACTTTTCAAAGGTACAAATTTTCCCCTGGGCTGTAGCGATTTCACCGTGTTAATGATGTCATTTCCTGGCAACAATGGGCTGCAAACTGGTGTTCTGCTGGGCCGGTTACTATGCAAATGCTTCACTGCAGCTTAATGGATCCTTCTGTCTTTCTTTTTGCAGTGCCTACGATAGGAAGCCTCCCTCTGGGTTCAAGCCATTAACCCCGCCTGCCACTCCTTTGTCACCCACCCATCAGAATTCCCTATTTCCCCCACCTCAGGCAACTCTGCCCACCTCAGCTCTTGCCCCTGGAGCCCGCCCAGTTCAAGGGGTGGGTCCTGCCCCTACTCCTCACTCGATTCCAGAACCTGGATCACAGCAACAAACATTTGTGGTCCCCCGGCCACCACATCAGCCCCTGCAAATGCCAAAGATGATGCCTGAAAGCCAGTATCCACCAGAACAGAGGTGGGTACCACTTTGAACGAGGGTTAGCTTCCTCTCTCATGTCCTTTTCTCTTTGAGAGAGAGAAGCAATCATGTGCTACCTATAAAGTTCTTGCTCCACTGGCATCAGTGAAGTAAGTCTATGGATGGACTGTGGGTATGGGCTGGTTATGTAGCACCCTGTCCTCGAGGTTCTCAGAATGGTTTGTAGCCTCCTTAGGAAGCCTGTCCACCTGCTTCCAGCTAGGGTGGAGGGGTGGCTTGCCCCGATGCACGATCAACTGACGAGTTTCTGGGCTCCTCATGAGAGAACGGCCTGTAAAAGTGAACTTTAGTCTATGCTACTCCTAATGCTGGAGTAGCATTATCATTCTGTTTGCATCCAGGGAAGATTCTGAGTTACAGGAGCCATTATTGTTCACATTTTACCTTATTTCTTACAATAGAATGAGCTAAGGATGTTAGTGATAGCCTCTGCTTTTGAGTTAGAAACTTCCTGGTTTCCCTGTAGGTGGTTTTCTATTTCTAACTGTTGAAACATCATGGTTATCTGGAGTCTTTGTTCATCTAAAGTAAAGGTAGAGAGGAATCCGGTTTTCTATGTTCATTGTGATAGTCTGGAAATTCGGCCAGGTGTGGACTTAATCATTGCATGTCAGAAGTTCTTCATCTGTGTTGATAATGAGATACAATGACTAATCTGTGGTGTTAGTGAAGAAGGCAGGATGGAACCCACCACTCTGTACGTGCTGGGGGGAGGGGTGGCATGGAGAAGGGAAGGGGAAGATGGATTCTACCCAGTGTCTGTCTGGAGGTTATTTTGCTTGGTTATGGTCCTGTCCCCACTTCTTCTAACCTGCATGATACAGCTGGCTAATGGCCTTTCCCAAGGTCAAGCCAAGAGCCACAGAGACAAAATTGTGCTATCTAGGGCCCCCAAGGTGATCAACAATTTGGGGGTGCCTGAGATTTGTGATACCAGAGACACTGGTTCATGAGTTTCTCTTGCCGCAGAGGGCACATCTGAAAGGAAACAGCTGCCACCAGACTTCGGCACTATCGTAACCTTGTTGTTTTTCAAGAGAATTGATATTTTTATGGGAAAAAAAAAAACAAGATTTTTGGGTCAAAAGTTGGTGGGCTTTTTTACTGTTTTTATTTTACTGGTTTGGGTGTTGTGTTTTAAACATCCAGCTCACTGATTTCCTGCAGGAGTTATTGATGGGGGAGGGGAGGATGCTGTAGTGAATTTGTCCGATATTTGAAATGCCTGGCAAATTTAGGCATAGGGAAATTGCCTTGTTAAATCTGATTAGCATCTTCTTTTCAACCCTTGTTTCTTATCCTGTGCAATGTGACAGCTTATATGAATTGGTCAAGAGTTGAGGGATAACTACCTCACTGGTGTCTTTGTCTTGTAACGCTAGTTGACTGAGGAGACCAAGTATCAGTTGTAGAATAGACAAGTCTCCTGGCTGCCTACCCTCGAGAAAGGAGGAGATTCAGGTCCCTGGGATTTATGACTATTAGCCCTCAGGTCCAGAGGGAAAGCGCATAGGTATCTTTCCCAGATGAGTCTTTTGTGAAGTGGCCTATCTGTCTTGAACTTCCTGCTTCTTTTCCCTTGGCCTGTAGTAATGATGGTTCAAGACCTCATGAAGTGACAGAGACTCTAGAAACCTGGGGTGAAAGGTGAGGTAGCGTGTAGGCTTCTAAAACAACAGAATAAGAGCAGTACTGGGGTGCTTGGGGCCCCCCTAGAGCACTGAGTGCGTGGGTACGAGAGTGTGTGAGCACGCGCGTGCGGGCGCGCATGACCCGTATAAGGATGTAGAGGTAAAAATGCCAATTCCAGCAGGGAGGGATTATTTTCTGTGAAAGCATGAGACCCTGGGTTGGATTCTCAGATCACCTGTGAAAAGCCAGGAATGGAGGTTCCTGCTTTTAATCATCCTGCTGAGGAGGCAGAGACAAGGGGATCCTGGGGCTTCCTGGCTATCCAGCCTAGCTGCTTGGTGAGGTTCAGGTCTAGTCAGAGACTCTGCCTCAAAAAAACAAAGTGGACAGAACCTGAAGGACAACGCCTGAAGTTGACCTCTGTCCATCCACACTGTGTGTACTTGTGCATGCAGGCGTACATGTCCCTTGTTCCACTGGAGACTGAGTTGGTGGATCTTAGCTGTGACTGTCTTCACTTAGATATACTGTGAAGAAGGCTCTTCTCTATCTACCTCACCTTGTTCCAGTGCCCTTGTTAAGTGTAGGTTATTTTGTAGGCTAAAAGGATGTTAGTTGTCATTGTATGTTAATTTTACTGTGAGTACTGCAAAGCAGAAATGCCACCTGCTCTGCATATGATTGTCTTTGAATTGCAAATGTCCACTGGATCCTTGGAAAACTGAGTGCCCTTGAAGACACCGTTTGGTCCTTGAACTTTGCTCCTCTCTTAAATAGCTTTTTATCTCCTCTAAGCCCGGGAGACAAGATGTCTTTTGTTTTGTTCAGGATAGGCCCGACCTATTCCGAGTCTGCATCTTAGATGGGATTAATCACCTTCTGTATGTTTGTTGGTAGTGGCAGCCATTTGCTGTGGTCATGCTTTAAACAGCTAAAATATAGCATAGTCAAAGAATATTCTTGTGTTCCATGTAATCTGCCTATATACCTCTTCACAACTCAGTTTATTTTTGGAAGATAAATACTGTATTTGAAAGCAGTGATTTATGTTGGTGGTCCCTCCCACATGGTGTATTTGGCATCCTACAGCCTGATGCATTTATACCCCTTGGAACTCTATGCTTTTCCTTTGGCCAGACCAGTTTTGATGGACATATGTGCTACTAACTTAGAAGCTGTATCCTACCCCACGTGTGGGGTGTTTTGTCTTTGTTTTGTCTTTGTTTTGTTTTTTCCTTTCTTTGTATCTCAACTTGAAGAAAGCCTCACAATTTAGACAGGCTTCACAGAAGAAAAAAAATCCTCCATAAAGGAGTTTTGAAATTCTGTGCAATCTCCCACACTTGACATCAAGAAAAAAAAAGTAAAGACAAAACTTAAGAGAATATCCCTATAGAAGAAAACAAAACTGCTTTTGGGTGGTACACGGGAGCATCCGTATTATTACGGTTGCCAAGTGAAGTGCCCGGGCACCAAGAGATCAGCCACGTGATAAACTACCAGCACGGCCATGTTAGTCAGGACTTTTTGAAAGAGAAAAATACCAACTCATTGAGGGCAGTCTCCTGCTGTGTGATCTGGGCCTAAAGCCTGGCTTGGGCGGTTTTCTCAAACTTTGACTGATTTTCTTGAGCTTTTGATTGATTGATTGATGATACTTGGCTGACTTCCTCTTGGAGTCCATCCCTGACAAACTGTCATTCACCATTGCCCTCCAGGTTTTGCGTGGTTACAGGAAAGGGTTGACTGAGTCACAGTGTAACTCAGCTTGGAATACAGACTGCATACAGACTGTGTGTCGTCATCACGTGTCTGGCTAATAGCATGCTTTGTGTGGGTCCATTTTGGGGTCTAAAACCAAATTGCTTGGATTCTTAATGAAACTTTCTTTGGCAGACTGAGTAACTTTCTCCTAACAGTTGAAATAGAGAGTATGCTGACTCTGAAAGCTAGTTTCCAGCATTTCACTGTTTATTTTATTTTATGTATGTATGTATGTATGTATATATGTATTTCCTCTGTCAAACTAATGGAGATTTCCTTCTACCCTTCGTGAAAAGTTACCAATGATCAGTATTGAAATTTGTCAGATGAAGCTTGTCTATTAAATGATCAAATTATTTTTTACCTTTAATAATGTATATTACACTAATTTAAATGAAACTGTTCTTGTATTCTTCTGACAATGTTACTTAGTATCTTATTTTTATTTGTTGCTTTTTTTTTTTTTTTAAATGTGTGGAGTTTTGTGCTTGTGTGACACAGAATGTATATGGAGGTCAGAGGTCAAAGACCAACTTGCCAAAGTCAATGGGCTCCTTCCACCAAGGGGAGGGATCAATTCAAGTTGTCTGTCAGGCTTGGTGCAAGACCCCTGCATCAAATTTGTGATTGAGAATGAGGTGGCTTTCTTTCTGACAGGGACTTCGTTGGGTTCAGCATGGAGATGGTGTGCTCATCAGATGAGTAGAGGGTATCTTTCTGTTGGGACTGTTTAGAACTTTGAAGCCTTGGCAGACGCTATGGACGGACATCCTGGCAAATGAACATCTAGTTTCATGAAGGAGTTTCTCTCCTGCTGGCTGGCCTGCGTGGCTGTTTTCTGTAAATGTCCACCCATTTAGACAGCCAGCTACCTTAGTCCCAGTTACTTACACAACCCTCCTGGAAATGGTGAGCCTAAGTTAGGGTTTGTGGTGTTTTCCTCATCTTAAGTGTTTGCTAGCATTGCTTTCAATTTTTTTTTACAATTTTTTTTCCTTAGTCTCTAAAAATGGGGTTTGGTACATGGACTAGTATAAGCTGTGCTTTGGTGTCATCGATAGAGTGCCACAGTCCACCATGTCTAGCTGTATTTTACTTACCTTTTTTTTCCTTCACACTTTTTAAATTTTATTTTGCGGAGGTGGGGAGTGCTTCTGTATCTCGGAAGCCAACAGAGTTAGCGCTCTCTGACAGTCGAGGACTCGGCAAATGTCTGTACTTCCTGGCCGGTTCACTGACTGCATTTTAATTTTTAAACATCAAGTGTGTGTTACCCAAGCCTCACCACCTGAGTGTCTATCCCGGGAAGAAAGGCTTGGGTAGATCCTGAAATTTGCCCTCCGAGCTCGGCTCCCACAATCCCATCCTGCCGTACATACCCACAGACCACAGGATATTTATTTATTTATTGGTTTTTCAAGACAGGGTTTCTCTGTGTAGCCCTGGCTGTCCTGGAACTCACTCTGTAGACCAGGCTGGCCTCAAACTCAGAAATCCACCTGCCTCTGCCTCCCAAGTGCTGGGATTAAAGGCGTGCGCCACCACTGCCCGGCCAGAATAATTTTTTAAAACATAACTTAGAAACTCCAGTTGCTTCTTTTTTTTTTTTTTTTTTTTTTTACAGTGTTTACAGTGTAAAGGCCTTCCTGTTCCTTTACAGTTGGTCTTAGGCTTGTTTGTGGATGCTGTCTCAGCCGGTGCCCTTGCGGCCTGCTGAGGCTGCAACACCTTTTAGGCAGGCATGACTGAGTCACTCAAGAATAAAACCCAATAATCTGTCTCTCAGCTCAGGGATCATACTTTGATTGGTGCATATGGTAATCTCCTGACCCCAGGAGGTGTTTGTAATTGCACAGCTTGTGACTTTAGCTGGGAGACTGAAAGTCTTGTGTATTGAGAACTTGATGTGCTGCTCTGTCCAGTTACATATGTCCAGTTATATATGATAGTCCACTATCATATGTAATCTTTATAACAGACCTTTGGGGCAGGTGTCCTGGCCATCCGAATTGGAAAAAAAAGGCTCAGAGCTGTTATGTAAAAAGTCCCCAGGGGAGTCAGTGGTGAAGACTGGCTTTTGGCTCAGCTTGTTCTGATCTCAGAGCCAGGCTCTGGATTTGCCTCTGCTGTTTTTCTGGTTTGCATCATGTTCTCTTAGCCGGAACAGTGAGGTTTAAGTGTGTGGTGTGCTTCTTGTTGAACTTACAGAAGGCTACCTCTGAACTGTCACTGTTTGACCTGCCAGGCGTACACACCATGTGCCCTGCCTTGTGTGTCCCCCCTTTCCCCTTTTATTTCTGTTACCATTGTGTTTACGCTGTGTGTTGGCAGCTGAGACCAGAAAGGAAATGCAGAAAAAGAATCTAACAGTTTTCATAACGTAAACCAAATGTTGGTGGCGTGGGTGTGCTCTTGAGAGGAAAGGCGCTAGCTATATAAATCTGACAGATAAATAAATAATTTTTTCCTTTAAATAAACTGGCTCTCAGAAGCCTTGCTCTGTAGTCTGTCTCTCTTTGCTCTCCAAATGTGAGTTCATTACTCGTGAGCTGCACTGGGGTCGAGGGTGGGCTGGAGGAAGAGAGACTGGTCAGCTTAAGCTGCTGCTCTTTTGGGAATCTTGGTGATTCCCAGCAGCATCTTGGTGACGGTGTTTTATGTGGACAGCACATTCTTAGATACTTCAAAAAGATATCGGAGAGGGGGATGAGGTTCAGTTGGAGGCCAGTGAGTAAAGTTCACTGGATGTATTTTGAGAACAGTGCTGAATTACTTGATTAATCTCTGCAAATAGCAAACACAGCAGCAGGCTCCAAGCCATTCTTTTTTTCCAGAGAGGTTGGTCTTGTGACCTACCCGGGACCTCCTTTGCCACTCCCCAGCATGCAGTGTAGAGCAACACAGGTTAAAGAATCTGGCCTGGTCTTTGAGATGCAACCAGGCTTTGGCTTCATGAATCCTAGGACTCACTGTGCAATAGAGGGGACACTAGGGGGAGGGGGGAGTGAGAAGGGCTAGGGCTCATGGAGAAGCACCCTTTCCTAAAGAGGTCATCCCAGGCCAACTCTAGAGTTACATTCTGGAAGATGAGAAGGTGAACAGGAAGCAGGAGACCACTGGTCGCGCCAGCTGCCGAGGCTCTTGTTACAGTACTGCGTGGTGCGGGTCACCTTTGAAGGTGCTAACATGGTGGCACAGGGGTTTGGACAGCTAATAAGAATAAAGCCTCTGGGGTATCTCTGTGCTTTTCTGGAAAGGAAGGTTCTCCTTCAGCGTGTGAGCCTGTGACTGATGCCTGTCAAGGAAATGTCAAGCCCACGCCTAAGTTGCAAATGTATATTTGTTGAGTGACCCTTGAAAGGGTCATTTTAAATAGCAGTGACTTTAAACCCAGGTTTCTGCTGAAGTGATACATCTGGTGCACTGTGTTGGAATGTGTTCAGAATGTTAGGCTGGGAAATGAGAGTGCTTTTGTGTCTGGGACAAAGGGACACCTGAGTGTAAAGTTGCTCAGGAATGGCGTTATAATGTGGTGATTTTCATGGTGCTTCTTGCAGGAGGGTAGTAAACCTCACCCAGGAGCAGCTCGTGCTGTGTGTGCGCTGATCTTGACGGTTTTATCTGTGCCCAGATCTCTGGTTTAAGTCTTGATGTTCTAGAAATCTGTTAGCACCTGTTGACACAGATTGATTCAAGTCTAAGTCCAACTACTTGGTTAAATCTATTAATAAGAACTGTGCCTTTTGTTTTCTTAATCTTAGCAATTCTGACTGGGGTGCGTGAGATAGAATCTCTCAGTAATTTAGTTTGCCTTTCACTGATAGCTAAGGAGAGCCAACACTTTTGAAGCTCTCATTTTTGTAGCTGCATGTAGCCCACATTGAACGGGATCATTTGTTTTCTTGGCGTTTCGCTTAGTTTTTGTTCTTTGTATGTTCTATATAGCATTCCTCTGTCAGATACAACTTAGCAGGTGGTCTCTTCAGTCAACAACAGCTTTCTGCAGTACAGAAACTTGAATTTTATGGAGTCCCACTTTGATTAATGGCCTGATTTCCTGGATGATTTAAGTCCTATTCTGAAAGTCCTTACCTAAGCCTGAATCCTGACCTATACTCCCCCTACTTTGTCTTCTAGAAGTTTCAGAGTTTTGGATCTGACGTTGGGATCTTGGATCCATTTGGAGTTGATTTGGGTGCAGGGTGAGAGGGAAGGGAAACATTTTATTTCTGGTTTGACTCGAACCGTTTGTTTGTTGAAGATGGTGCCTTTTCTCCCGTGTGTGTTTTTTTTGTTTGGTTGGTTTGTTTTGTTTTTAATCTTTGTCAAAATTCAGGTACTATAGGAACGGGGACTTAATCAAGGGTCTTTCATTCTATTCCATTAAATAATAAGTGTGTCTTTTTAGTCTATTAACATGCTGGTTTTTACTACTTATGTCTAACTTGAAAACATTTTATGTTTACTAGTATATATGTTAGTATGTCTTTACTGATTTTCCTATTTGTCTTAGTCATTGTTCTATATGTGAAGAGACACCATAACCAAGGCAACTCTTACAAAACAAAGCATTTAATTGGAGCTTGCTTATAGTTTTAGAGGCCCATTATCGTTGTGGCAGGGAGCATGGTGGTAGGCAGAGTGCTGGGAGCTATATCCTGACCCGTAGGCCTAGACTCTGGGTTTAGCCTGGACTTGTGAAACCGCAGAGCCTACCCCCCAGTGACATACTTCTCCATCTAGGCCATGCCTCATTTTTGCTTTTGTTTGCTTGTTTGCTTTTGTTTTTCCAGACTGGGTTTCTCAGTCCTAGAACTCACTCTGTAGACCAGGCTAGCCTCCAAGAAGCTACCTGCCTCTGCGTCCTCTGTGCTGGGATTAAAGGCTTTCTCCACCTAGGCCCAGCAGAGGCCACACCTCTTAATCCTCTTCCAGATAGTGCCTTTGCCACTCCCTGGTGACTAAGCATTTAAATCTGGGAGCCGCTGAGGGCCATTCTTATTCACACTGCCACACTAAAATGCTGCCCCCCCAGTGACTCTTTAAAAGCTGTGGTGATACTCACCTACAATCCAAGCATTCAAAAGGAGGATCTGGAGTCATCCTGAGCCTCACAAAAAAATAAAAACTGATCAGTGTCACAGCATCTCCGTTTTTTTGCTCAATTCCACTTCTGGCATTCTCCTGGTTTTTACAGATTCTGTTTTCCCTCCCACTTTGATTCTGTCCGTGTGTATCTTGATGGTTTCTGCTTTTAGTAAGGTAAATTTAAATTTGTAAATTTAAAATTGTACGGTAAGTTCTCATATACATTTGCTTCATAGTGTTTCATCCGTAACAAGATTTACATTAGAATGGAACCTAGGCTTCCCTACAAATTTGAAATGTTTTATCAGGTAATAGAAGTATTAACAGGTCTTGATTTTTTTTTTTTTTAAATTATAATTATGGTCGTTTTATGATATTGTATCAATACCAAGTAAGTTGTTGGTTTGTGGGCCAGTGAGATGGCTCAGCATTAAAGGTACTTGCTATGTGAGCCTAACATGATCTGAGTTCAATCCCCAGAACCTATGTAAAAGTGGAAGAGAGAACTGACTGCACAAAGTTATCCTCGGATTGTCACGTGTGAGTCGAGGCATAAGTACCCACCCACATGCTTGAGCACACATGGATAATAAACATTTTACATCAGTAATAAACAAGTTTTTTCATTTAGAAATTAATTTGTCTTTTAAAAACCAGATGTGACTAATCCCCAATGCTGAATCATAGTGAGTGTTCTATTAAACAATATGATTTTTGTTTTTCTTTCTTTCTTCCAGATTTCAGCGACAGCTGTCTGAGCCCAGCCATCCCTTCCCTCCTCAGTCAGGAGTTCCTGGAGATAATCGCCCCAGCTACCACAGGCAGATGTCAGAGCCCATTGTCCCCGCAGCTCCGCCACCCCTTCAGGGATTCAAGCAGGAATACCATGACCCACTCTATGAACATGGGGTCCCTGGGATGCCTGGCCCCCCAGCACATGGGTTCCAGTCACCCGTGGGAATCAAGCAGGAGCCCCGAGATTACTGTGCTGACTCAGGTTAGCATAAACTCGCTGCATTGACCTCTTTATTCTCATTTGGCTGTCGGATGAGTGTTGATCTGCTGTCTGCAATGCTTTGGGGAACTGTTCTGTAAGAATTGCCTTCGGGGACTGAGGTTGTAACAACACAATATCCTGGCGTTCATGCCCAGCACTTCCAAAACCAAAAAACTACCCTCAAAGAGCTTAATGAATTAGTTAATGGTATTCAGAAACGTGTAAAATACGCCTGAGGTGAATCTGAAGCCTGCTGGGCCCACAGTTGGGTGGTGCCCTACCCTTAAGTGTACTGGGCACAAGGAACACAATTTGTGTGTTTTAGCTTTGTGGCGTTGTTTTCAATACAGCAGACACACTATATAATCGTAAGGAAAGAGTTCCTTCGCCTCTCAGACACAGTTCTGTGATTGAAATAAGCGTTCTGAGAAGCACCTGCTGCCCGCAAGTGTGCTGAGTGCTGGGCCAGATTCTCTGAGGCACTGTTTACCTTGGGCTGGTGCTTGTATCCTGCAGAGGCTGATGTGTAACCTGTGACAGTCCCCACTGTTCGGCCTAGGAGCTTCAGCATATGAAGAACTTGAGGCTGGTTGATCTTCCTCTGTGTCTTGTGGGCCAGACCCATTAGATGACACCCCTGGAGGAAAGCGGCCCTTGGAGTTTGCAGGCTGGAGATTTGTAACTTTGCTGCAATGTTCCTAACTCTTTCCTTACAGTCAGGACTAAAATGACCGGAGAGTAGTTGGTGGGTTTTCCGCCATTCACTGTGGACTCCTCTTGAGCCCCTTGGAAGGCTGGAGCAAACAGAAGCTGAATGGATCTTGTGGGTGGATTGGGGTATAGAATCTGCTCTTGGATAGAAACTAGTTTTGGGAAGTCTGAGAAGGTAGGCCAATGAAGACATTTACCACGTTACAATACGAAAAAAAATAGCTGCTGATAGCTTATGCAAATAAATAGTCTTTTTTTTAAAAAAAAAAAAAAGATTTCTTTTTCTCAGAAGTCATGATGGCAGTGTTTTTTCTTTAGGACTGTCATTGACTTTAGTATGTATAATATCTATTATATGCTATTAGCTTAGTTACACGTATGTGAGTGTCTCCAAATCTAGCCCCCTGGAACTAGAGCTACAGGTGGTTGTGTTAGGAATTGTAGGTCCCCTGGAAGAGAGCAGTGTGTTCTGTTAACCACAGAGCCCTCTCTCCAGCCCACTGGCATTGACATTTTACTTTGGCCAACCCTTTTTAATCTCCTCCCATTCACTTGAAAGGCCATCAACAAAGGTTCACCTCAGAAACATTCCCAGTGTGCACCCAGGTCACTTTCCTCTCAGGGGACCTGAAGAGAGATCGCCTGAGTGTTAGTTTCAGCATAACAGATCCAACATGGCGAAAACGTGCTTGCTAAACTACAGTACCCACCATCCAGTTGTCATCCTGGCTGCAAAGGATTAGTTCCACTAATCCCTCTGGCCTTAAATGCCTTCACTCCTGGCAGCAGAATTGGATGTGACCATCAGTGGCCCGAGGAGCAGATTGAGAAAGATAAAAGGCAACCGCCTGTCCCCTCCTGGTCCGAAAGCCCTTTTGAAAGTCAGTTTCTTGTGTTAACGTCTGCTTGCCCACCAAGTGCGTGCGTTGATAACTGATTCTACATGAGTGAGAGCTTTATCTCTGTCTCCTGCTCCTCTTGATGAGAAAGGTCTTATCTGCAGGTGGTGGTTTGTAATGTTTACCATATTGTTTATTAGCTTGGTCCATTTCCACAGAACAAGGCCCTAAACACTTGACTTCTGTCTTAGGTTGATTCTTAGTTGCTGTAATAAAACACTCATCAAAAGCAACTTGTTGGTGTAGGGGGTGGGGCTGGGATCTTCGAGGGGTGCCAAGGCAAGAGCTTCCGCAGAGACCATGGCGGAGTGGCACGTACTGGCTTGACTTTTCCATGGCTTACTCACCCTGCTTTCACTCACACTCCAGAACCACCTGCATTAAACAGGCACTTCCAAGGATTAATCAATGAAATCCCGCATAAGTATACCCACCAGCCAGTCTTAGAGACAGTTGCTCAGTGGAAGGTCTCTCTTCCCAAGTAACTCTGACTTGTGTCAAGTTGACAAGAACTTAGCAGCACATCCTTAGTTGTGAGGCTTAGGGCCTTGGCTGCCCAGCATGGTCTCTGCTGTTCTGTAGGAACCATTGCTAAGAATGCTGTGTTCCCTTTCAGAAGTGCCTAACTGCCAGTCATCCTACCTGAGAGGCGGGTATTTCTCCAGCAACCATGAAGGTAAGGATCTTACTTTATCCTTCAAAAATGAATTTATCTGGGGAGTTAGGCTGAATGTACAGCACTTGTGAAAGGAAGGATTTCCTCTGTCCTCCTTTTTTTGTTGTTGTTGTTGTTTTATATGTTTGTTTTTTGGTAATACACATTTAGGGTTACTATTTCAGTGGTTAGACTTTCCATAGTGTGTGTATGAGATCTAAGGGAGTTCCTTTGTACATGGACTTTTAAGTACTGAGAAATCCACTCATGGCAATGACCCTAACGTTGCAGAGTTCATAGGACAACGTGAAGAAAAGAGGAACTTGGCTGCTATACTTCCAGCTATGTCAGCCTAAACTGGGCCTTAGCTAGGGCTCACATCAGGAAAGTTTATGTGGGTCCAGGGACATCTTAGGAAAGAAATTATGACATAGTTTCTGGTTTTCACTTAGTCTGGGTGGGTAGCTCTTCATTGTAATGATTATGTAATGGGTGGTTGTCTGTTTAAAGTGAGAGGGAAGTCTCTCTGGAGTTCCTCACTGGCCTGAGAGCGCTGGAGAGGAAGATGGTTGTCAGGAGAATGGGAGGCAGCTAAAGAAGGTCAGTAAAACTGCAGAAGTGAACCCTTCACAGAACACAACACTACAGAGCGCGACCGACAGTAAACTAAGAACAGCCAGGAGGAAAAAGACAAAGTAATCTGCCCTCAAGCATCAATCAATGTCTTGATGTTTCCTGAATGTATATAAAAAAGCAGAGGTTCTCAACCTGTGGGCCGTGCCCCCCAAGGGTTGCTGCATAGCAGGTATTTACATCATGACTCATAACAGTGGCAAGGGAGAAGTTATGAAGTAGCCCTGAAATAATTATATGATTGGGGGTCACTAAAACATGAGGGTCACCGCACTAGGAAGGTTGGGAACCACAAAAAAATGTTTTAGGGGTAGATGAGAAGGCTCAGTATTATAAAATATTTATATATCAGTATTATATATAATGGGCCTCTGACTTCAGATTCGTACACATAAGAAACGTTAGGGGTGGCAGTGCCTGCCTGCAATGCCAGCACTGGAAGGAAGACAGGAAGATCCTGGGACTTGCTAGCTAGCCAGTCTATCCAGCTAGTGAACGAGGACTCCAGTTTGAAACCTTGTCTCAAAAACTAAGGTGAAGGTGGTAAAAAAAACCGCCTGCCATTGACCTCTGACATGCACGAATGAGGTTGCATACAGTACCGTCTTATACAAAAGATAAGTGTTGTATGCTGTCTGTACAGGTTCTTACTCACAGTTCCTTTAGAATCAACTAATCAATCAGACATCTGAGGTACTTAAAAATAGGAGCAAGAGCAGTGGGCACAGTTGGACCTGTGACCTTATCTTTCCTAACACAATCCTAACTGGACTAGGAGTAATTTAAAACACAGTACTGGGCTGGGAGTGGTGCTTGCCTGGTAGAGTGCCTGCCTGCCAATCGGGACACCCTGGGATAGTTCTCAGCATAGCACATAACCAGGCACTGAGGCCAAGTGCCTATAATCTTAGCGCTCAGGAGGTAGAGGCAGGATGATCAGGAGTTCAAGGCCATCCCTTGCCTAGCCTGGGATACATTATACCCTATCAAAAACAGAGTTAGCAAGATGGCTTAGAAGGTGAAGGTGCTGTCAGGCTTGCCCACGTAAGTTTGATCTTCAGGATTGACACAGTGTGGGAGGAGGGTAGTTGAACTGTCAGCTGCAGAGAGCATTTGCAGAACAACAGCCCCTACGTGAATGGATGATGTTGGCAAAGCAGTCAGTCTGTTTGATGGGCAGGAGCCTTTCAGGGTCTCAGAGGATGTTTGTGATCTGAAAAGCCTTGAGAGGTAGGCTCTCTGCCGGGCAGTGTGGTAGAGTCAGGACTGCCTTTCCCAATGCTGAGACTGGGAAGTGCTTTTCCTTAGAGTGGATCCCAGAAATGTGTTTTACTTTCTATCAAACACATCTGTCCATATCAATGTCTTACCATCAGTCTCACTCCCCCAAACCAGTGACACGGACTTCTTTTGGAACTTGGATGACAGATTCTCGAGAGCTGCTGAATCAAAAGCTCCAACATGGAGCCCAGAAGGCTCTCTTTCCAAGTTTGAAAACCACCTTCAATCTCAGCTGTACCTTAGACCACTGAGGTTTTTAAACTTTTGATGCTGAGGCTTCCCCCTATGTACTGGCTAGTTTTGTGTGTCAACTTGACACAAGCTGGAGTTATCCCAGAGAAAGGAGCTTCAGTTGAGAAAATGCCTCCATGAGATCCAGCAGTAAGGCATTTTCTCAATTAGTGATCAAGGGGGGAGGGCCCCTTGTGGGTGGTGCCATCCCTGGGCTGGTAGTCTTGGGCTCTATAAGAAAGCAGGCTGAGCAAGCCAGGGGAGGCAAGCCAGTAAGTTACATTCCTCCATGGCCTCTGCATCAGCTCCTGTTTCCTGACCTGCTTGAATTCCAGTCCTGACTTCCTTTCATGAACAGCAATTGGAAGTGTAAGCCGAATAAACCCTTTGCTCTCCAACTTGCTTCTTGGTCATGATGTCTATAGGAATAGAAAGCCTAACTAAGACATCCTAAGACAGTGGTTCTGAGTCTTCCTAATGCTGAGACCCTTTAATACAGCTCCTCATGTTATGGTGACCCCCATCCATAACATTTTTTTTGTTACTTTGTAACTATGATTTTTGCTACTGTTATAAATTGTAATGTAAATACCTGCTTCCTGATGATCTCAGGTGACCCCTGTGAAAGGGTCGTTTGATGAGAGCCACTGCCAGAATTGGTTAGTGTCCCAAATTCCAGACTGAGGTCTTACGTACTTGAGGCTGAGAGCACCTAACTGCAGTGTTTTAGATTCTCGAGAAGCATTGGTTGTTCCTTACAAGTGACTAGCTGTCCAGAGTGCTTTCTTGGGTAGGCAGCTTACCCCAGCTGCACAAGACCAGTGCTGTGTGCCCTGTGATATTCTCAGGGTGTCCAGACGTGAGCAGGCGGGCTGTCTACTGGACTGCTGGCTGTGTAGACACAGCTGTGCGGGGCTGCTTCCAGATTCCTCTCTGTCTCTATAGAGGCAGTTGATGATGTCTGTGTCTGCAGCAGGCGCATGGGGAGGGAGCAGAGCAGAGAGGGAAGCAAACATTTTGTATAATTACAATATTTAGCAAAGAGCATGCTCTTAAGGGAAATATTTTTAGTAAGATTTTGGGTTGCTTGCTACACAGAGACCCCCGCCCTCCATCCCATTCCTTTGCCCAGTTGACCACACGCACTGAAAAAGTAAATTTCAAAGAAGCCAGCACTTTAAACTGCTCTAAATTATCTTGGCCTGGTTTTTCCTCTCCTTCCTTTACAGTCTTGAACCACAGATGCCTAGGAAACAGTTATCAAAACAAGCGTTTCTGATTGGTATCTCTGATTGCTAAGATAGCCACCCCGCCTCAGGTCCTCACCTGGAATCCTTGTGTGGTATTTTGAGTCTTTGCGTTTCACTTTGCCCTTCCTTCCTACACCTTCGTTTGAGTTATCAGATGGTGTATGGCCACAACAGAAATAACTGTTGATGCAAACTCAACTGGTTACCAGAAACATCTTCCAGGTGTTTCAGAGGCCCGTGCATGGCAATAAATAGAAACCACAAAATGTCCCCAAAGTGTGTTCCTTACGATCCTTTGAAAACCAAAAAAAAACGAGAATTTAATCTAGTCTCGTGGGGTTGTGGATGAATTATCTTTACCTTGGGTGTGTGGGGCGGGTGTGTGTGTGTGGTTTGAGCCAAAAGTTAACATGGCACAGTTGACAGGTGTGTAAACTTTAAAGCAGTTCACTTATAATGACTTTTTATAGCAAGACCATTGAAAACAATCCTGGAATATCAAAACACATATGGAAGGTAGGACATAGGTCCCCTCCTGGCAGCTAAGGCTACAAAGCATGACGCAGAAGGAATTATGTCTTACTGATAAAGTGAAGTGCACCAGGTTGTCATAAAAATCAGTTTGCCAGGTGTTGTATGCACACCTATATGGTCCTAGCACTTGGGAGGCGGGGGCAGGAAGATGGGGAGTTTAAGGTTCTCCTCAAGTAGTTGTCAAGTTCAGGGTAGCTCACACTACGCGAGACCCTGTCTTAAAGGGGGAAAATGTCAACATTCTTTGCCTCAATTGTCAGGTATTGTAGTCTCTCCTACACTAATTGAGCGCTTATTGTATGCAAGGTGTTGAGAGAACACTATGGGTGTGACCCTTACCCTTGAGAGGTCCCTTCTGTGGCTGGGGGACATCAAGATTACAGTTCTCAGACTTATTCAGGATTGATTGTTTGTTTTTGAGGCAGAGTCTCTTACTGCTCTTGTGTAGACTAGGCTGCCTGGAATTCAGAGATCTACCTGCCTCCACCAACAGAGTGCTGGGGACTGAAGGTGTGAGCCGTCAGACCCAGCACATGATCATTCAGCTTCTATGACACTACTTTCTCACAATCTCCAATTGTTTTTCTTTAAGCGTTATTTATTGCACACTTATACCAAAAGCTCTGTTGTAAAGAAAGAGCAATGGATCAGTAGAACAGTCTGCACAATGTCATTAAATTTTCACAACAGTGCCAATAAGGAAACCTGAACACTCGGATTCATTCGTTCAGAATCACAGAACTAATTGGGATCAACCTGTCTGGCTCTATCTAGAGCCTGCACTCTTTTATGCCAATGCTAAGCTGTCGTTTGCTTTTTTTATTATCTGCTTCTCTCTTTAAGTTGAGATGCACACTCGGAAGAACAAGGTCCTATCTACCCACACTAGCGCACTGCGAGGCCTAGATATTTACTGGACTTGATAAGGGGAAAGTGTCGATTAAATATACTTCTTTCTTAAATTGTGTGTCTGTGTCTGGGTGCTTTGCCTGCATATACGGTTGTGTGCATGCAGTGCAAGCAGAAGCCAGAAGAGGGCAGTGGATTCCCCAGGAATTAGAGTTAGAGATAGTTGCTGAGCCACCACGTGGGTGCTGGGAATCACACCTGGGTCTTCTGGTACAGTAGCCAATGCTCTTAACAATTGAGCCATTTCTCCAGCCCACATATGGTATAGTTAATTTAAACAGAAGACCATGCCTGGGACTAGAGACAGAAAGATGAATGACATAACATCAAAAGATTCTGCCTCCTCCATTGCACTGAGCTTTCTAGGCCCCGGCACATCCAGATGGTGCCAGGCCTGCCGATAGCAAGAGAGGGAGGGATCACATCGGGCTTGCTGACTTGTGAGGTTTTCATGTCACTCAGAGTCCCCTGTCCCTCTGCATACCCAGCACATACAGACAGTACTCACCAGCCAGAGAAGAGAGCCCAGGGATGAAGGACTGTGCAAGTGTGACTGCTTTGCTCTAGGGAGTCCCCAGCAGGGAGCTGTTAGCTGCCTTGGGGCCTGAACCTCTAATCTGTTGAGTGGAAGCCTGGCCATCTGGTGGCCCACAGTCACACCTGCCCACAGCTTGTGTGTGGCCACCCTTTGAAATGGCCTGTTTACCTTGTGTTTTATGTGTTCTGGACCATTCGGTTCCCACTTCTTTTTCTCTTCTCTTTCCCTCTCTCTCTACCACTTTGGTTTTATAAGACAGTGTTTCTCTGTGTAACCCTGGCTGTCCTGGAACTTACAATGTAGACCAGGCTGGCCTTGAACTCAGATCCACCTACCTCTGACTCCCTAGTACTGGGATTAAAGACATGCGCACTGCCACCTGGCTTCAGTTCCCACTTTTTAACCCCTTCACTCCCCCATGGGTAAGGCTTTGGTTCTTTCTACTGTCTGGGGACAGTGCTCCAACTTGTTTGGTATGTGCTGCTCTTAACAGTCTTCTGTGGGCTGCATCTTTGCCCATTTTTTTCTCCTGTGCTTCCATCATAGCCCATGGAATATGTGAACAAGTCGGAGGAAGGCTGAATTAATATTAGCTGAGGGGAAAATGCCAGCACTCTACACAAATGGAGCAAAGCTAGCAAGCTAGGCTAACCTAGGCTAACCAGAGCAGACACCGGCCTTGCGAATTGCATATGATGTGAGGGAGCCTACTGTGACTCAGTGGTTCCTTCTGCTGGAGCCCTTTTAGCAAGAACTGATTCCGCCCTCACCAAGGTCAAGGTAGTAACATCAGAACTCAAATATTTGAGTCCTTTGGAAGTCTCTGAAAATTCTGTCTGGCGTAGGGACAGCAGTAGACTATGGAACCAAAAGTGAAACAATCTGGACCGGTGAGAGGATTCCACGGGTGAAAGCACCTGTGGCGGAAGCCTTACATCCTAAGTTCGAGTCCTCTAAGCCCCTGTGAAAGGGAAAAGAGACCTGACTCAAGAGAGCTATCCTCTGACCTCCATGTGTGTGTGCCCCCAAACACGCTGTGCACACAGGATAATAATAAAAGGGTTTATTTTATTTTATTTTATTTTTAAGTTAAAGAATGCCACTACAGTCCTTAGTTTTTAGTACAGCACAGCATCTGTTAAGCAGTATGGCCTTTCTCTTTAAACTCTTTCAGGATTCACATATGAAAAGGACCCCAGGCTATACTTTGATGACACTTGCGTGGTACCGGAAAGACTGGAAGGTAAGATGCCCATCCAAGATTCCATGCTCAGTGAGAGGGCTGGGGATGTCCGAGCACCTCAGTCAGTCCCACCACGTGCGTTCTATGACTCCATCACCAGTAGCCAGTGCTGCCCCTGCAAATCTCTGAGAAACTTGCACACATACCCCTGTCCCACAGGCAAAGTCAAGCAGGAGCCCACCATGTACCGAGAGGGCCCCCCTTATCAGAGGCGAGGCTCTCTGCAGCTGTGGCAGTTCCTCGTCACCCTTCTGGATGACCCAGCCAATGCCCACTTCATCGCCTGGACTGGCCGAGGCATGGAATTTAAGCTCATAGAACCGGAAGAGGTGAGTCCGGATGTCTCCATTACTTTCCTGTTGATACAGTTTCAGAGGGGTTAAGAGTCCGTCGTGGCTGGGAGGCAAGGCAGCAAGCTGTGGGCACGTCAACGGGAGACAGAGACTGAGAGCACTGGCGTGCCGCAAAAGAGAGCACTGGGGATGGATCGCTTGCAGGACAATCTTCTGCATGTTGCTGCAGAGTTCTTCATTGTAGAAAACATTACAAGTATATTGAGAATCCTGGGGCGGAGAGATGAGGGATGAAGCCATGAACTGTTGCACTGATACAAGATGTGATCTTCCCCTTAAAGTTTTGAAAAGTGCAGTTTCTATAACAGACCTGCCTTGTCCTCAGTCCTGGCCTGTGGCTGAGGCTGTCTAAAGTACTGTGTGGCAGTTCAGTAATGCACTTACATTACTTTATATTTCTCTCTCTCTCTTTTTTAACATTCGTTTGTTTAATGTGTGTTTGCATGCACGTGCAATAAATTCATGGCGTGCATATGGAAGTCAAAGGACCCCTTGTGGAGATCAGTTCTCTCCTGTATGTGACTCTCAAACTCAAGTTGCCAGGATTGGTAGTGTCAGCAAGTGCCTTGATTGGCCGAGCCATCACATCGACCTTACTGCATACTTCAAATTCCTCTGACTTAGAGAAATAGAATTACCAAAGATAAGTCTTAGAAACCTAAAAATGATAAAGTATTTAGTGTGTGTGTGCATGCGTGTACGCGCACATGTGACAGTATGTGTGTGCTCCTGGCTGTATGTAGGTGTGCCGTGTGTATACAGTGCCCACAGAAGCCAGAAAAAGGCATTGGATCCCCTGGAACTGGAGTTACAGATGTGGTTGTTTTACTATGTGGGTGCTGGGAATCTAGCATGGGTCTTCTGCAAAAGCAGAGAGCTCTTAACTGCTAAACCATCTTTCTAGCTATCTCTCCAGAATATAGATGCTTTTTCAAAAAGTATGTTTTGTAGGATCCTGGTGTTGTAGTGAGGGTTACTACTACTGTGATAAAACACCATGATCAAAGGATGTTGGGTTGTTTTTGTTTTGGCTTATATTTTGTGTCATTGTTCATCATCCAAGGAAGTTGGGGCAGGAGTTTAAATAGGGCAGGAACCTGGAAGCAAGTGCTGACATAGAAGCCATGAAGAAGTGTTGCTTACAGGCTTGCTCAACTCCCTAACTTGCTGAGCCTACTTTCTTACCAAAGCCACAAAAGAGGAGTACCCACCCATGATTTCATGGACCCACGGCATCAATTAAGAAAGTCCTTAGTCTTCTTAATACTACAACCCCCTGTCTCAGTCAGGGGTTCTAGTCCTGCACAGACATCGTGACCAAGATGCAAGTTGGGGAGGAAAGGGTTTGTTCAGCTTACACTTCAATTGCTGTTCATCATGAAAGGAAGTCAGGACTGGAACTCAAGCAGGTCAGGAAGCAGGAACTGATGCAGAGGCCATGGAGGGATGTTTCTTACTGGCTTGCTTGCTTCTCCTGGCTTGCTCAGCTGGCTTTCTCATAGAACCCAAGACTAGCAGCCCACAGATGGCATCACCCACAAGGGGTCCTCCCCCCTTGATCACTAATTGAGAAAATGCCTTACAGCTGGATCTCATGGAATCAACTGAAGCTTCTTTCTCTTTGATAACTCCAGCTTGTGTGAAGTTGACACACAAAACTAGCCAGTACAATTGACCCCTTGTCAACTTGACACACAAACACATCACCGTTAAGCCTCAACCCTTACTTTCTTATTCATCCCCAAGATCTAAATAACTTTAAAAGTCCCACAGTCTTTGCCAATTCTTACGTATTAACATTTCAGTCCCTTTTAAACATCCAATCTCTTAACTGTGGGCTCCACTAAAATACCTTCTTCCTTCAAGAGGGAAAATATATCAGGGCACAGTCACAATCAAAAGCAAAATCAAACTCCAATCATCCAATGTCTGGGATCCACTCACGATCTTCTGGATTACTCCAAGGACTTGAGTCACTTCTCCAGCTCTGCCCTTTGTAGCACACACCTTGTCTTCTAGGCTCCAGATGACTGTACTCCACTGCTGTGCTGTTCTTGGTGGTCATCTCATGGTATTGACATCTCCAAAACACTGCTGTCTTCCACTGCAACTAGGATTTACCAACAGCCTCCCATAGGCTCTCCCCATGGTGCCAAGCCTCAGTTCTCCTCCATGACCCCTTCAGTCCTGGGCCATCAACTGCAACTGAGGCTGCACCTTCACCAATGGCCTTCTGAGGCCTCTCAACTGCTCTTCATGACTTTTTCATGCCTTCAAAACCAGTACCACCTGAGTGACTCTTACACATTACCAAGTCCAGCCACAGCACAAGGTACAACCTTGGCTATCTCTGGAATGCAGCCTCTGTGCTCTCAGAAAGCACTTCTGAGAAGATTTCACCTCAATGATGCTGGTCTCTTCCCAATCACCACCAATTTCTCAGCTCCAGCTAACCAGCATCAATAGTCCCAGTAATGCAATGGTTTTGCTTTAGTAGTTCTGGTATCTTGTTAATCATAGCTGATTTCTTTGGCCCCAGCTAACCAAAACTACAGACTCTTAAATCAAACTAGCAATGGCCCTGATGAGAGTCTTTAATCTTTCCTCTGAAATTTCACAAGCCAGGCCTCCATCTTCTGCACTGTTCTCAACATTATCTTCCAAGCTCCTACACAACATCCCACAGAGCTCTTAACACTGAATGGATCTTCTAGCTCAAAGTTCCAAAGACCTTCCACAGTCCTCCCCAAAACATGATCAGGTTGTCACAGGAATACCCCACTTAGTCAGGGTTTCTATTCCTGCACAAACATCATGACCAAGATGCAAGTTGGGGAGGAAAGGGTTTATTGAGCTTACACTTCCACATTGCTGTTCATCATGAAAGGAGATCAGGACTGGAACTCAAGCAGGTCAGGAAACAGGAGCTGATGCAGAGGCCATGGAGGGATGTTCCTTACTGGCTTGCTTCCTTCCCCTGGCTTGCTAGGCTGGCTTTCTTACAGAGCCCAAGACTACCAGCCCACAGATGGTACCACCCACAAGGGGCCCTTCCCCCTTGATCACTGAGAATTTGCCTTACAGCTGGATCCCGTGGGGGCATTTTCTCAACTGAAGCTCCTTTCTCTGTGATAACTCCAGCTTGTATCAGTGGACACACAAAACCAGCCAGTATACCCCCTAATACAACACTTCTGTTGTGGTGACCCCCCCCCAACCATAAAATTATTTTTGTTGCTACTTCATAACTCTAATCTCGCTACTCTTCTGAGTCCTATGTCAATATCCGATATGCAGATGGTCTTAGGCAGCCCCTGGGAAAGGGTCGTACACCAGTCTGGGAACCACTGCTCAACAGTCTTGCCTGCAGTCTGATTTTTATGGAGGCATTTTCTCCATCTCTCCTCCATGACTAACTTGTGTAAAGTTGGCGTAAGACTGGACAGCACACCAGTAGTTAAAGGAAGGGTACACACTTCCATTATTTGCATTTCTTTTTGCAAAAGAAAAATTGTTGCCATCTTTTGCCCAGATCTGTTAACTGAAAGACCTAAGCCAGAACCACCTTCTTGTTGTCAGTGAAGAAGATGCCACTGTAGGTCCCCTAACTGAGCACGTATAGCTTAGAGGATTTAAGCAGGTTATTAGTGTAACCCATTTCAACGGGAGTAATTTTAATTTCTATTTGGCTTAGAGTTTTAAAAGTTAAAGAGAGAAAAGATACACCTCCATACTGTCACTGGCTGACATACCCTTCTTTTAATGGTACATGGTCAGACAACCACTATCCTGGAGTTGGGTACAATAAAAATGGGAACAGCATTCTTGGGAAGCATTCCATTAAAGACTGCAGAGGTAGCAACAGGAGGTGACACCCTGACACTCTGCTCGGAAGAAGGACATGGTCTGAAAGTTGATAGGAGAAAAAAGTGGACTAGAAACTGGGGCGTGGGGATGGGGTGGGGTGACCTTGCACTAGTTCAAAATGGCAGGCTTCATTTAAAATGATGCAAAACAAAACCGTTACATGGGGGGGTGGCGGGGGAAGAGTCAGTAAAATGCCAGGCACAACAAAATGAAGGCTCCAGCGTGTATGTCCAACCCCCATATCTGTAATGCCAAGTGAGGGAGTCAAGACAGGCGGATCCCTGGAGCTCATTGGCTGTCCGGCCTAATCAAATGGATGAATTCCAGGTTTGGGGGGGGGGGGGGGGCTGATCTCAAAGAATAAAGTAGGGAACAGCCGAGAAGGAAACCGAGCTTGGCTCTCTGGCCTCCATCCATATGACCATAACACCACATACATGCTCAAGTGCACATACGGTATTCCCTGTCCCGTTTATTTACAGAAATGCTGTCAACATGTAATGCGGCAGGCAGCCTCTGATTGGGCTGGGTTGTGTAGAAACAGGCTCAGCCTCCTGTCATGTCAGGGCTACTGCCCTCAGATAGACCCGTTCCTCTCACCCTGCCTTCCTAAGAGCATGGCCTGGTTTCTGTGAGGCTGGGTGATAGGATAGCACCTTGACTCATCCAGGCTTTCTGAAAGGAAAGTAAGCCTGTCTTGTGGGCAGCTCTTATTGATTCATCTCATTCCACAAGCAGGAGCTTTTATGACTTTATTGCTACCGCCTCAGGCCTGAGTGTAGGCTGTCCAGCTGCAGGTAAACCTGGTTATGAGCCTCCATAAGGCTGTTATTGAATCTTCCACTCTCCTGCCAGCGGTAAGCAAAAGGTGAACATATGGCAGAGGGCTCCTGCTTTCTTAATGGAGGAGCTGATATTAATCCAGAATGCTCATAAATACCAAGCAGCTCCAAGCCACATACGTGTGTGAAGCCTATGATGGCCCTGAGCCTCTCTGTTGATTGAGTAGCAGCATCATCATCATCATCACTATTGCATTTTTATTGTTAAGAGTGGCTCATTAAGTTTGCATGTACTGTAATCCTCAGGAGTGATTCTTTCTACTATGGTCCAGGAGATGGCTCCTGGTTCCTCTGCCCACTGAGCCATCCTCCCCACCACACCCCACTCCCAGCCTTGTTTCTTTACAAGTTGCTTTTTTCTCTGTACCCTGAGGTGCATTTTTAAGCTCCGTCGTAAAGGGCCTTTTGCAATCTTTGGAGCACTTAGCCTTGGCCTGCGCGATGTGTGCACTTTCTTCTGATGCTCTTTGTGTCACTGTGAGGACCCTGCCCTTGTTAATATCAGGAAGATACCACCAACCCCTGGGAAAAGCTGTAAGACGTTGTCATGGGGGAGCTTCAAGGGTGAAGCCGAGGAGGAAGCTGTTGGGGGTGTAATTGTAGGCAGCTGTGTGGCTGAGTAGTGCACTCTGGGTAATTATCTATAATATCCATTACACTGTGCATGGAAATTGTGGTTTTAGAACTGCGTTTTGGCAGGCCCCCTAATCAAATGTCTTTTGATAGTCATCCAGCTTAGCACCCTCTCAATTATGACGGACTCGGCTTTAATCTGGAGCCATTTTAACTGTGAATCTGCATCAATATGAAGAGTGGGGGTGGGGATCAGTGATGCTGTGGGAGGTTTTAAAGGCGGGGTTGCTAGAAAGAGCCTCTCCTTGTTCCGTGACCGCTTGCTTGCTCTTTGCAGAGGAATAGGTGAGTCCCCTGTCCCTCATCACCTCCCAACCCCCCCTCCAGCCTCTGATCCCAAAATGTACATTCTCCTGACTTAGGAAACAGAAAGGGGTAAGCTAGCAACATGCTTTTGCCTGCTCCTCCTACCACCAAATAGGGACTGCCTGAGTCTCTAGCTCATCACACATTGCTATAGAGGGAGCGCTGTGGTGAGGCCACTGAATCACAGGGCACTGGCCTGGTGGATGAGTCAGTAACCATGGCTACCAGAGCAACTTTGAGGTCTGCACATACACAAAACCTCTCCAGTAAGCTATTGCATGCACTAACAGCAGAGAGAGGTCACCGCTGGAGCTGAGGACTAGGCAAAATTGCTTTCTGCCACTGAGTGGAGTAAAGAGACTGTCAGCTGCCTTGGCGTTCCTTGTCGCTTGGGGCAGACAGGCTGGCAGTGAGTTTCTGAGTGTAGTTGCTGTCGACCCTGGCTGCACTGTGATAGGCTTGGCAGGTTTCTCTTCTTAGCAATATATTTCCATCGACTTAAAATATTTACCTTCAAGAGGCAAGTTGGCACACACCTTTAATCCCAGCCGGCACCCCAGAGGCTAAGACTGGGCTACCTAAGACCTGCCTGGGCTGCACAGTAAGTTCCAGGCCAGCTACAGGTTCACAATAAGACCCTGTCTCAAATAAATCTAACCAGGATTTAGTTTTTGTGAAGTTTTGCCTTTGGGGCCTTTCTTGAAGACAGACTTGAATTGATGAAAAACGGAACTTGGGGTGACCCAAGATTTGTGGTTACCTGAGAGACACTAAAAACAAATGCAACCGCTGCATGGGATTTCTCGAAATGGGAAGTAGAAACCTAGCTGGTGGGTTGCTTTGGTAATAATGGGGCCAGATGTGTCCTTCTCTCTCGGGTTATCTCTGGTATTTGCCAGAGATCTTTCAAGAGTCCTGAAATCAAGAGGAGTTTCTGTCACTGCACCCAAATAGTTGATGTGGACTGCTGTTGTCTTTCCACACACCTCCACATTAACATTTGGCCTTTTTTGGCAGTGTGCGTATGCATGTGTGTGCGTATGCATGTGTGTGCATATGCATGTGTGTGCATATGCATGTGTGTGCATATGCATGTGTGTGCATGTGTGCATCTCAAAAGAGCAAGTTTGGGTTGATGGTGCATGCCTATGATCAAACACCTGGGAAGCAGAGGTAGGAAGATTACAAGGGTGAAGCATGTCTGGGCTGTATAGAGAGATCCTGCCTCTAAATAGCACAAAATGTAGAAAAACATCAAACAGGTGTGGTTAGATTGGCTTTTTTGAAGTGTGGTGGGGGTTTTTGTTGGTTTGTTTGTTCGTTCATTTTGTTTGGGGGTTGGTTGTTTGTTTTGGTTTTGGTTTTCTTTTGGTTTGGTTCGATTTGATTTTTGAGACAGGGTTTCTCTGTCTAGCCGTGGTTGTCCTGGAACTCTCTGAAGACCAGGCTGGCCTGAGACTCCCGAGATCCACCTGCCTCTGCCACTTGATTAAAGGTGTGCATGACTATGCCCAGCCAAAGTTTCTAAAATGAAGACCTCAGACAGCTTACTTAATTTCCACAGTGGGTCCACCCTGACAGTCCCTCTCGTAAGCAGTACGGGTGTTTATATGCTGGAGACAGGACTTGGTCAGCTTCTCTGGTAGGAAATTTTCCTACTCTAATGCCTTTTTGCCCACAGCTCCAATTACATCTCTTCATCCCTGCACCTCAAGTGGACCAGGTTGCTATAATGCACTTTGGAACTGCGTGAGGAGCCCTGTTAATTTTTCATTAAATGGATAATGGTGCTTTGTGCTTTACTGTCTGTGCTGCGGGTCTGCTGGGAGCGAAGAACTGGATAGAATAGGTTATAATGGTCTGGATCCCCTTAGTCCGTGAGCTGCATAAGTAAACATCTCCCAGCCCCGCTCCAATCTTATTAGAATTGAACTTCGGCTCTGCAGGCCCATTAGCAGCTCACTAGCATGTTCCTAATGTTTCAGGAATGACCGTTCTAATTATTCCTTATTGACTGCTACAGAAACCATAGCACTTAATGGCGATATGTTAATGGTCCGTGAGTATTGGTCAATAATTCATAAATGGAGAAACAGTAGAGAGCCTGTATCCTCTGGGATGCCAACCAAGCCCTCTTCAGTCTTACAAGTCTTCTACCTCAGGTCTCACCTCCTAGGAACTGTGGCCGAATCATCACCTTTACTTAATATTTGATCTTGAGAGAGTTGAGCGCTTTCCTTTCCAAGTTAGAGAGTGATCATTTGCCAGAGCCGTTGAGTTACAAAATATCCTGGGGACGTGTTTGGATCTTGGTTGTCTTGTCCCACCAGGTTGCTCGGCGTTGGGGTATTCAGAAGAATCGGCCAGCCATGAACTATGACAAGCTAAGTCGTTCTCTCCGCTATTACTATGAGAAAGGCATCATGCAGAAGGTAAGCACCTACAGATGCTGAGAACGCTCTGCCGCCTTCAAGAAGCATCTCCCTAACCTCTGTAATAAGGTCATTTACAATAGCTAGAAGAAAAGTTGAGCCTCCTAAGTCAATCTGTGGTAGGAAAGAACCTGGAAAACACAACAAACGGAAGAATTGCGAGACAGAGTGGCACACGTGTAATCCAGCACTGGGAAGGTAGAAGCAGGCTCGGGAAGTCAAGGCCTGTTTCCCCTATATATCAAGTTCTAGGCCAGCCTGAGACACGTGGATATAGAGCATTGGCCTCTCTCCCAAGACCTGACTTCAGATCTCAGCGCCCACATCAGGCAGCCTTCTGTAACTCCAGCTCCTGGAGATCTGATGCCATCCTCTAGTCTCCACAGACACCGTACACACATGGTAGGCATGCATACATACACTCAGACTCACACGTGTACACATTAACCAAAAAGCTTTTTGTAAAAAGCGCTTTTATGTTGCTGAGTACATGCTGACAGGCGTTGCTGTGGAAAACACAAAAGGAAACTGGCTTCTGCTTTTCTTAAGCTGCCTCCAGTTACAAAAGACCCAAAGGCTTAGGTCAGCTTCTACTGTGGAGGTAAAGGAAGACATGAACAGTCTCTTTCTGCACAGCTTGAAACCTTTAGTTGTTAAAGCATTTAGGGCGCAGCATCTCAAGGTGTTAGAAGATTAAGAAGATGTATTTCCAGCACTCAGTAGGCAGAGGCAGGTGGATTTCTGAGTTCGAGGCCAGCCTGGTCTACAGAGTGAGTTCCAGGAAAGCCAGGGCTACAACAGAGAAACCCTGTCTCAAAAAACAAAGAAAAGAAAGAAAGAAAGAAAGTATTTCTCTTTTAAACCTATACTGCCTAGAACTTAAGAGACCCTAAATTTGTCAGACAGTAGCCACGTCATTCAGTAAGAAGTTTTTCTTTACAGAATAGAAGATAAAGTATATTTTTGAAAAAGCCACTGTAGAGTACCAATTCCCATTGATAGAAGGAAGATGGACAGAACCCACCTTTCTTCTTTTTTTTTTTTAATTATTATTTATTATTTATGCATATGAGTACACTGTAGCTGTCTTCAGACACACCAGAAGAGGGCATCCGATCCCATTACAGATGGCTGTGAGCCACCCTGTGGTTGCTGGGATTTGAACTCAGGACCTCTGGAAGAGCAGTCCGTGCTCTTAACCACTGAGCCATCTCTCCAGCCCTGAACACACCTTTCATACCACATATATCCTGTGCATCCCAGACTCTAGCATTTACACAGAGGGGAAGCCTACGTGCACAGGTTGTGTTCCCTTCCTCAAAATGCTTGGGACAAGAAGCATTTAATATTTTGAAGATTATCAAATTTTTTTGGAGTATTTGCATAGACTTCATTTAATCACACATCTTGAAGCATAGACAGGAAGCTGAGACAGTTAAACTGGAACTGACATGAGGCGGTGAAGCCTCAAAGCCCCGCCCCCACAAGGCCACATCTCCTAAGCCTCCACAGACACGGCCACTAACTGGAGACTTAAGTGTTCAAATGCTCTGAGAGTACTGGGGCATTTCCCATCCAACCCCTACAAGTGTCGTCGTCATCCCTGTGCTCTTCCAAGATCCAGGTCCAATATGGAAGAATGCAGTTCAAGGTACAGAGGCTCAGAACTAAGGAGAAAGGGCTGTTCCTCTTACTGACTCGAAAACCCAGAATTGTGGCTGTAGGAGGTTCAGATCTTAACGTTCTGATGTGGTCGTGTGACCTCTTCTATCCCTTACGGAGCAAATGCTGTCCTCTGTTGTAATCTCAGGGTCATACATCTGAAAACGTCCAAGTAATACTAATGTGGTGCCCGTTGCTTAATTGTGTCTGTGGCTGAATGAGATGGTTAAAGGGGAAAGTAGTTTGTCGTGTCAAAGGTGGCTCGTGCCCTGTGTCCCTGAGTGGAAGAGTTAACACCTAGTGATGACGTCAGTACTGGACGCCATGCTGCCCTTGGATTGGTGCCAAGCCATCCTGTCTCGCTCCACTGAATGCCTTCCCGCAGGAAGCTTTGACTTGCACAATTCTTTGGGAAGAAACTGCACACCCATAGGAGAGTCCATAGGCCAGGTTGGGGAGGCTCAGATCATTGAGGCTTGAGGAGGATTTTAAGTTCAGGACTAACCTGAGCTACATAGTGAGTTCCAGTTTAACAGACCCATGCACTAAGCGAAAATGACAGGTATGGCAGAGGTGGAGTCTGGGGCCTGGAACAGACTGAAGTTCACAGAGGCTATGCTGGCTTCATCAGATTCTTAACCTGGGCTTTGGGAGATGACTCTGGTTAAAGCTCCTTCCATGCAAGAGGGCTGGAATTCAGATCCCCAAAACCCAGGTAATTCTAGCCTGGGAAGTCAGGTGATTCAGTCCCTAAAACTATTTCAGCAAGTTCTGGTTTGACAGAAGGGTTCCTGCCTCAAAGGTGCAAATGTGATGGAAGACTCTTGATCTCAACCATGGGCCTCTACCTACATGTGCATATATGTGCATGCTCGATCATGTGCATGAAGAAGGGGTTCTGAACCCTTCGGAATAGCACATCCATCCTGGGAAAACCATAAGGAGGTCACTGGAAATGTGGTCTGGCATCTGCATTGAGACTTAAGTGCCACACCAGCCCCATGGTAACCAGGCTGCCTAAACTGTCAGTATAGGCAGAATGAGGCTTGCTGCTGAAGGCGCCTAACCCAGCATGCATTTGAAATTAAAAAATTCAAATGTGGTCTTTTAAAATACTGAGCTATGGTATCAACAAAACCCTTGGCAGGGAATAGGTCCCTAAGATGGGATTGGAATAATCAGCTACTAATTAGCCCTTTGGTGCTTGAGTCCCTGAGAGGTTGGCGTCTTAAAAATTCACTGGAGCCCCATGCCTTGTTCCAGCTGAGTCTTGAGTGGTATTTGTTCTCACACAGGTGGCTGGGGAACGGTACGTCTACAAATTTGTCTGTGACCCAGATGCACTTTTCTCCATGGCCTTCCCGGACAATCAGCGCCCGTTCCTGAAGGCAGAGTCAGAATGCCCCCTCAATGAGGAAGACACCCTGCCACTGACTCACTTTGAAGACAACCCTGCTTACCTCCTGGACATGGATCGCTGCAGCAGCCTCCCTTATGCTGAAGGCTTCGCTTACTAAGTTTCTGAGTGGCTGAGTAGCCAAACCCTAGAGCTAGCAAGCAGTCCTCATTCAGGCAAACAAGGGCAGTGGTTTTGTTTGTGTTCTTGGCTGTTCCTAAAGCTTGCCCTTTGAGTATTATCTGGGGAACCCAAGCTATCTCTAGATTCGACACCCTTAAAGACAAAGACCTTGGTTAGGGAGTGGGAACAGGGAGAGACAGAAAAAACACCACATGGCTGGTGATTCTGATTCAATTCGTAGGGAGACATGGAAGTGGATCCTCCTTTCATCGTGGCCAGTATGTGCAGAGCAGTATAGCAGTGTGTTCAGGTTAGTACCCATGAAAGGGGACGAGTGTATGACAATCTGCATTGATCATGGACTACTAAATGCCTTCCTACGGGAGACTTTGACTTGCACAATTCTTTGGAAAGAAACTGCACACCCTAGGAATGTCGATACGGCTGGGTTGGGGAGGCTCAGACCATTGAGGTTTGAAATTTGCAAAACTCTTATAGCTCATTCTGAAATCTTTCCCCTGTAGTCCAGGGAGGCCAGGAGAGCTGTTACTCACTCCATGGTTCTCAGACCATGCTCCTCTTTGGCCTTCCAGCTGAGCGGTCACCATAAGTAAATCAAGTCCCCTCCTCCCAGTCACGGCTGAGCTCAGATGGCCTGTTTTAGAAAGATGGTTAAAATGACAGTATTTTGTTTTGCTTTTATTTGTGGGGGAGGGGGGAATCATTTTGCCTTTGGTGGTTGTTTTGGGGGAAAAACAGTTTATATAAACTGATTTTTGTAGTTTTGGTATTTAAAGCAAAAAAAAAAAAAAACAACAACAACAAACCTTTTTGGTAACTGCACTGCACCCCTTAGGTGGGGTGGTACCCACTTCAGAAGACGCCGAAGCCTGAGAGGGGCTCTGCTGGGGCTTCCCCTTCGCCACTTAGAAGCCCACTTGGTGCTTTCTGCACCAGACAACCTGTTGAGACGTTTAACCTGATTTGTACATTTTTGAAGTGTGCAGGGCAGCCTGGACACAGCTGATTCTGTGTATAGTTCTCCATGCTCACTAACTCCTTCTCTGGGAAGCAGATGTACATACTACATTCGTGTCATGTCCGTTTAACAACTGGTCACCTAGTGGGAACATGGCGTCTGCCATGTTTTCCTTTGTCTTTCTTTTGGACTTTTGGACTTTCAACCCTGCACAGTGGTTCCCTGAGATCTGAAACTTACCTGTCACTTACGAGCAAAACAGTGCTAGCTAGCATTCTGGCTTCCTGCTACTTTATTTTTATTTTTATTTTTTTTTTTTTATTTTTTTATTCTGATTGCTGTATTATATTGGGAATGTTCTAAACCAAACTAAAGCTGTATAATAATTTGGGTTTGGAGTGATAGAAAAGTCATCAGAAAGCACCAGTGCTTTGCCACCTGACTCCTTGTTGGCAAGAGTTTGCTGTCCTTGACACTCCACACGTTGTGTTCCTCACGTGCGGGACACAGAGCTGACTTTGCGTGGGACATTTCTTTGCTGTCCCACGAGTAAGGCACTACACAGCCTTCTCATGACCTGTGAGAAGAGGTTCACAGGAATGAGGGGTACTTTTTAGAGCTCTGAGAACCTGAGGTTTTCCTCTCAAAAGCTAGTCAGCCCACAGAGGTGTCCAACCCGAAGCTTGGGCCTGAGTTAGCACTGTACTCTAATGAAAGGACTCTTTCATAAGCATATTTATAGCTAATCTACTCACAGCCTATATACATAGATGCGTATTTTACCCCAGCTGGCTAGAGATTTATTTGTTGTAAATGCTGTATAGATTTCGGGGGTTTCTTTTTGGTTTTCCTCTCTTTACTTATACTGGTTTGGGGTTTGTTTTAGTTTTCTTTAATGAATTTATGCTGTTTTGGGGGGGTTGAAAAGAATCTTCTGTATTTTGAGCTGCCCCTCCCCTGTTGTGACGGCACATGCCGTCAAGGGACGCTGGACAGTAGCGACACTTTGCATTCCCACAGGACTCATGTACCTCCAGCAGAGCCATCCCCTGTCAACGTGTGGGGCTTCTTTCATTCATTTGCTTCTTTTCCAGAGTGTGGAAAGTCTACAGTGCAGAAAGGCTCTAGCCTGCCAGTTGATTTGAACTATTTCCCCATGCACAGGGCTGTGTACATCCTGCCGAGCTGCGTTCTATTCTGTACTGTGTACAATAAAGAAGATTGCTTTCCTTGTCACTCTCCTGGCACCTGCCTCTTTTTTGCCCTTGGTGTTTTAATTTTCAAGTAAGCAAGAGCCAGTAAACTTTCCACCAACCCCTAACCCCATCTTCAGCTATTGAGCTTAACTAATGGGTGATGGAATTAAGGGTAAAAATCTGATCCAAGGGATTAAAGGCAGAGAGAGATACTACCCCAATCCAAGGTGAGCCAATATTGTGTGCATGCGAGCACGCACACACACACACACTCCCCTTAAAGCATGATTTTGTTTGAACCTTGGATTCTGTGAAAAGGTTAACTAGGCACAACTTGTTTTCAGACCGTTTCTTCTAACTCAGCCCCTTTGGTTGATAATTTGAAAACTGCTAAACACAAAGACATTTCTGAGTTTTTCTCCTAATAGGTTTTGCTTTGGACAAGTGAAATATTTTCTGATGGTCCCTCAAAAGAGCGCAAGTTTCTCTTTTTCTTTCTGTTTCTTCCTTTTTCCTGGTCATATAGCAGTAGATAATCTTCCCTCCGTGTCCACCACTCTTGGGGGAAATATATAACACACATACATGGAGATACATGGAGGGAAGTCATTGGCAGAGTTGTGTAGCATCCTGTGTGCTGGGTTCCTGTTTCGTCTTTGTTACACTTTTTAACTTGGGGCTTTCAAGACTCCTATTGCAGAAGAGAAACAAAGTGGAGCTTTTTAGGGCCTAGAACAGAAGGCTTTCTGTAAGGTATCTGCTGTCTTTCTTTCACTGTTTTCCAAGCCCTGAAGTGTAGAAACATCCAAGACTGAATCAGTACACAGCCACTTGAATGGGAACATGTGGGGGATGAATGAATGCCACATAAACTCCCATTAGCTTCGACAGATGAAGAAAGGATGCTCAGGGAAAACAGGCAGGGTGTGTGGGACAAAGGGGCTCCTCTCAGATTCCCGATAAGACTGACAGCTCCCCGTTATTCTCGGGCTCATCATGTGGCCTAGGCTCAGACCCAGAGGTCACCTGACACCGTTGCCTGGCTAGTGTTGGATACTGGAGTAAGGAAGCCAGAGAACAAGAAGTTTCTTCTTCATGGTGTCCCCTTTCACAAGCCAGCTTAGGGGGACAATGCCCATTCAGCTGTTCGTTGACAAGTATAAAGACAAAAGGCTGGTTTTGAAAGCCAGAGCGCACAGACTAAATCGCAATGCATCTGGGACTTGGGTAGTGTGGAAGAAAAACAGACAGTTGAGCAGTCAGGTAGTTGGAAGCACAATGTGTCTAAAAATGCAAGCCAAAGCAGGTGGGGGGAGTCCTGAAAATCCGTTCTAATACAAATGTAAAATAAGCACTGGCTCTCTGGCGTAAATGTATGTGCTTCATGTAAATACAGGGATCCATGGTGGGACATGGACAAGCAGCTGCGTCCTGGTTCTGGCAAATACATAGACCCTTATTTAGAAAGGAACCCTTGAGTGTCTAGCCTTCCCATAGTCCTTCCAGTTGCTGGCACTTACAAGCCAGCCTTCAACTTGTTGACCTTGGCAGTGATCCTCAGCTAACCATTTGATAGCACTTTACAGTTTGCAGAACACGGCTTTCTTAAATGAGAACACTTGGTGGAGTTCAAATCTGAAAATACGGCTTTCACCCTCCAAAATTCTCTTCAGAATGCTCATAATGGCTACCATACAAATGAGCCTAGACTCCGGGAGGCTGGGTGTGTGGGTTCTGACCCCAGCTATGGGATTTTGGAGAGCATCCTGGGTCGATGAGGTAAGGTGCCACTTCCTAGAACCCCTAGAAGGTAGGGGCATTTCCCAGGGAATGGAAGGTGTATGTGTGTGCACTTGCAGTTGAGGGCAAGTAGAAGAGTTAAAAATACCATAGTCTCTCTTACACAGTACATTTCTCCATTCAAGCATATGTTGTCCATTTTCTAAGCAACCACTGAGTAGACCTGTTGGACACCAGTCACTGCTGAAGGCTTTAAAAACAGCAGTTTCAAATTAAAGGTTGCTTTGTGGTGTGGTAATTCCTGAGATGATCCCTCAAATGTTTGGTGGTCCACTTCCCAGATAACACTTAAAACACTGTTGGACCATCTTATTCGGACCACCTTGACTAGATGCCGGGTGGTTATCGGCCAGACTTTTACCCCTATTAGTTGAATGTTAACCCGAGGATGTTAATTAACTCTTTGGTGTGCTCTCTGCCAGGAACAAGAGGGAAAGGCAGGTACAGGGGTTGGTGTGCTGGGTCTGTTGGCAGATGCAGCTCACTCAGGTGGTCTCAGAGCATCCGTGGCGTGGCTCTAACACTGAGGAGGCCTCCCCTGGATCCTGTTTCCATTACTCAGTCAGGTGTCAGCAGTCACTTATGCAAAAGACAACTTGGCTATGGGGAGATTAACAGTGGAGCCCACCCAGTCCCTAAGCAGCTCCCAGGCTACTGACAAAACATCTCTAATCTAGACACATAACACGCCGACTGTCGCCGTCTGGCAAGTAACAGCATTCCGTGGCAGGTGCTACTCTGGGATGTGTAGCTGAGCGAAAGAAAACAAATACAAATCTTTATGCTCTGGACCTTATGTGGCCAAAGAGACCAGAAGAACAAAAGGAATAAGCAAGTACTGGCATTTGCCAGAAGGAGTGAGAGGAGACGGATTGGGGGTGCAGCTTTAAATCTTGAGGTTAAAAGCCGGGCAGTGGTGGCGCACGCCTTTAATCCCAGCACTTGGGAGGCAGAGGCAGGCGGATTTCTGAGTTCCAGGCCAGCCTGGTCTACAAAGTGAGTTCCAGGACAGCCAGGGCTACACAGAGAAGCTCTGTCTTAAAAACCCAGAAGAAGAAGAGGAGAGAGGGAGGGAGGAGGTGTGTGTGTATGGAGTGTAAATAGCTGAGACTGGCATGTAGTGAAGCTGGAGGACATGAATATCTGTGATCCATGCTTTTGCCAGAAACCATTTAGAAGTTCGTGATCTATGCTTCCACTGCCTGTAAAAGTCAAAGAAGCTACTTTTGCAGTGGTGTCCATGACTGCAGACTCACAGCTGAGAAACAGAGTCATAGAAGGCTTCTGTGTCAACCCCTACCCTAAAGCCTAGGCAGGAAGTCATTGACAAGAACTCTAAAAAACTGTAATAAGGACGCTGAAGGAAGCTCTACCAGCTGATGGCTTCTAGCAGGAGTGTGTTTAGGGAAGGTCACAGTTTTTTTTAAGGGGCTGACCATTGGGGGTTTAACCATGTTCTAACTGGGCAATGCAAATTGGACATGTGGTCTTTCTTTTGTGGGGGGGGAAGGAGAGGGAGGTCACAAGGGTGGAGAGTAGACCTGTGTAAACTGGGATGTATGATGGGATGCATTATGTGAAATTCCCAAATAATCAACAAAAATATTTTGTTGGAAGAAAAAGATTTGAGGTGGAATGAAATCACTGGGGAAGGAGCGTGAATAGAGATCTTGACCTTTAGACATTCCATGACTCCAAGACGTTTGGAGAAACAAGAATCCACAAAGGAGACTGGAAAACTTAGGGGCTGGGAAGTGTGGGTATCCACATGCTTCCGTGTGATCCAGAGGACCAGGGCTGGAGTATCAAGAATAGTCTGGGTTGACTTGCAAGAGCCATTCCATGGTTAGGATGGCAGACCTAACCGCTCAGGACTGCTGGGATTCAGAGTTGGAATTAAGGCCAGGGGAAACCTCATGGATTTCAAAATCTTGGCTTGAACTGATCTCAGCCTCCTGCAAACTCTGCTGCTTCACATCTGAATGAGCAGTCAGATCCTCACTCACAAGTTCATAGAGTGAAAAGCCTGTCAAGGAGGAAGGGGCAGGGTGCTGTTACTAGCCCCTTCCCACTGCTTTGGGGTTCTGTTTATTCTTGTTTTATTTCCTTAAGGTGCATTCCTATTTTTGGAACATTAAATGTTTGTAATTACCTTCTTCGTATTTTATAATTAGCGTATGTTCTTTGTGGAAATTTTGAAAAATCTATAACCAAAATTTAAAACTACTTTGAATATTCAAATTAGAGATTACATTTAACACCAGTGCGCTTCTTTCAAGGTGCCATTTTTAAAATACACAAAATTGGGCTGGCAAGATGGCTCAGAGGAGGAAAGGCATTTGCTGCCAAGCCTGCTGACCTGAGTTAATTCCCAAACCCCACCTTGTAGAAGAGAACCAACTTCCAAAAGGTTGTTCACTGCCCTCCACTGTGTGCTGTGGAATGTGCTTACCTCCTATTTACACATTGATTAACTAATTAACCTTTTAAAATACAAAAGTTGGCCATTACTACATTGTACAGGGTTTGCAGCTCATTTCTTAAATAAAATATTTTAAAATCCTTCTGTATCAAAAATATAGACGGGGAGACGGCTCAGTGGTTAAAACTCTCATACAATCCTGAAACCTGAGTTCAAATCCCCAGAAATCATGAAAAATTGGGTATGGAATTACATGCTTCTGTAATCTCAGCAGAGAGAGGAAATCTCTGGAAGTTCATGGGCCAGCAAATCTGACATAAAAACCAGGGGACGGGAGTGGGCAGTGTAAGATAGTCACAAGCAGGGTAGAGATTTGAACACCAAAACTCAGGGTTATCCTTTGATTTCCACACATGTGCCCTCGTGCACACCTATAGATACATATAGACTTACATGTAAAGACTTAAAAGTATGGGGCCGGAGAGCTGGCTCAGGCATTAAGAGCACTGGCCGCTCTTCTAATTGTCCTGAGTTCAATTCCCAGCAACCATAAGTTCACAACCATCTGTGATGCCCTCTTCTGGCATGCAGGTGTGCATGCAAATAGAGGACTCATACACGTAGAATAAATAGATAAATCTTTTTTTATAAAGATTTAAAATATATTGCTGTACAATTCCATTTTTAGTGACTGCATGCTATTCCACAGAACATGTTTAAGGAGCCGCTGCACTTGCTGGGGAAAAAGGTACCACAAAATGAAGCCAGGCACACCTGCCAAGACCAAGCAACAGGAACCCATATATGTTAATTTTACCTCTGGAGACTCCCTCAGCTCTGTCTCCGTAGTCAGCCCGGTTACTCAGTGCCCTGGACTTGGCCAGCACTTAGCAGGTCCCATTTCCTCCTCTCTTGTCTCACCCCAACCTCCTTTCCAAAATGTACTGAGTGATTTTTTTTTTTTGCAAGCTCAAGACATCCCTATGGACACAAAAGCTGTGGTTGCACAGCCAAATGATGCTCAGTCTACAGAGTGTAGGTAGAGACCACACAGAGGACTGTGTTGATCTTAAAAATAGAGTGAGCTAAAGACATAAATGGCAACAATATTGTGTAATTCTATTTATGTGAAATCTTAAATAGACAAAACTAAGCCATAATGATAAAAATCAGAAAGTTACAATGGGACCAAAGGGTCATGGTCCATATTCTGGTTTGGGTAATTGTTACATGCTCACTGTCAACATTCACTGAACTGAGCTCTGTCTTAACTGTCCTGCTGCAGCCTGGACACTCCCTAGCCCTGCAGTGCTACATACAATACCTCCATCCCTGACCTCCAACTACCACAGCCTCCACATGACCACACCTCATCCAAGGAGAAGATGCTCCATCACTCTTTCAAACACTAATTAATCAACCCCATGTTTGCTGCTCTCAATGGTTACTGCTTTTTAAAGTAGAAGTCCTCACTGTTGAATTATTCACCCATTTGCAAGATTAGCTGATTGTTTTTCCCAACAGAGAATAAACTCCATGAAAGCAGAACGTATCTGTCTGGCTAACTGTGTTATCTCCAAAACAGAAATTCCTAACTGAGGGGCTGAAGAGATGACTCGGCAGGTCGGAGCACTTGCTGCTCTTCCAGAGGACTTGGTTGGGTTCAACTCCCAGCGCCTACAACTGTCTGCAGCTCTAGTCCCAGGGGTCTGATACTCTGTTCTGCACACACGTGGCACACAGACAGATGCAGGCAAATTACCCATGCACTCGGTAAATAAATTAAGTGTTCAAAGATATTTTTCAAAATATCTAATTTGATGAACCTGGTAAATGAGTTTTGTTCACACAGATGTTGGGGATGTGTTAATTCAGGGGCTTGCCTCTTCTGGTTTCATCAAACATCTGTACACATGTGGCACACACACACACACATAAATAACGTTTTTTTAAAGTAAACCTTTTTAAAAATTAAATATATTTATTTGACAACAAGGCTTTATAATTTTAAAATCCTGTTGTAGCTGTATTGCATACTTGTGATCATATGTTCATATTTATAAAAACAAAATACTCAATTCTGACATACAATTATTAAACAAAAATTTCATAAATGAATCATTCAGTGAGATTAATGGGAAAGTTAATTGTTCATTCGTCTGTTGCAAGGATGAAACTGGACTTAGTGTTAGTCCTATTCCTATTAGCAATTTTGAGTGAAGTCATGAAAATATCCAAAGGGGGATAGCCACCTACCATGATTATTTTTCTTCTGTTCATTTAGTAGTAGGTCTGTAGCCAGATGCACGACTGCAATATACTTCCCAGCATCCTTTGCAATGCAGCTGTGCCTATTATTAATATATGGCCTCTCAACTCAAATTCATCATCTTTTTTTTTTCCATCTCTGAAATTGTTCTGAGTCCTTCAAACATTTTTCTTTAGTGACTGGCTCTGTCAGTAGAAGATGCCAGAGTGATAGCAGAGAGAAGGATTTACTTCCTTTGTGCATGAGCCTGCTGTAGTCCAGCTTCTCCATGACCTAGCTGCTGCAGAGCCCAGAAGGCAACAGATTTTGAGCAACAGAGTGCTTCTGACTCCTACAGAGCTCACGGTTTCTCAAGTGCCTGCCTCCTGCCATGCACAGTGTCCGGAAGCTCCCAAAAGTTCTCTACCTGGCAGTTTTCGAACAAGAGGTCACTGATCAGCTTCCCCCAATATCCAACATGGTAGATTGCTAGCAAATTCCACTAGCAAAGCACTTTTGGCCTTCAGTCATGCCCTCTTGTCAGTAAAGGATTAACTCCATTCTTCATTGTCTAAACATGGCACATTCCACAAAGGTTTGGCCCCTACCTGGCTCCTGGAAAATAACCTTTAAACCCCTGAGATATCCTGTGTGATAAGACAGGCTTTAGTCATGGGAGACCTTGGGCTGTACTAAAGAATCTCTACTAACAGCATGGTGGGGTCTTTAAACTGTGTGGTGAGAATCTGTCTCTGGAGGAGATAGAGACCAATATCTAAAGCCAGTTATGTGGACAGTCAGCCATGTCTACCTGATTAACTCCCATCTCCTCCAGAACATCATGTTTCACTAGACTTCTGTGATGGACAGCACTTCGTTAGTGTTTCTACACATTGTTGCTGAAAGAGTTAAGTGCTGTTTGACCCTACAGGGAGAGGACAAATGGACCACCTTGTACCTGGTTCCCAGGACATGTGCTATGTGCCTGTCCCCTTTACTGACTTTCAGTCTGTATTTTTTTAGTTTAATAAAGCCCAACCGTGCCTGTTACAGCTCTTCTGGGGTTTTTGAGTCTGTCTCATAAATCACAGACCCTATTGATGACCTTTAACCCTCAAATATATGTCTTCATTAAAGTCTGGGTCTTGAAAAACAATGCTGAGCTCCTCTTCTGAGCCCTGCTTTCCCTTGGCTTGTAGACTGCCACTTCTGCTTCTCAGGTCCCTGGGAGCTTAGAAAGTCTTCATATGAAACTTTATCTGTGAAAGTTACTTTGTGGTTTCTCCATCTTGGACCCAGATGGATACAGTGGTCATGTTATCCACTTCTCTCTAATTAAAGATAAGCAAAAACAAGATGTGTTATCTATGGTAGAAAGCTATTAAGATGTAAGTGTGCTTCCTCCATATGTCCTTCCATTTGGACTTAGATGATGGCTAGACCCCAAGCTTGGTGGAGCCCTGAGATGGAAGAAGTCTGGGCTTCTCATTCACCACATGCTCAAGAGCCAATTAAGAAATAACAGCAGTTCAGCTCACCCTATCTAACACATTTGTTCAGTTAAATAAGTACTGAGGAACATAAAGTTCTCTCTCTCTCTCTCTCTCTCTCTCTCTCTCTCTCTCTCTCTCTCTTTGTTAGGGTTTCCATTATCATCAAGGTGAGAACATGGAAGCATCTAGGTAGGCATGGTAAGGGAGGAGCTGAGTGTTCTACATCTTGATCCAAAGGCAGCTAGGAGCAGACTGGCACTTCCGCCCTGGGTGGAGCTTAAGCGTAGGACCTCAAAGCCCACCCCTGCAGTGACACACTTCCTCCAACAAGACCACACCTCCTAATAGTGTCACTCCCTCTGTGTGTGTGTGTGTGTGTGTGTGTTGCCTTCATGTATGTCTATGAACCTGGTGCCTGCAGAGGTCAGAAGAGGACATCAGATACCCTTGAACTAGAATTACAGTTGTGAGCCACCATCTGGGTGCTGGGAACTGTACCCAGGTCCTCTGTGAGAGCAGTCAGCACTCTTAGCTGCTAAGCCAACCATCTCTTCAGCCCCATTGTGTATATGTTTAGTAGTAAGGTGACAGGATTGGATGTCACCTCAAGTTATATGCCAAAATTTACATAGAAATTTTATTTATTTATTTATTTATTTATTTATTTATTTATTTATTTATTTTACCTTGGGAATGGAACCAAACTTCCCACATACTGGACAAGTGCTCTATTACTGACCTGTATCTCTAGCCTCAGAGACTGCTTTTAGTGATGTACCAGTTCTTAACTCTTTTAGATCCTCCTTCATTTCTGATGAAACGAAAAACTGTAATTCTGGGAAGTACACCAAAGAGTCTTCACCAGGACTTAGTTACATGGCTCTATATGTTTGGTTGTCGAAGGGTAGATGCCAGGCAGGTCCCATCAACACCCAAGACAACTCATTAGAAAGGCAGACCTCAGGCCCCATCCCAGACATGAGGAACCAGAAACTCTAGGGAGACACTGGACCTGGCAAGAGTATTGTACTGGTCTTACCTAAGACTGTTGATTTGGGACAAGCAAGACGGACATCCATATTTCTTGTATAACTAAGTGAGGATCTCCCAGGCTCCTCAGTTCTCTCCGCCAGTTGTGCCATCTACTGGATAAGCCAATCTTGCTTGAAGGTGTGACTTTCCTAGAGGCTCAGGGGACAGTTTTCTCTAACAACCCTCTTCTTTGTAAGGCCTCAAGGGTCTCCATGGCTTTCTGAGGAAGAGGGCAGATGACTTACTGGAGCTTCGAGGTCTGTCGTAGGAGATTCATCATCCCAAGAGTCCTGGATGAATTTGGAGTTTAAAAGCCAAACTCTTGTCTATTTTTGACTAAGACCTCCAAGCATTGACTGTTCAATACTCAGGGTAGTTCTACCAGCATGGAGAAGGAAATGAATTTTAGTTTTAACTTTTATATAACATTTAGGCAAAGCTCAGACAAAAAAACAAAGGCAATTTTAATTAAATACTGATTCTGTTAAGATTCAGTTTCCCCAGCCTGACAAGCTTATTAGAAATATAAATAATTATCTTGATAAATATAAACTCTATTTTAAAGCCAATTCTTATAAACATTACCAAGGACAAACTCTGAGAAAACTTCATTGTTTAAACAGAGAAGTAGATTTTAGGTTTATAACCTCAGGCTGAATTTGACCTTGGGGATTTTAGTCACCTTTACTCATGCCTAAGCTTCACCTTTCCAAACCTTCTGTGATGTGCTGGGACTTCCGGTTTGTCATCATCTTTTCTTTTCCACTGTGTGTGTGGGGACCAAAAGTCCAGTCACCTAAGGATAAAAATCTATTCTACCACATAATTTCCCTTCCTTCCTTCCTTCCTTCCTTCCCTCCTTCCCTCCATCCCTCCTTTCCTCCTTCCCTCCCTCCCTCCCTCCCTTGTTGCCATTCTTTCTTTCTTCATTGTTTATTATTCCTTTGCAGGCTCTCACTACAGCTTTGTCTGGCTTGTAACTGCATCTGAATCCATTGCTTCTACCTTATGAGGACTAGGACTAAAGGCATATAGTACCACACCCAACTACAAAATCCTTTCCTCCCCCCCCCAAATGCTTTTTTCCTTCTAACCTTTCTTCCTGAAAATACATCCCCATATCCTTCCTCCTGCTCTTTTTAACTTTATTTCCTTCCTTAAGGAGACAATAAGACAGCCACAACAAATCTATCATCATCTTTTAAAAGTTGAATCTAAATTACATTTGTGACAACCTAAGATGGCTTGCTCACATTGTCAAACTGTTATGTTCCTGTCTTAGTGTCTTAGGCAGACTTCACTGCCCTTTGGATTTTTTAAAAAGTCTCTGTGTGTGTGTGTGTGTGTGTGTGTGTGTCACAAGAGTCTGAGAGTTCCAGTGTTAAATTTCCACAAGAGTTTCTGGTAATGAATGGCCTTGGACTGTGCATTGTTTTAGTTTAAATAAAAGGAAAGGAAAGGCATAGAGATGAAACTCTTTATATGTTAGCCCAGGCTAGCTGCCAGACAGCCAATGGCTACTTTTCCTGAGACCCAAAGGGAAATGAGTGTCCAGTGGAACAAGCTGGATAAGAGACTGGATGGTGGCAGTCTGGGCCCACAACATTTGTGTAGGTCAGACATGGTGAAGGGGATGCCTACCCATTTGTAGGCAGGTCCCCTCTGGCCACCTCACAAACAAGAAGAATGTTCTCTGAGGGATAGGGGGTAACTTCCTCCCTAGTCTCCTAAACTCTTGACGTTCCTGAAAAATGTGTGTGTGTGTGTGTTCTGGGTAAGCAGGAAGACCAATTAGAGAAAGCCCCACAGGAAGAGGACAGAACACAGTGAGGAGATGGAGAGAGAGAGGAAGCTGAGGGTAGAGCTGTCAGGTGGGATGGAGTACTTTGTATCATCTGTCGCAGGAAATATTATAAAGGAGTGGGGCACCATTGTGCACTCATATAATGCCAGCATTCAGGAGGCAGATGAGGCAGGAGGATCATGAATGAGCTCAGAGAACACACAGACATTATTAATAAAATTACTAAAGCAGACAAACCCCATTCAGATAGAATATAATTAATCTATCAAGTTACCAATACAAGATGACAATTACCCAAACGGTAAAACTGACTCAAGCTATGGGATATATATGTAAAATTTATTTTATGTGTATGGGTGTTTTGACTTCAATGGACCCTTTAGAATTGGAGTTACAAACAGTTATGAGCCATATTTAAGTGCTGGGATTTGAACCCTAGTCTTCTGGAAGACCCACCAGAGAACGTAACCTGGGCTGTGTCTCCAGCCTTTTGGGCTGTGGGTTATTATTAATGTGACTGGTGAGGCCAAAGGGAAGGTATCTCTCTGACTGATGGTGTTCCCATGGGTTGTGGATTCTGGTGCTGAGCTTTTGGGAATAATGCAATTAAGTTATTCATTTAAAAAGGCAAAATAGCCCTTTAATTCCATCAGACATTGTGATTAAATTTTCCATGCATTTAATGAAAAAGAAAGGTATATACTGCTGAAACTAACTAGCCAAGCAGCTAGCATATAATCTTATTTTTTGTTAATAGGAGGTGCAGAATCTTATTATAGTCTGAAATGACTATCAACTGTAATTATAACAGACATTTCCTAATATGAGCCGATAGAAAGGGTTGTAACTGAATGCTACACACCAAATGTGTGATCACGTGATATGCCAGCTAGCATGTACTTTGTTTGCATGAATAAAGGATATTTCATTTTGCTTACAGACTTGTAACAACTTCAAACCCCTGAAAAGCAGAAAAAAATAGCAGAATAATAAATAGCACTAATAAACACTCTGCTGAAATTCTTCTAAGCTCTTATCTGCTCTTTAAAGAAGTTCAGCTCCCAGATGTGAAGATACTCCCAGGCTTACTGTTGAGTAGACAGTCTTGTGCTGGTCTTGTCTGATATGCTCTCATGCTGGGATTCAGAGTCAGCTCTTTTGGCAAGGGATTCTACAGAAGTGTCAGGGCGTGCTTTCCATCAGCCCACTCCGACTGGTACAGACAGCATCACTATTGTGAATGCTGGCATTGATGACCTTGGTTTTGGTTATGTAAGAACCTGTTCCTATGAATTCAACTCAGAAACAGATGAACAGGCTGTTTTAAAAATGTGATACAGATACATAATACTATCTAAACACGTTTTCAAGTATTTCTTGTGTGTGTATGTGTTTGTACATGTGTATGGGGGTGTGTGTGTAGATGTCAGACAATTTATAGGAGCTGTTTATCTCCATCATGTGGGTCCCAGGCATCATACCCTGGTCATCAAGCTTGGTAGCAAGCACCTTTACCCTCTGGGTCACCTGACCAGCTCCAGCCTTTTAAAAAAAAAAAAAATGAAATTTTGTATTTTTTTTTTTTTAATTCGTTAGGACCTGGAAATCACAATGTTACCTACATTAGCCCAAGACAGAAAGTCAAATGACACAGGATTTTCACTAACAATGTGACCTCATAGATACAGAGAGGGTGAAACAGTACCTATCAGAGGCCAGAGAGGGCAGGTAAGTATTAAACACTTGCAAACTTGTAGCCAGATAAAGGGAACATTCTGGTATTCTACCCCACTGAAAAGTGACTCTAGTCACAAGCACTATAGCTATTTAAAATAGCTAGAAGATTTTTGAACATTCAGATCACAAAGACGTTAACGGTTGGAGACGCCGGACAGCCTCCGCAGCCTGAGTCATACACAGGATATTTAACATGCTGAGACAGCGCACCATACCCATGCAGATGAACTGTTTTTTTCTGGCCACTTCTAAAAATAGCAAAAATAAATGAATAAAATAACTTCTCTCCCATGGGCTTAATAAAAGCCCATTCCTCAACTAAATATCACTCGATGGTTTTTAATCAGCCTCTGATATATTCTGCCTGAATAACGAATGTTTCACCGTCACTACAGCGCTGGGTAGCAGTGTTGACAGCTGCTACTGCAAAGAAAACTCACATCAGAATGTTACCTATAACAAAAGCATTATTTCAAATAATTAGCTTAGGGCTTGTGGGGGCGTGGCCTGTTTTTTGGAGTCTTCTGGTCGTATTGCTTGAGATGAGAGACAGTCTCAGCAGCAGAGGCTTTGATAACTACCAGAACTTGGTGTCTCTACCACAGAAGTCTCTGCCTCTCACTGTACTGGTGTCTGCCTGAGCTATACATAGCAATGGGTCCAGAAAACATGGGCTCACACTGTCACAGCTCCAAATCCCACAGAAAAAGACAACCTCTTCCGAAACGTGGCAATAAAGGTGCTAGAGCTGAGGCTCCTTGACTCTGATTGGCTTAACTTGACTTACCGCCCACCCCTAAACCAATCACCGTGGTTATGAAAATGACGCCAGCGTTTATTTACATGCTCAATCCTGAAACAGAAGTAGGATCAGATCCAAACCGACCCTATGGGCTGAGTAGTGATCCCCAAGGCAAAAGAAGAGGTGCTGTTAACGGGAGACTTGAGCTGGCGTGGTGGCACACACCTATCATTCCAGCATTTAGGAGGCTGGTGCAAGAGGATCTACACAAGGACACTTTGGACTAAAATGGAGGATGGGATGGGAGGTAAGAGGCAAACCCAACAGATGTCTACTACAATGGATTAAAATGTTTAAGCATCTCTTAGGTCGTTTAAAAGACTAAGATTGTGGGCTAGGGCATGAAGCCAGATCACATTCATTTCATTTCCTAATTTACATATTGATAATAAAGAAAGAAGAAAAACAGGTTATGTAGCCCTAAAGAAAAATGAAACCAGGACATATGCAGGAAAATGGACGGAACTCACAGTCATCATCAGTAAAATAAGCCAGTCGTAGAAAGACAAATATCACACTTTTTTTTTCTCATATGGAATATCTGAATTTCAAGTTCTATAAGAACACCTAATCATAGGAGTTTGTAGCTCACAGAACTAGAAAACTAGAAAGGTGATGGTGGGAGGTAAGGAGAGACCTTAAAAGGAGTAGGAAGTAGGGTAATAAAATACATATCATGGGAAAATACGTATCAGAGGGGTGTGGGGACTAAAGAGGAGTGGGTAGAGAGAGGGGGAGGGGTGACAGTGCATGAGAGGCAAACCTGTTACTTGGTATGCCAAGCTAAAGTGCATAAATATATCAATGGGAACATAATATCATCATCTCTGTAGATACTAAACAAGCTCTTAATTAAATTTAGAGAACAAATATTTAAGTCCCTAATAAGCAGTTAAGAGCACTGGCTGCTCTTCCTGAAGACCCAGATCCTATTCCCAGCACCCACATGGTAACTGGATACTGTCTGTAACTCCAGTCCAGGGCATACACACCCTCTTCTGACCTCTACTGGCATATGGTGCACATACATGCACACAGGCAAAATATTCATACACATAAATTAAATATTGTGAAATATTTGTAAATAAATTTAAAGTCACTATTATAACAGAATTAACCCAAAGTAAGAATCATCAAGAGACACTGAGTGATAAGTCTGAGAGCTGACAAGATATTTTTAAAGTCTCAGAATAACTCTGTATTTGATGCTTTTGGGTGTCAACTTGACACAAGTTACAGTCATCAGAGAGGAAGGAGCCTCAGTTGAGGAAATTCCTGTCCTGACTTCTTTTGGTGATGAACAGCTCTGTGAAAGTGTAAGCTAAATAAACCCTTTCCTCCCCAACTTGCCTTTTAGTCATGGTGTTTCATCGCAGCGACAGAAACTCTAAGTCACTCTCCAAACATTTGCATCAGTTATGAGGACACAGTGGTGTCTTTACAGTAAAAAATTGAGCTAGCCATAAGTAGTCAATGTAAGATATCTGGTTGCCTTAGCTCAGGTTGCTACAGCAAAACACTATGACTTGGGTAGATTACAGACAGCTGACATGTATGTAATTCAGGAATTTGAAAGTATGAGATCAGGGTACACCTTCCAAAGGCTTCTTCCTGTGTTGCCCTGAAGCAGACTGTCCCAGTTAGGGTTTCATTGCTATGAAGAGGCACCATGACCGAGACAACTCTTACAAAGGCAAACATTTAATTGGGGCTGGCTTACAGTTTCAGAGGTTCAGTCCATTATCATCATGGTGGGAAGCATGGCAGCATGCAGGCAGACATGGTGCTAGAGAAGGAGCTGAGAGTTCTGCATCTTGATCCACAGGCAGCCAGGAGAAGGCTCTTTTCCACACTGGTTGGAACTTGAGCACTAGGAGACCTCAAAGCCCTTCCCCCACAGTGACACGCCCTCTAACAAGGCCACACCTACACCAACAAGGAGATACCTCCTTATAGTGTCACTCCCTGTGGACAAAGCATATTCAGACCACCACATTCTACCCCGAGGCCCCCAAAGGCTTGTTTAAACACGAGTCTACAGGGGTCATACCTAGCTATAGCATAATGAAAAATACATTTAGTCCAACTTAAAACGTCTCCACAGTCTCAACAATGTTAAAAGTCCAAAGATCAACGTCTCTTCTAAGATTCATGCAATCTCTTAATGGTAATCCCTATAAAATAAAAAAAAATAGATTAGATAGTTCCAACATCACAGGATATACATTACCATTGTAAACCGTCATAATGAGGAAATACTGGATCATAACAAGACCAAAGACCAGCTGGGCAAACTCTAAACTCTGTACCTCCATGTCTGATGTCCAACTATTTTCAACTTGTTGACTGAAACTTCTGCAGCACACTTCTTTTGCTTGGGCTGGTTCCACTCCCTGTTGGTAGCTTTCCTCAACAGGTATCTCCCTCAGTTCTGGCATCTCTAACATCTTGGGGTATCTAAGGCAACTTCAATTGTACAGCTTCTTGTTCCAATGTCTGGAATCCACATATGATCTGGGCTCCTCCAAAGGGCTTGAGTCACATTTCTAGCTCTGCCCTCGGTAGTACTCTGGGCTCTGATTGACTCTACTCCACTGTTGCTGCTGCTCTCGGTGGTTATCCCATGGTACTGACATCTCCAATATGCTGGGGTTTTCTGCTGCAACTGGGATTCACCAATAGCCTTCCGTAGGCTCTCTTCATGGCACCAAGCCTCAACTCCTTTGCATGACCCCTTCAGCCCTGGGCCATTAACTACAACTGAGGCTGCACCTTCACCAATGGCCTTCCCTGGTCTCGCACAGTGCCAAGCCCCAACTGCTCTCCATGGCCAATTCATGCCTTCAAAACCAGAACCACCTGGATGATTCTTATACATTTCAAAGTCTGGCATGATATCTCTCTCTGGAACACAGTTTCTTTCTTTCTTTTTTTGGTTTTTTGGTTTTTTGAGACAGGGTTTCTCTGCGTGGCCTTGGCTGTTCTGGAACTCACTCTGTAGACCAGGCTTGCCTCGAACTCAGAAATCCACCTGCCTCTGCCTCCCAAGTGCCGGGATTAAAGGCATGTGCCACCACTGCCTGACCTGGAGCACAGTTTCTTATGCTCTCAGAAAACACTTCCTAGAAGATGTTACCTCTGTGATGCTGGTCTCTTTTTAATCAACTCTAATTTTTTTGTTTGTTTGTTTTTTGCTTTTTGTTTTTTGAGACAGGGTTTCTCTGTGTAGTGCTGGCTGTCCTGGAACTCAGTCTGTAGACCAGGCTGGCCTTGAACTCAGAAATCCACCTGCCTCTGCCTCCCAAGTGCTGGGATTAAAGGCGTGCGCCACCACTGCCCAGCTCAACTTTAATTTCTTAGCTCCAGCTAACAAGCATCAATTGTCCCAGTAGTCTCTTTTACTCTTGACTCTAAAGCCACATGGCCAAAGCTGCTGAGTTCTGCTGCTTGCTGAGGCTGGAACATGGCCCCCGTGTTCTATTACATCATCACCAACTTTCTATTTTCCAACTCCTTCACTGACTAAGTTTGGCTGTCCTGGAACTTATCTTGAACTCAGAGATCTGCATGACTCTATCTCTTGACTGCTGGGATTAAAAGCATGTACCACTATATCTGGACCTAAGCTTTTTTTTTTTTTTACCATTTTACCAAAATCTTTACAAGTTCTGGATTGCAGTTCATTCCTGATATAGTAAAGCTGACAACCATCATGTGAGAATAGCCATCACAATCCGTACCTTGTCAATTTGATACAGAATCATATTTCCTTACGTCCAAACAATAACAATAACCAGGTCATAATAAACACCAAGATACAACTATCCCTTGTTCAACTGCAAAGGCATAAACAATAGGTTTAGCTGGGTGGGATCTTGCCCCAAGGTCACCACTCCCTTAATTCCATTTACTCTCCTTGAACTCAGGATTCAGCTCCATTGCACGTCCTGGTGCCCCATTACTCTTTGAACTGTACATTTTGTATTTTTCCTTTCTAAGATTGCTATGCTTGATCAAAGCACTCCTCATAAGAGTAAACCATAGGGGCTGGAGGGATGGCTCAGCAGTTAAGAGCACTGACTGCTCTTCCAAAGGTCCTGAGTTCAATTCCCAGCAACCACATGGTGGCTCACAACCATCTGCAAAGGGATCCTATGTCCTCTTCTGGTGTGTCTGAAGACAACTACAGTATATTCATCATATGTATAAAATAAATAAAATCTTAAAAAAAAAAAAAAGTGAACCACAGGACAAAGTCTAAACTAGGTTTTTTAAAAATGTCCTTTGTGATTGCAATTAATCTAAATCTCTTTACCTTAGCCTCAGGCAGACTCTTTAGGGTAAAAAACAGCCACATTTTTTCACCAAAATATCACGAGAATAATCTCTAAGTAACATACTCAATTCTTCTTCTTTGAAACATCTTGAGCCAGGATCCCAGAGTTCAAGTCACCCTTGGCACCAATGTCTTCCATATTTCTACTAGGATGGCCCATTAAGCTCCACTTAAAACATTCTACTACTTTCCAAATCCAAAGTTCCAAAATTCACAGTCCTCCAAACAAAAGCATGGTCAGGCCTATCAAAACAATACCCTACTCCTGGTACGAAATTCTGTTAGGGTTGTTATTGCTTTGAAGAGACACCATGACCACAGCAACTCTTAAAAAGGTAAACATTTAATTGTTGGCTTACTTACAGTTTCAGAGGTTTAGTCCATTGTCATCATTGCAGGAAGCATGGCAGCATGCAGGCAGACATGGTGCAAGAAAGGCAACAGGAAAAGAGAGAGACACTGGGCCTGGATTGAGCATTTGAAACTTCATAGCCTACCCCCACCGTGACACACTTCCTCCAACAAGGCCATACTTCCTAATAGTGACACTCTCTATGGGGCATTTTCATTCAAACCACCAGAGATGGTTAGGATGTCTGCATGAAAGGTGTGGGGAACATTCAATTCATAACACTAACGTAAATAAGACAAATGAACATCCCGTGCCTTCCAACACAAGCACTGAGGAAAACACAGTATAGTTCCCTGACTCTACTAAAATGAAGCCAAATTACATTCCTCTCACAAGGAAACATCAGGCATGTTCAAACTGAGGGAAGGATGAAGGGAGGGGGGAGGGGGAGGGGAGGGGGGAGGGGGAGGGGGAGAAATGAAAAAGAAAGAGAAGCGCTGGGTTCATAGAAGCTGAAGCAGAAGAATCCTGAGTTCAAAGCCAACTTAGCCTCTATTCCGTAACAAAGTCAATGTCAGTGGTAGCCCATGACGTTAATCCCATCTCTAGGGAGGCAAAGGCAGGTGGATTTCTGTGAGATCTCTGTGGATCTCTGTGGGGCCAGTCTGGTTTACAGAGCAAGTTCCAAGACACCCAAGGAAACACAGAGAAACCTTGTCTCAGAAGAAAAGGAAGAAGAATGAGGAAGAGGAAGATCACCAAAGAAAGAAGACAGACAGAGAGAGAGAGAGAGAGAGAGAGAGAGAGAGAGAACAGGAAATACAAAGTAAGCTAAGGAGCTAAGGGCTGTTTTAAATAAAAAGCCAGAGCATGACAGCCAAACACAGAGCATGATCCAGAATATTTCTTTGCTGTAAATGATGTTATTGGAAAAATTCATAAGCCATTTATAGTCTTCTGTGGGTAGATAATATTATATTGACAAAAAGTTCCTTAATTCTGATCACTTGTGGGGGACGGGACTGAAGAGGTGGCTAGGCTTGCTAGGTGGTTAAGAGCACCTGCTGCCCTTGGAGGACCCCAGCTCCATTTCCAGACCCATGAAGGGCGAAGGGCGAAGGGCGAGGGGAGAAGTGGGGAGGGTCAAGGGGCAGCTCACAACCATCTGTAGTAACTTCACTTCCGTGGAATCTGACACCTTCTCTGGATTCATGTGCACATACTCACACACAGACAAACACATATTCAGGCAGTCTTTAAAAATTGTAAAGAAATACTCTGAATAGAGATAAAGTCATATGTATCTGGATACAGAAGAGTCATATTACGACAGCTCAGGAATAACACGCATGGGTGCAGGCACATGTTTCTTTTTAGAATAAAATAAAAATATTAGGTAAATCAGGGTTAAAAATAGGTGGGAACTCCATTGTTCATGTACATTTCTATAAGTATGAAACTATGAACAAGCTAAAGATTCAAAGAAATTGGGGTGTAATTTTAAATTACTTTATTATAATGAAGAGAGAAATACGTTGGTCTCAAATGATTTTGGTTTGGGGGAATCAAGAGAGAGTTATGGAATATAGTTGTCATGAGAGTAGATAGGGGGCAGTAGGGAGGGGGCAGCAGGCTTGGGGAGGAAAGACAGGGAAGGGCAGAGCGAGACAGAGAAGAAAACATGATGACAGATACAGGGGAAAATATCCCACTGAAACCCACGGCTAACCCAAAAATAACCAAGAAAAAGGTTTCAGTTAGGTTTTGGCTTTTTAATGAGAGAAACTTCAGCATGCCTGAATACCAGTGGAAAACAGACTGAGGAAAGAATGTTTAAGTCAAGAGAGGAAGGCTGACAGAACAGAGCAACAGGACAGGAGGCTGGGGATATAACACCCTTGATAGAATGTTCAGTAGCATGGCTTTTCCTCTTACTGGGTTACTATGTCCAGCCGTGGTATGGGGGTTTCTGCCCAGTCTTTGTTTTGTTTTGTTTTTGGTTTTGGTTTTTGGTTTTTCGAGACAGGGTTTCTCTGTGTAGCCCTGGCTGTCCTGGAACTCCCTCTGTGGATCAGGCTGGCCTCGAACTCAGAAATCTGCCTGCCTCTGCCTCCCAAGTGCTGAGACTAAAGGCGTGCGCCACCATTGCCCGGCTCTGCCCAGTCTTGTTGTATCATGTTTGGTGAATATCCCTGGGAGGCCTGCTCTAATTATTTGTTTGTTTGTTTGTTTGTTTTCAAGGAAACAGGACGAGTTGATGGAGTGGGGGCGGGACTAGGAGGAGAGGAGGGAGGAGAAACTATGGTCGTGATAAAACGTATGAGAGAAGAATAAAAGTTTTTTTTGTTTTTTTTTTTTAAATCGCTTTCCTCTGTAATGAATGGAAAACTGACATAGAGGGGGAAATGAAGATGAAGTTGTTGGGTGGTCATGTGGCAAAGAGGATTCCTGATTCAAAAACTAAAAAGACCCCTGCGGTCCTTTTCAGATGGGAGCGCAGAGAAGTCGGTGCCCAGGGAGACCAGCATCGCTGGAAGTGTAGGGGCTGAGTCAAATCAGGAGAGAAAATAAAGGAAGGAGAAATTGGAACGTGTTTGTGAACACGAAAGCAGATTCTTCCCTTCCAAGAAAGAGACTGGAGCCCCAGTGGGGCCCGGGAGACAAACCCAGCTTCTGCTTGGAGAGGAAGTTAGGCAAATGTCAGCTTTTCTCAAATAGCCTTGCCCAGAAAATGTGTCAACAAACACCCAGCCAAATTTCACGGATACAACTCAAGGCAACTCGGCCGAGAAACCGGGCAAGCATCTCCTGAGGGAAAAGCGCTTGGATTGAGTTAAAAATACATTAAATTCACAGTCACTCAAGAGCTAAAAGCCCAGAGAATAACTCTGGACTTTGGCTTTGAACTCCTTCAATTTCCTTTAAGGAAGATGCGTCTAGAGTTTGTTTGTTTGTTTTAAACGCATTATCTGGGCTTCATGAAGCAGAAGAGGAATGGCCTTGAAATGGGAAACCAGATTTCACTTTTGAGTGGAGTGGTGTGCTGACTGTAATTCCAGAGGGAATTATGGGAATCGAAACCAGGTCCAGAATGCATCTCTGCAGCTTGGCAGGCAGCTGCAGTCAACAGCTTCAGGTGAAATCCCGGCTTCTTTTTACAGGAGCCTACAAGATGTCCTGGAACCCTTCGGAAAGTTCAGTCAACTCTTACTAACCACAAATAGAAAGACTCTAATAAGCTTGAAAGTTGTTTCAAAATAATTCCTTTCTTCAACATGTAAAAATCCCTGAGAACACACAGATGTGTCAAAAGAAGGAGATAAGTGTTCCTGGTCCTCTACTGGTCCCAAAAATGAGCATTTTGCAGTATTTAGTAGATTTTAAAGTGTTTCGGTTTTAGGATTTAAACCAATATTAGATATTTGTTTGTTTGAGACAGAGTTTTGTTCTAGGGCCCCTGGCTGGATTTAAACTCAGTTTTCTGCCTCAGCCTTCCAAGTATTCATATTACTGGTGTGCCTGGCTTAATTTTTTTTTAATGGTTCAAAATAAAAATGATGTCAAAAAGAAACTGCCTGAGAATTTTGTACTTCCCTGGTATTTCCTCATACAAATACAAACACACATATACATTCTTTCCCTTTCTTTCTTTTTCTTTCCTTTTCTTTGTGTATGTGTGTGGTTTTCTTTTGTTTTTCCAAGAGAGGGTTTTTCTGTGTAGCCCTGGCTGTCCTGGAACTTGCTCTGTAGACCAGGCTGGCCTCAAATTCAGGGATATGCCTGCCTCTGTCTCCCAAGTGCTGGAACTAAAGGCATGTGCCACCACCTCCCAGCACAAACTCTTTTCTTAAAAAAAACAAAAAACAAAAAACAAAAAACTTTTAAAGTTAGGCCTGGTGACACATGCTTTCATTTCCAGCACTTGGGCAAGCAGAGGCAGGAAGATCTCTGTGAGTTCAAGGCTAGCCTGGTCTATCTTAGTGAGTTCCAAGCCAGCCAGGGGTACATACTGGACCAGGCTGGTCTTAAACTCACAGAGATCCACATGCCTCTGCCTCCTGAATTCTGAGTTTAAAGCCATCCATCACATCTAGTTTTTATTAGTTTATATTTAATTATTTGGTTTTTGTTGTTGTTGTTGTTTGTTTGTTTTTGGTTTTGTTTTTGTTTTTTGTTTTTTTTTTGGACACAGGGTTTCCTCTGTGTATCCCTGGCTGTCCTGGAACTCACTCTGTAGACCAGGCTGGCCTCGAATTCAGAAATTCGCCTGCCTCTCCCTCCCAAGTGCTAGGATTAAAGGCGTGCGCCACCACGCCCGGCCTTAGACACAGATTTTTATTTCACACTTTACTACAAAGAGTGGCTTTATGTGCTTGGCAATGCATCAGCTGTGCATGCATTTTGCATGTGTTTACACAGACAATGAATTTTTACTGACATTAGAGCAGACTTCTGTAACACACTTTTTTTTTTTAACTTAAGGATTTGAGTAGACATTTGTGCTATCGTTTTCAAAGGCTAGGGTGACAGGGAAAAGCCCTGAAATATTATGGCTCTCTGCCTCTCTCAGGATAATCTCTGGGATAGGAAAGAAAAATACTCTGGTCCATGGATTGCGGAAGCCTCAGATGACTTCAGGCTCGGCCAGTGAACTCACGTGAACTTGGGTGCTGGGCATCAGATCCCAATATGCAAATGCTTCTTTCTCACTCTTATGTTCTAGGGCTGTCTTGAGAGTTAGAGATGATTAGTAAACAATCACTTGATATGAGGCAATAAAACACTAAAATATCTGTAGACTGCTCTCACAAACACGTAAACGAAATTACATCTTTAAAAAACCCCGTAACTTGAAGAAGTCAGGGTAGAACACGGGTGTGCGTCTTCTTTCCTTCACTCAACGGATGCTCTTAAGCTCATCCCATTTGCTATGAACTGCACAGAAGTGAGAGTTACAGACACAGACAGGAATCTGACACAGGAAGGACAGTCTAGGGAAGGGCAGTGAAATAAGCCTAGTTACATTTTCAGCTCCCTGACCTCCCTATGGTTCCTCACACGCCTAGCAAGACTTTTACAACCCTAAGCCTGCCTCATGCAGCCCCACTCGACTCCCCAGACACAGCCACCCTTTCTCTGTGTCGCAAACATCTACTTACCTGTCAGGATTTAATACCCTTTGCTCTGTGGTGGCTTCCTGATGCCCAGGAAGAGAAGCAGATGCTCCTGAAGAGTGACCCAGAGTCCTGATCCATTTGTAATTACCTCTATGCCATCCTACCTTATGCCCATCCTCAGCACAAGCTTCTTGGCGTTGGAGACGTTGTTTTGCTTTATTTCCAGCTGAGCTCAGGAAGAGGACTATAATGTAGAATGCCCTGACTGAGAACACAGATTGAACTACCAACAACATCTGCTTATTGAAATACTAAATTAAACAATGCAAGGGTCTGGACAGATGGCTCAGCTGTTAAGGGCACTGGCTGCTTTTGCAAAGGACCTGGGTTTGGTTCCCAGCACCCACATGATGCCTTACAGTTGACTGTACCCAGTTCTAGGGGATAGGATGTGTTCCTCTGGCCTCGGAAGACACTAGGCACATACGTAGTACAGATGTATACATGCAGGCAAACACTCATACACATACGTTTTTAAAATCTTTAAAAATAAATAACTATAACTGAAGCTACACTATTGGCAAAGGTCTGTTTACAAAGGATCATTATCAGAAGTACTAACTCACACACTGAGCTAGATGTTTAAATTTTCATTGATTGATTGATAGATCTCTTTCTTGTGTGTGTGTGTGCGTGTGTGAGTAAACACACCACAGAGAGGCTGTAGAGGTCAGAGGAGAACTTTCTACAGTTATTGTCTTCTTCTGCCATGTGGGCCTGTAGACTCAAACTCAGGTCATCATGCTTGGCAGCCGGCACCTTTGTCCATTGGGCCATCTTGCTGGCCTGGCTTTTGTTTTTCTCCAATTTTGCCTTTGTCTCAATTCACCATTGAAGACCTAGACTTCATGTTTCAACTTACATAAGCAGTCAGGGGAAACTGGGGACTCACCAAGGGAAAAGCTAAAGGCCTAATGCTTGTACAGTTGGGCAGACTCTATTAAAGCAAAATATTCCAAGTCATGAATACTAGATTTAATATAAAATAGTATTTATTTCAACCGAGAAAGTGAATGACAAAAACTTACAAAGCTTTTAAGCGGACCAGAAATACAAACCCCAGCAGCCTAACACACTTCTCCAATAACTGTTTTAAATCTTCAATTATTTTGAGAAAAAAATATATTAATCTAAACTTAAGAAGTACATAAACAATTTAAATGTCTTTCTAAACAGTTATATCTATAGCAGAAAATACTTGCTATAGATGGGTGTGTGCCATCTTATTGTGGCAGTGAGCTAGGAAGTGGGGGTGGTAATCTTCCCAGAACATGGCAACTCCACCAGCCCGTGTCCCCAGGGACCAACACCAATACAGCGAAGGCAGTGGCATTAAGGAGCAGCGGGAAGGAAAACCACCCAAGGACCATACTTACAGAAATGACTCAGGAGGGTGACAGAGTGAGAAGGAACAGGGGAAGGAGGGGAGGAGAGCGAGGTATAGTTCCATGTGGTGGCAATCCCATGTGGCGCTTGGGAAGCTGAGGGAGGAAGATCTCAAGTTCAAGGCCAACCTGGACTAACAGGGCCAAACGTTGTCACAAAGAGGGGGAGATTGGGGGGGAGAGCCTGTGGATACATGATTGTAGGCTTCTGGAAAAGAAGAGGAAGAGAGTGCAAACTGTCTCAAACAACAACAGCAGCAAGTACAGACTTTGCTTAGTGGATCCGTACTGATGCATCAGCATTGACATTTGTTTAGCACGTCCTCTGTAATAGGGGGAAGCTCAGGGAAGGGTATGTGGAAAGTCCCTTTACCGTCTTCATAATTTGTCTATAAATTTAAAATTTTCCAAAAATAAAGTCTGCTAGGAGGATAGGAGGGATGGCTGTAAGGTTCACTGAATCCATAATTTCATATATATATATATATATCCTTTTTTTTTTGCTGGTGCTTTTGAAGCCTGACCTGGCTGACACTCACTATGTAGCCCAGGTTAGCTCAAGGCTCATAGCATTCCTACTACCTCAGCCTCCCAAGTTCAGAGATTACTATCCAAAGTATTTTCTAGGTCTATTTACATCTATGAATGTTTTTGCTTGCCTGTATATCTGAGCACCACATGCATGCCTGGCACTTACAGACCAGAAGACGGAGCTGGGTTGCTCAGTTTGTAAGCAGTCACAAGGGAATCAAACCCAGGTCCCCTGGAAGAGCAGCCAGTGCTCTTAACCACTGAGTCATCTCTCCAGCCCCCCAAATCATTCTTGAATTACAAAAAACTTGTGGGCCAGGCACGGTGGCAAATACCTTTCATCACAGCACTTAGGAGGCAGAGGCAGTCAGAGCTCTGTGAGTTCAAGGCCAGCCTGGTCTACACAGTTCCAAGGCAGTCCAGCGCTACACAGTGCACCTCTTTCTCAAAAATCAAAGGGCAAACAAACAAACAAATCCCAACTTAACTTGGCAATTAGTATATGTTGAATTTTTCTCTGACTTTTTCGGGCTGTTTCAACTTAGGAGAAGAAACATCCTTTTCTCACTGTATGGAGCTCAGCCTTGTTTCAACATCAGCAGCTTCTACCTGCAGCTGCTCAGCACTCTGTCCCTAGTGATGTGTTTATAAAAAGATAAAGATATATAATATATGTTCTATGGGGGTGGGGGTGTGTGTGAGGGATGTGTGGGGGAAGGGTGTGCCCTAGCAGGCCCACGCCGAAGCATCCCTTCCCCCTGAGGGACCAGACACACACAAAGATATAGTAAAGAATAAAGTTTATTCAGGGCATGGGGAGGGGAGCTAAGAGGGTAGTATAGGCAGAGAAAGGCAGAGAGAGGGGGAGAGTAGAGAAGTGGAGAGGTGGAGGTCGGTCATGACCACGTGGAGAGAGGGGGGAAGGGAATGGGGAGAGGTAAGAGAGAAGAGATGCAAGAGAGAGGCAAGAGCAAGAGATAAGAGAGAGAGGAGGGGCAAGAAGCCCCCTTTATAGTGGGCCAGGCCCACCTGGCTGTTTTCAGGCAACTGGGGCGGAGCATACCTGGCTGTTGCCTGGTAACTGTGGGGTGGAGTTTAGACAGAATGCTAACACCTAGAACAAGTAACAGCAACAAAAAAGTGTTATTTGGGCCCACAGTTTTGAAGATTCTGATCCATTAACAGGCAGCCCCATTGCATTCAGGCCTCTGGAGGGGTGCCTACCACAGTGACAGGAAGCCTGTGGCATGACAATCTGCTAACCTCTCCTGGTGAGGCAAAGAGAAAGAGGAAATGACAGGACCCACACAACCCCCTGCAACCCCCCCCCTCCCCGGGCTAAAGAAAGACTGCCCCAACACCAGGCCCTGATCTTTTACAGGCAGCAGCGTTTCCCAGAAATACCACCCGGGGATCATGTGATTAATAGATGCATCTATATTTGATCCAGAGTATAGCACATATCTTACTTGGAAGCAGTTTAAAAACATTAACAGAGCTGGGGGGTGGTGGCACACACCTTTAATCCCAGCCCTTGGGAGGCAGAGGCAGGCGGATTTCTGAGTTCGAGGCCAGCCTGGTCTACAGAGTGAGTTCCAGGACAGCCACACAGAGAAACCCTGTCTCAAAAAACAAATAAACAAACAAAATTATTTTTAAAAACCATAATAAAGTATATTAGCAGATGAACAGATGTATGTTACAGTAGAACTAGAGATGGGGCCTAGAGTCCTAAAATTGATGATGTCACTTCTCCAGCCTTCTATGGCTTCCAAGGGCCTCTGTAGAGCACTGATGAGCAAATCTGTGCACTCATCCAAGAAGTGTCTGTACTGCTGGGGGAAGCCTTGATACTCTCTGCCTTCTGTCTGAAGTAATCTGGAAGCTTGAGGCTGGGAGCTGTAGTTCTCAATCCTAGCTGGACTTTTGAATCACCAGGAAAGCTCTTTCTTAAAAAGCTTTGGTCTTCTCTGGGCCAATTAAATCAGAATTGCTAGCTAGATCTGATAGTGCAATGCCTGTAACCCCAGCACCAAAGAGTCTGAAAAAAGACTGAGGTGAGCTCAGGGCCAGCCTGGGATACACAGATAGCCTGTCTCAAAGCAACCAGAACTTCCAAGGGTTTCAACTCTCTCCCAAGAGGTTCTAAACTAAAACGTAGACAAGACTGAGAAACTCAGCTCTAAAATGGGTGCCTCCTGGACTCTGCCATCATGGAACGGGAGAAGAAAAGGTCCCAGGAAGCAGGGGGGAAAGGAGCAATGGCAGCACAGTTCCTAAACTGAAGTGGAGAGGGTGCTGGGAGAAGTGGGGGCGAGGGAGGTTGCTGAGAGCAGCGGGGCGCAGCAACCCACACACTGGCTCGTTTTAGAACAAATCGACTCTTCTCAGACATATGCACTGGAGAAGCTGCCTCCTGGAAATTTCCAGAAACAGCGAGGGACTACTCCTAGCAGGAAAGTATTCAGCTTATATTCTGTTTCTCTTAATGCAGAGAATCTCAAGGTTGTGAGGTGCTTAAGGGTCACCAATCACTGCCCTCTTACCCCCTCTCCTCCTCCTCACCCCTTCCTTTTCTCTCTTCCCCTTTTCCTTCTTCCTCTGCTCTCTCCCTCTCCCCCATCACCTTACCCCTACAGGGCCGGGAGCTGTGGGCACGTTCTCATGGAGCGTTTGCACATACCATGCAGATATTTGACCTACCATTTGCACACCCCAAATAAAATTCAGCATAAGGACACATGGCTGAGAGGTAAATAAAGGAAAAGCAGAAAATGCAGAAGCCAAGCCATGAGCACCTCGCCTTTCCCTCAGACCTTGGAGGGAAGGCATTGCTCTCTTCACTGATGAGGAGCCTGTGTTCTCAGAGTTGAATGTCCTCTCGGGGCCAGTTAGCTCACACGGGACAGGGCGAGAACTTACTCTATTCATCTTCACAATGATTTTGTTCCTGTTTTCGAATGAGAAACTGAGGCGGAAAGATGGCTGTAGGAGATCATCGATCAGACATTCTGCCGTCTAAGTGGAGAGTGAGCCAGGGCTCTCTCCCCAGAATCACAGCTGTCTGTGTGTCTGGGAGGCGCCATCTGCCCCACCTACAGCAGGGAGGGCTCTGGAGAGCTCTCTGTACTATCTTTGCAGCTTTTCTATAAATGTGAAGTTATTTCAGAATGAAAAGTTTATTTTAAAATGGTACATAATGGTCACACACACACACACACTGAACACATAATAACAGCACAAAGGAGCAAAGGAGGCTGAGGTAGGAGGCTTACTGTGGTGGTGTGAATAGGCTTGGCCTAGGGAGTGGCACTATTAGGAGGTGTGACCTTGTTGGAGGAGGTGTGGCCTTGTTGGAGGAAGTGTGTCACTGTGAGGGTGGGCTTTGAGAACTTCCTCCTAGCTTCCTGGAAGTCAATCTCTCCTGAGTGCCTTAGGATCAAGATGGAGAACTCTCGGCTACTCTAGCACCATGCCTGCATCAGCTGCCATGCTTTCTGCTGATGATAATGGACTGAATCTCTGAACCTATGCGTTAGCCCAGTCCTTGGTCATGGTGTCTCTTCACAGCAATGGAAACCCTAAGACATCCATCCTGACTTCCAGATCAGCCTGGGCAATACAGAATGAATTCCAGGCCAGGCTGAACCACATAGCCAGATCCTGTCTCAAAAACACACAAACAAGCAAACAAGATACACAACATTATAATTCTCAAGACTTTTCTTGTATAAGTAAGCAATTTTAATAAATTAATAAAAAGTAAGATTAATTTATTAGGGACTGGAGAGATGGCTCAGCAGTTAAGAGCATGCACTGCTCTTGCAAAGACACAGCCCAGTGTCCACATCTTGCAGATTACAATCCTGTAATTCCAACTCCAAGGTGTTCAATGCTCTCTCCTGGACTCCTCAGGCATTTGCACACACAGACCCCGCTTACACATTACACATACACAAGAATAAAGAGTAAAAGTAAAATATTTTGAAAGGTTTTTTAATGTTGGCCTTTTATATGTGTGTTTCAGTGTCTGTGCTTTTTAGTGTATAGAACATTTCAATCCACTAGCACGTATATGTTTGGTTTCAGTCCTGGGACAAAAGACAGAGGTGCATACTTTACATATTAAAGCAGACCTGGCCTCCAGGTTTTCCCAGCATCTTAGTTAGGGCTTTGCTGATGTGAACAGACACCATAACCAAGGTCAAGTCTTTTTTTTTTTTTTTTTGTTTTTGTTTTTGTTTTGTTTTTCAAGACAGGGTTTCTCTGTGTAGCCCTGGCTGTCCTGGAACTCACTCTGTAGACCAGGCTGGCCTCGAACTCAGAAATCCGCCTGCTTATGCCTTCCGAGTGCTGGGATTGAAGGCATGCGCCACCACTGCCGGGAGGACTACATTTAATTGAGGCTGGTTTACAGGTTCAGAGGTTCAGTCCAGTATCATCAAGGCCGGAGCATGACAGCGTCTAGGCAGGCATGGTGCTGGAAGAACTGAGAGTTCTACATCTTCATTTGAAGGCTCCTAGGAGAATGCTGGTTTCCAGGTAGCTAGGTCAAGAGTATTAAAGTCCACGCCCACAGTGACACACCTACTCCAGCAAGACCACACCTACTCCAACAAGGTCAAACCTCCAAATAGGGCCACTCCCTGGGCCAAGCGTATACAAACCACCACACCCAGCATCTCTCAGTCCCTACCTGGCATACCCTGCCCCCAACCTGAACTTTCCAGGCCAGGGTCTGGTCTGCCTTTCCCCCAGAGGCTCTTCCCTATATAATCTAGATGTTTTTGCACGTTCTCTCTCTCTTTCTCTCTTTCTTTCTCTCCCCCCTCCTTCCTGTGGTGACTTCCCTGACCTCTTTCCTATGGTGACTTCACTGGCCCCCTTCCGTGGGACCAGTGAATTCCCCTTCCTGAGAGCAGCTTCCCAATAAATGTGCATTTAGTATAATATAAGCTGATTTGAATTTGCTCATTTCACTATCAGAGAAATAACTTATCAATATATATTTTGTGTTCACTTTTTAGGGCAGCTATACAGTCTGCATGGCTCAAAACAACAGAAATGCACTGTCTCACAGTCAAGGTTGGAAGTCCAAAGCCAAGGTATATGTGGACTATGAGGCCTGTGTGGTTCTCTCTTAGCTTTGGGTACTGCCTGGTATACACAGATACATCACTCTTATTCACCCTTGGCTCACCAGCACCCTCTGTTTTTCTGTTTCTTCTTTTCCTACAAGACCAGTTATATTGGACCAAGGGCCTATCATACTCCAATAGAACCTTATCCTATGCTTTAACCGCACCTACCCCCAAGTAAAATCACATTCTTAAATTCCAGAAAGAATGTGTATTTGGAGGAAAATTCTGTTTGGGATCCTGGATCCCCAAGATTCATACATGTCATGGCTATTCTTGGTTGTCAACTTGTCTACACCTGGAATTAACTAAAATCCAAGGGCTAGGTATACCTATAGCAGCCCTGACTGTCCTGGAATTTGCCTTGTAGACCAGACTCCAACTCACAGAGATCCACTTGCCTCTGCTTTCCAAGTGCACCACCGTCACTGGCCTAGGATTATTTCTTAATTAAATCATTTTGAAATGGGAATACCTTCTTTTAATCTGGATCTTTTGAAGTGGGAAGATCCAACTTTAATCTGGGTTACACTTTCTGGTGGCAGCCTATATAAAGGACATGGAAGAAGGAAGCTTGTCTCTTTGATTGCTTGCCCTTATGCTTAGTGACAAGTCCATTCCTTCATTGTCATTAGAGCCTACTTCTTTAGGATTCCAGTATATACTGAAGACCAGCTAAAACATCTAGCTCCATGTGTAGTAGAACCCAAATAGTCACTGCTCAAATCAACCCTGGTGGTGGCAGCATTCCTCATTACCTGCCCTTGTGTTCTGAGTTCCTGAATGAAAGACACACATATAACCTTATATTTTAATATGCCTTAAACAGCTCAATGGCTGGGCCATTTCCTAACCTCCAGGTGGTTGATGTACTTTTTGATAATCTCAATTTATCACTCACTAAAACCTACACTTTATCTTGACTGCCCGGACCCAGACCTGTAGCCCTCCTGGGTCACAATCCCCAACTTTTACATGATGTCTATGCTCTTTCTTATGCATCTCTCAGACCTGGTGTCTTCTTCTTCCTCCCCAGCTAACTCCTTCCTCCTCCCCCTTGTCCCCCTCCCATCCCTTGTCCAGGAATTCTAAAAGTCCTGCCTATGTCTCCCTGCCCAGCCATTGGCCGCTGGCAACTATTTACCAATAAAAACCAACTGGGGGCAGGGACCTTCAACATTTTATGTGCAGATTCTTGTGCAATTCTGGGAACCCAAGTAACATAATACAAGCATTAGACTAAATCTACAATATTTCACCCTTTTGTCCATTAAGAAGGCCTTTTCTCTCAGATATACATAAGTTATAATAGTTATGTAAACTAGAGGTGTGATATGCACTAATAATGTCCAATCCATCAATTTTGTTAGTTTTGGTACATTACTCTAACATCGATCCTAACTTAAAGAGTTTACAATTCTAAACCTGAATTATGTTTTGATTTTAACCTGTATTACCATCTGAAAACCATCTTTTCAAATCTAAATCATCTTCCTTAATGTTAAACAACTTAAGTTTGACTATGAGACAATAAATAGTCTTCACCCCTGTCAGAGATCCAAGAATGAGTTAAACGTTACCAAACATATAGGAAGCATAAAAACAAGGTTTTTAAAACTTAAACAATTTGTAGAGACAGCTGACTGCCTGGACATTCCTCAATATTCCTAAAATGTTGAATCATCTGTCTTGAGACTTCTGGCCCAGAACCATCTGACAGCCCTTAAGTGAAGCAGAAATTGTGAAGGACTAGCTTACCGTGTCTTGGCAGAGCTAAGCTGTTGACTATCCCGCATTGTGTGTTCTTTCCTGGACGTTTTTTGTTTGTTTGTTTTTTGGTCTGCAGATAATTTAGGGCAATTCTTGCCCAGTGGCTACCTTGCCACAATTGGAACTATCCTATATGGAGGTTATGATGCTCAATATCTTCTTTGAACTAGGGGGCACTATCAGGAGCAGACATGTCTCCTAGTCAAAAGATCTATTCTATTAATAATGAAGTGGTTTTGTGGACTGAACAACTATTGTATTCTTAAACAACAATGGACTCTCCACTGGTAAATGTCCCGTCCAGCAGGACTTTGTTATTCGTGGGGAGAGAGGAGGACTAAGCCTGAAAAGGAAAACGGGTGAGAGAAAGGATGGAGGCCGAGCAAAGCTCCATCTAGGTCTCAGGTCTCAGCTTTATTCTTGACACATACAACTTTTAAAGAAAAAGGAATGTAGAGGGGAGGGGAAAGGAGGCTCATGGCCCTCCCCGATTGTCAGACCATCTGGCGTCAATTGTTTTATGGTCGGTCTATCTCCGGGAGGTAGGAAGGATGGCTTATCTTACAGAAACACAGCTAGTTCTCAGATCTTCAGGGAAGGTGTGAAGGGCCTGACTCTGATGTCTCTAGCTTATCTTGTACAAACACAGCTGGCTCTCAGAAAGTCTCAGATTCCCAAGGACAGTGTGGAGGCCCAGGCAGATTCCCAGGGAGGGTGTTGGGGCCTGGCTCCCAACATATCCCCCTTTCTTTTACAATAAATGAGGAGCAGCTAAGAAGGGTCGGTGGAAGGCCTGTCTTAGGCTATGCAGTGTGCACCCATGTCTCATGCCCGACTTTTGTTAGGGCAAGGGCCCTGTCTTAGGCTATATGGATGGCCCCCATTTCCGGCATCGACCTTTTATAGTCTCGATGTGCACCCGGATAATGGATCCATAATCCCGTCATTGAGCTACCCTGCAGCCTTTAAGGGCGTGCGTTGAGAATCATGGCACTGCAATACTCTCGTCATTGGCCTTTCCACAGCTTATGGCCCAAAAGCTACTCCTGTTGACTGAGGGCTGTCAGGAGCCAGAAGGCTGTTTAGGAAAGCCTCCACAGCCTGCGATACCAGGGAATCTCTGCTTCTGCCACTAGGGCTGAAAACTGTAGGCCGTCAGATGAAGCATCAGAGGGAGAGTCCTCGGTGAATTCTTGGGTACTGAGTTGATGGTAATGAACAGCAGCCGGCTTCTGGAGGGCAGAATCAATCTGTGACTTAACAAAGTTAGTTAGTTTATTAAAAGCCCAAGGGCCAAATGTCAAAAGCAGCAGGAGGCCCACAAGGAGTCCCAGGGGGCTAGGGAGCAATGTAGAAATCCAGGGAGAAGTGGAAAACCAGTTTTGATACGAAGTGGAAAACCAGTTTTGATACCAAGCCTCAGCTTGTTCTCTCTTTCTCTTTCTATCTGTTAAGCTCTTTTTTACTTTTCTATGCTGTCATCAACTAACCCTGTCTTGTCTGCATAAAAGCAGCATTCCTCTTTAAGTGCAGCACATAGACCACTCTCCTGTAAAAAGACGAGGTCCAGCCCTCTTCTGTTTTGTAATACTACCTCTGATAGGGATGCTACAGATTCTTTAAGATATTTTAAGCCTTGCTGTAATTCACGGATATCGTTATCAATAGCTATGGAAAGTTGATTATATTGTTAAGTAGAAGAAATCAAGGAGGCTATACCTGTTCTGGCTCCTGTGGCAGTGTCTTAATAAGTTTAATTTTAAATATGAGACCCATGTCATATCCCTGCATGTAAAGCCTCAGTCCCCATTCATAGCCTCTGGAATTGTCCCAGGAGGCCTTTTTTCCGGCATTAGTGAAGGTAATGGAAAGGGGATTGTACCACTGCCCTTTACATACTGAGACAAGGGTACCGGGGCAGAAGTGGCCTGTCTTTTAACTTGGATATAATCCCAGGAAGAGGAAGGATTCCAATAAGTGTCTCCAGTGGTCTCGCAGCCCCAGGAGGCACAGTAATACTCTGGGGTATAACCACATTGCCTGGCAGTGTCATGAGGGCGGTGGTCCCCTGGACAGACATATATGGGAGTCCCACGAAGGACAGACCTGTGTCCTCAATATAGGCATCCTTGAGTGTATCGTGGGAGCCCTCCCTTATCTGGTGGGGGATTAGGTTGTGGTGAAAAAGTATTGGGGAGTCCCCAAGCAGGGGTGGCTCCCAGGGCTAGTACACATAGATCAACCTGTAAGGGGTCCCAAGGGATATTGGCAGAGAGCCGAGAGGTTGAATTAGCTATATCTCCTGCCTCATTAAGAATTACCCATGTAAAGTTAAAAAGCTGATGTGGCGAGGAAGAGCTGTTCACGGTATTGAAGCATAGCAAGGCCTCGAGGAGAATCCAGGGAGGAAACATCTTTGGAAGGAGGGACGTTCTTTGTCCTTTTTCTTGCCTGAAATTAAGCACAATGAGAGGTCTTCTCAGGGGGGTCCCTGGGTGGATTATAGGGTTTTATAAGGCAATCTGGGAGCCATCTGGCATTTTGTGCCTCTGTATCATAGACACACGCATGCTCTTTTCCCCAAATGAGGATTGGGTTTGGGCCCTGCCATTTGTTGGATAGGGGGTCCTTCCACAGTGCCTGTGCATAATTATCGGCTGTGGATGGGTGTCAGAGGCAGTCTGCAGCAGATCTCCCCGCAGAGTCGTATGTAAGAAAGTTTAGAACAAATAGAGCATGATTGAGGAGAGTCTTAAAATTGCCTGCTCTGGGGTAGAGTGCTTCTCCCCCAGACTGTAATTTGAAAAGCATATTTTTAAGTGTCTGGTGGGCCCTTTCAATGATCCCTTGTCCTTGAGGATTATAAGGGATGCCCGTGATATGTTTGATGCCCATTTGAGCACAGAATTGTTTAAAGCTGGAGCTGGTATATCCTGGGCCATTATCCGTCTTAAGAATTTTAGGTATTGGGGTGGTTGCCAGGCTGGCAAGGACATGGCTGATAATTCAACAAGCTGTGCTGAGGAGAAGTCAGTCATAAATCGGGAGACCTTTTTGTCTATATAGAAGGCGGCTATGCCTGAGGAAGATCCATCGGTAAAGACCAATGTGGCCCCAATTATTGGGGAACTCTTAGTTCTTTTGGGGAAGACAACTGGCATTTTATGCAGAAACTGGACCAATCTATCAGCAGGATAGTGATTATCAATAATGCCTTGAAAGGAGGTACAGTTAATAGCCCAATCGTCATCAGTTTGAATGAGCCACTGGACTTGGGAGGCATTATAGGGAACGACTATAATGTCAGGGTCTTTGCCAAAGAGTTTAAGGGCAGCCTCCCTGTCAAGACGTAGCAGGTGGGCGACCAAAAATGTCAGTGGCGGAGTGACAGGTGTTTGCCCAGTGTTTGCAGCGCGGGCAAAGGTTGAAAGGCTGTGAGGACCTGCCTGAGGGGCCCGAGGACACCTGCGGAAGCTCGACTGACCCTGGAGCACTAGGGCACTGACAGGCAAAGTGGCCCATCTGGCCGCACTTAAAGCAACCCTTTTGAGTGTTCTGAGCCTGGAGCGCGGTGCCCACTGTAAGGTGAACGGCCTGAGACATTTTAGAGGAGAAGGAGTCTACATTGAGGCACAGGCGAATCATCTCATCGAGAGTCTTATCTCTGGTTTTTCTGCGTAAAGCGGCCCTGCAGGCTGAGTTTGCATTTTCATAAGCCAACTGTCTGATAATCTTATCATTGGAAGCCTTGTGGCCCAAGGTTCTCTCTGCAGCCTCTAGGAGGAGGCTCACAAATTCACTATAATCCTCTTGAGTTCCCTGAGTTATTTTAGTTAGAGGAGTAAGTGCTGAGCCGGCAGCCGGAAGAGCCCGCCAGGTACCGAGAGCAGCATTGGCTGTCTGGGCCAAGAGACCAAGGGGCAGACGCCTTTGTTGTGTCTCCATTGAGTATTTTCCCTGGCCACTGAGTTTGTCTATGGTCCATATTCCGGAAGGCGACTGTGGGGACTGTAAATTCGTGGCTGCAACTGCCTGGCATCGGTCAATAAAATCCGCCTTACAAGTTAGAAATTGACCACGGGTGAGAACCGCTTGAACTACATGAATCCACTCTCCTGGGAGCAAATAGCCGCCCCGAGACAGGGAGTCTAAGACTGAGAGAGTAAAAGGGGCGTTTGGCCCATACGTTCTGACGGCAGTATTTAGTTCTTTTAAATTTTTAAAATGTAGCTTATGGAACTCGCCATGCCCGCTAGATGGTGCTGGTGGACCATGGAACTCGCCATGCTCACGAGAAGGTGCCGGCAGTTCATTTTCATTTTCGTTTTCTCTAGCTCCCTCTCCCTTGTAGTCAGGGTCGCTCAGCGAGTCCTGGGGGGGGGGGAGGGTTAAAAGTGGGGGAAGGGTTCCTAGGCGCCCCGGAATGGGTTACCACAGGGAAAGCCAAAGAAACGCTATGAGACCCTCCGGCCCCCTTTTTATGGGGTTTGGAACCGAGGAGGTACTTGTTTGCCGATCCTGAAATCGGGGCGAGAACAGTCTCATGAAGGGCAGATTGTAAAGAACTGAGTTCGGTGGAGAGCTGGGCGAACTGCTTCTGTAACTTTAGGACTTCTTTTAGTTCGCTTATCTGTGCCTAGAGTTGCTTTTTTGGACTCAAGGAGAGACGAGCTAGGGACAGACAACGCAGGCGTATGCAGTTGCCGGGAAGCACAAGGAGGAGGTCCGTGAGGCGGAGCCGAAGGCTGCAGCGGCCTGTCAGGGTTATGACATGCCGCAGTTTCGTCATCTAAAATCCCGGTCTCCGCAGGACCCAAGGGATTATTGTTTAATTCCCGGGCCACAATCGGGAACGTCAAGGCAGCTCAGGGGTGGGAAGGAGGGGGCTGACCCTGAGAAAGAGGGTGGTTTATTTTATTTTTTAATTGGTTTTGGCAGGGAAGACCTGTTTTTAAATCGGAAAGTCCTGGAGAAAGTCCGCTGAATGGAGGAAGGTTTTTTCTGGGGTAGGGCGGATAAGGAGGTCTCGGAGGGGGTGCCTCTGCCCCCAAAGGCTTAGGCTCCGAGGTGGGGATGTCTGAATTTGCGGACCTGGACATATCTATAACTACAGAGGGAGACTAGCGGGAACTCGGGTGTCCGATTGTTTATCCGGGAGGGAGGCTGGGGATTTTGTATTAGAAAGAGAGCGGAGGCAGTACTCCGCAGACAGACAGTAACTGTTGTTTGTCTGGATCAGAAGACACAGCTTCGACTATATCTCTTATTAAACCCCAATATGTAAAGACTGTGTCAGGGACCGCATCCGGCCCTTCGCAACTCAGTTTCTCATTAAGATCATGTCCCACCTTTCGCCATTTTCCCCGGTGAATTTCTGTCCCATTTATTATGAACCAGGGACAGGCTTTATCTATAAAAATAAAAAACTTAATTAAATCATTCTTTATAACTTTAACTCCTCTCTCTCTGAGTGAACCCTTTAAGTTTTTGATAAAGACTGCTTCTTTAGTCAACCTTTGGCCCATTTTTATGAGACGGACGAAAATCACTTACCGAGGATGAAAACTCTTACGAAAACTCTTTTACAGGGGTCCTCAATGTTTTTGGAGCTGCAGCGACACCTCTTCTGGGCGGGGTCCGTCTGGCGAAATCCATACCTCGAGCCTCAAGTTGGGTGCCACTCTGTCCCGTCCAGCAGGACTTTGTTATTCGTGGGGAGAGAGGAGGACTAAGCCTGAAAAGAAAAACGGGCGAGAGAAAGGAGGGAGGCCGAGCAAAGTTCCATCTAGGTCTCAGGTCTCAGCTTTATTCTTGACACACGTTTGCTTTTAAAGAAAAAGGAATGTAGAGGGGAGGGGAAAGGAGGCTCATGGCCCTCCCCGATTGTCAGACCATCTGGCGTCAATTGTTTTATGGTCGGTCTATCTCCGGGAGGTAGGAAGGACGGCTTATCTTACAGAAACACAGCTAGTTCTCAGATCTTCAGGGAAGGTGTGAAGGGCCTGACTCTGATGTCTCTAGCTTATCTTGTACAAACACAGCTGGCTCTCAGAAAGTCTCAGATTCCCAAGGACAGTGTGGAGTCCCAGGCAGATTCCCAGGGAGGGTATCCCGACAGGTAAACAGCCATTGTTGGACTAACTAGCCTGTAAGCCACTCTAATAAATCCCCTTTATGTATCTATATGGATATTTAGGTATATTTATTTGTCTATCAGTCTGTTCCTTAGAAAACCCTGACTAATGCAGATTTTGGTAACGGGAGTGGGGTTGGAATAACAGAAATATAGGATGAGTTTTCTTTTTTTTTTTTAAGTATCTGGAGTAGATTTGCTAATCTGCTGACACATACAATTATTAAAGCCTCTCCTACAAGCTTGGAGAGTAGTGAAAGCCCATGGTGTGAATTATTTTACAAATTTATCAAGACAGTGCATTTGATTATCCTGGTTCACCAATTATGAGAGGACATTAATTTTGTGATTCTGTATATAAAACTTTTGACAGTTTGTAGAAAAATAAGGAAAATGATGCTGCTAAGTGGTTGCTCCTAGCATCTCTGGATAAACTGACAAAGGACAAGAATGAGCTTCATAATAAAATTAAACCATTTCTTGTATCTCATAATACAGTGAAGGACAGCAATGACTTCAGTGATAAAATTGACCAGTTCTAGAAGCACACATGCATTCTAAAGATTTCTGAGTATTCCCTGGAAGAGAGTCTCCTCTCCAATAGCCACAAGGCTGTTGCAGAAAATCAAACAGAAGTCCTTATTATAAGGTTGGCTGAATTGCAGAAAAATTCAAGTCCCAGCCTCAGGGTGTCAGTGGTTAAAGTAAGGGCATTAATTGAGCCTCCTGTATCTTAGGATGGAGGTGTGTGAGAGGACCCTAATAATGCTGAAAGTTTGAACCCTTGGGTTCTCAGATTTATCTCGACTGAGGAAATGGTCTCTCCACCTGAAGGAGATGTCAGGCAAGACAATAGTTGTGGGGCAGTGATCTGTGACAGGCAGTCTGGGTGACCCAGCAGAATCCATAAGGGACTGGAAATGTTATGCCAACACTCCTGGGAGGCTTTTGGCTCTGGTCCTGATCACATACCACCCCCCTTCTCAGGTAGAGATGTGGCCACACCCCAGGTAGAGGTGTGGTCACACAGCCCCAAGCCATCCCCATGTTAATGATACACCTAGAGGCTTATCCACGCCCCTTCCTAGTTACTATATCTGCCTCACCTCTCCCAGAGAGGTGGGGGCACAATTCCATCCACATCACTCTCCACACAATGAAAATAAACGTCTTAGAATTATGGACTGTCTCTTCATCTGAACCTGCCTTGGGAAGCGAGGGATCCAGCCCTCGATTAAGGAGCCACATCTAATCTCTCACCGAGGGCTTCCCAGTGCTTCCAGACAGTACCCATTCACCCAAGCCTAAGCAGCTAGCTGGGTGCCCCAAGCCACTGAGACCTGGTCCTGGCAGGAACCCCAGCTGTGCTCCGACTAGCCCGTCTGTGGCACCCTGCTGCGACTGCAGTGACCTGGGCTACAGAACCCACGGAGACGGCTGCCATGCATTTCCTGGGAATGACCCCCTCCCCCACCCACGGGCAGGACCCACAAAGGCTTCCCACCTGCCCATTGGACTGTGTGGGAAGACGCTCCACCACTTCCCATGTGTCTGCTGTCCCACCCAGAACCGCAGTGCCCTAGGCCACTGCTTCTTTCCACTGTGCCAGGTTTGTTCCCACAAATAGTGATGTCCCTCAGGGTCCAACAATAGCTGCCTCTAGACCTATAAGGCTAAGCAGGCTCTTAGAGCAGAGATAGAAAGTGTGGTCCATGAGGAGGTGCACTACACCACTAAAAAGCTTAATGAGTTTGCTGATTCGTTTGAGCAGAAGTCTGGGGAATATGTGTGGGAATGGATTTTTCAAGGTGTGAGATAACAGTGGGAGGGACACAAAGGATCAGGATGAGTTGATTGACATGAGTGCACGCTGGAGATTCTAGGTTTCACATGGAAGCTTTCACAGTGAAAGAGAGAGAGAGAGAGAGAGAGAGAGAGAGAGAGAGAGAGAGAGAGAGATGATAAAAATTTTGTCTGAATGGTTGGCTAAAACATTTATCAAAAGGTGGCCCATTGAAAAGGAGATGACTAGTATCCTTTGTCTTAGTGTTGATGAATGGATTTTGAGGCTCAGGGAAATTGCAATGTTAGAGTGGGTATGTTTTGTAAAACCTAATCCTCCACAATGGGAAGGCCCAGAAGACATGCCCTTCACCAATCCCGAAAGACACAAAATGGTAAGAGGGGCACCAGCACACTTGAAGAATTTTGTTCTTGCCCTTTTCTTTGTGCTAGACCTTTTATGGTTGGAGATGCTGCTGCTCAGTTGGATGAATTAAATGCAATGGGTTTAATTTGGCCCCAAAGTAGCAATGGCCAGGTGGCAGCATTGACTCACCAGAGACAAGGTGATCATAATTATTATAATAGGAGCGTAGACAAAGCAATGTCCATAATGGCCTGACCTGTAATAGTCAGCACAGGTAAAGTGATGGTAATGGTGGCATGACCCATAGAGCCATTTGGTACCAGCTGATATGGTGTTTCTAGGCATGAAATAGATAAGAAGCCTACTGCATTCTTGTTTGATGTGTGTAAGAAAAGTTCTCAGATAAATTAAATAAAAACTTCTTGCAAAAGGACCCAATTCCCAGACTTGAGCCAGTTTTTAGACCCAGAGCCCCTTGAACTAAGGGAATGCCAGGTCCTCCTGAGGAAGGACTTTAATAAATGCCTAAGAGTTTTTGCTGTTAGCCTTTCTCCTGTCCTTCCCTGGAGAGACCTACACCCTTTACTAGGGTGACTGTATGCTGGGGAAAGAAAACAGTCAGATATTCTGGGGTCTATTGGATATTGGTTCAGAATTGACACTGATGCCAGGGGACCCCTAAGAGGCATTGTAGCCCTCCAGCTAAAGTACGGGGTTGTAGATTCTTGAGGTCAAGTGATTAATGGAGTTTTGGCTGAAATCCAACTCACAGTAGGTCCAATAGGTCCCCAAACTCATCCCGTGGTCATTTCCCAGTCTCAAGATGAATAATTGGAATAGATATACTTAGAAGTGATAGAAGCTGGGCAGTGGTGGCACACGCCTTTAACACCAGCATCAAGAAAGCAGAGACCAGGGGATCCCTTAGTTCGAGGCCAGTCTGGTCTATACAGAGAGTTCTAGGACAGCCAAGGCTACCTGAAGAAAATCTGTCTCAAAAAAACAAAACACAAACCAACCAACCAAAGGCAGAATTCCCACAATCCCCTGCCCTCAGAGCCCATTCACCCTATCCCAAGTCTTCTTAGCTATTTCAATATCCACTGCAAGTTCAAAACCTCATGTAAATATCAACTCAGAAAGTTTTCAACTTCATCCTCTAAATCAGGATGGCTGAGACTTGGGACACAGTATATCCTGGGCAAAATCTTTCTCCATCTGGGGATCTGTGAAACCAGGAAATAAATGATCTGCTTTTGAAACACAATGAACAAGCAGCATTAGGTAAAGATTCCTATTCCAAAAGGCAAGACTAAGAAGGAAAAAATGCAGTCACTGGTCTCAAACCAGACAAAGATGTGGCCTTGGCTGCTGGGTATTTACTTCTTTCTTGATTTTATTTCTTTATTTTGAGGTAGGGTCATGTTATGCTGCCTAGGGTGCTCTTGAACTTGCTGACCTCAAGGGATCTTCCTCCCTCAGTTCCCAAATTTAAAATGTGTATACGTAAATCGACCTGGTGGTAACATGCCTTTAATCCCAGCACTCAGGAGGCAGAGGCAGGTGGGTCTCTGAGTTCAAAGCCAGCCTGGTTTACAAAAAGAGTTCTAGACAAGCTAAAGCTACATAGTGAGACCCTGCCTCAACAAAAGGAGTGGGGGGCAAAAGGGGGAAAAAATCTCTGTTTACAAATAAGTGGTTGTGGTTGATTTTACATTATTGAAATTTGGGGTGGGCTGTTGCTCATTTGGGAGGGTGCTTGCCTAATCCACAATGCCCTGAGTTTGATCCCAGTACCCACATCAACTGGGCATGATGGCACCTTTTGTGACCCCAGAACTTAATAAGTAGAGATAAAAAGATCAGAAGTTCAAAATCATCCTCCACTCATCAAGAATTAGAGGGCTGCTTAGGAGAAGTTAGTCAAAGTAATTCATTTAAAACTAAAAACTATCTATGTATTTCCAATAACCTGCACAATAAACATACTTTTGGAGTTAAGATTAGGTAATAATGGTTAAGTTCAAGTAGTTAATGAAATCTTTTGTTTTTGAAAAGTCAAATCAAATCACAGTTGGAACAGTAACTGTAGAAACCTTCCGGCAGCCAGCACCCCTCTGGTTGGCCCAGGCATCCTCTGCACACGACTGTTTTTATTAACTAGGATGCAGTCCATCTCTGTGTAACTTTATGAAATGTGTTTTGGCTTGGAGCACAGAAAACCCATTTAGACATTAATAGTCTAGTTTCGAGCTGTGTTACTCATTCATAAGAGTAACAACAGTGTGCTAGGATATTTCTTCCCCCAGCATTTCCCCTTAACTTTATTGGTTAATAAAAATCCAAACACTGAATCTTTTGCCCAGAAAGTGGCACCAAAGCAAAGCAGCTGCCCACCCGGGCCCCAAGGGGCTCCCCTAAAAGGACCCAAGTACTGGATAAAGCCCAAGCAGAGAGCAGGCCTATTCTCCAGCTGTCACGCTTCCCACAGGGTCAGCCAGGAGCTGTCTCCAGTTTCTCCTGGGGAAGGAAGGAAGTCCACACCTCCTCTATCTACTCCGAATTCCTATCTGATAGTCAAGATAGGAATCTATCTATCTGGTGGCATCTAACTGTAGAATGGTCCCTGAAAAACAAACAAACAAACAAACAAATGTTTACAGGAGGACACTTAATGATCTCACTTACTTTATAATCTCAAAAAGCTAAACCCATAGAACCAAGAATGTAATAATGACCGAAGGCTGGGGGGTCAGGGTAAGAAGGGCTAGGGAGTCGCAGATCAAAGTGCCCATTTCTGACATAAGGGGTGAATCACTTTTGAGATCCATTGCACAGAAAGGGGAGGCTGTGAAGTTGTAATGTGTATTATTTTTATTTTATTTTACTTTAGTGTGTGTGTGTGTGTGTGTGTGTGTGTGTGTGTGTGCGCGCGCGCGCATGTGTGCGCACATATGAGTGCAGGTGCCTGTGGAAGACAGAAACATCAGATTTTTCATGGAGCTGGAGTTACAGGTGGTTGTGAACCACCCAATGTGGGTGATAGGAATTGAATTTGGATGCTCTGGAAGAACAAGAGGTGCTCATAAACACGGAGCTGTCTCTTCAGTCCTATTAAGTATATGTCTTGTTTTTTGAGAAACAAAGGTTTCTTTGTGTAGTCCTAGCTGTCCTGGAACTTGCTCTGTGGATCAGGCTAGCCTCGAACTCACAGATATCTGCCTGCCTCTGCCTCCTGAGGGATTAAAAATGTACACCACCATGCTCAGCCCACTATTAAGTACCCTTCAAAGCTGGTAAGAGAAAAAAATCAAATATTCTCACCACACACACACAAATATGAGATGATGTACTTCCTACTACAGTGCTTTAAGCTCCAGGCAGACAGCACTACCAGCCCCGCCCAGGTTCTCTCGGATCCGCAGATGAGAGAAACACATGCATTATCTTATTTTTGACATGCTTTAGCTCCAGGGCCAGGCTCTTCTAAGCCTTCCTCGGCTAGCATGCCCTTCCTTTTGCTCCCAGCTCAACACCTCTAATTTTACCCTTTACTTAGTTTCCCAGTTACCTTCTCCTTGTTCTGCCCCCTAAATCTTTATTTTTTAAGATTTATTTAGGGCTGGAGAGATGGCTCAGCGGTTAAGAGCACTGACTGCTCTTCCAGAGATCCTGAGTTCAAATCCCAGCAACTACATGGTGGCTCACAACCATCTGTAATGAGATCTGATGCCCTCTTCTGCTGTGTCTGAAGACAGCTACAGTGTACTCATATAAATAAATAAATAAATCTTTGGGCTGAGCAAGTGGGGCCGGAGAGAGAAGGGGAAAAAAAAGATTTATTTATTTATTTTACGTATGTGAGTACACTGTCACCCTCTTCAGACATATGAGAAGAGGGCATCAGATCCCATCACAGATGGTTGTAAGCCACCACGTGGTTGCTGGGAATTGAACTCAGGCCCTCAGGAAGAGCAGTCAGTGCTCTTTACCACTGAGCCATCTCTCCAGCCCCCAGCCCCCTAAATCTACATGAGCTTAATTATGTTTTTAATATCTTACCTGCTACCCCAGGCCCAGTCAGGGAAGCGGCCAATGGCCACTCCACCTTAAATCTCACACGGCTGGTGGCTCTCTCTCCCTCCAAAGCATGGTGAATCTTTCCTCCTCCCTTGCATCTGTTAGCCTGCCTGTGAGAAAACGCAGCTCATTGGCTGCTAGCATCTTTATTGATCGATCAAGAACCAATTGTGAACAGGACCTTCAGTGTTCACACGCAGATTCTCCATCAAAACATCAGAACCACCCCTACAAGATGACAAGTATGTTAATCGTATTGTTTAAATTGCTCCACGATGAATGCACATGTTAAAACATTGGGGCTAGAGAGATAGAAGTGCTTGCCACACACGCGAGAGGACTTTAGTTCAGATCTAACCCAGGTGAGAAGCCGGGTGTGGTGGTCCACGGTAATCTCAGCACTGGAGATGCAGTGACAGAATTTCTGGGTCTTACAGCCCAGCTCAGCCTTAAGTTCAGTGAGACATTTTTGTCTCTAAAAAAATGAGGAGGGCTTGTCAGATGGCTCAGAAGGTCAAAGTAGTTAACCAAGCCTAACAACCTGAGTTCAATTCCCAGAGCTCACAGAGTGGAAAGAAAGAACAGACAGCGGATTCTCACGAGTTGTTCTCTGACCTTCACACAGCTGTCTGATCTAGGAACTATAAGAAATAATATAGGGCAGTAGAGATGGCTTGGCAGTCAGGCACACTACTGCTTTTCCAGAAGATCCAAGCTGGGTAGTTTACAACCGCTCATAACTCATAACTCCAGCTCCAGGGACTCTGGCACCTCTGGCCTCTGTAAACACTTGGACTCCTATGCACACACTATCTCCTATACCTACATATACACATAATTGAAATAAAATAATCTTTTTTGTTTTATTTTTTTATTTTTTTGATACTTTATTTACATTTTAAATGTTTCCCCCTTTCCAGATCTAAAAATATGGAACGCTTCACGAATTTGCATGTCATCCTTGTGCAGGGGCCATGCTAATCTTCTCTGTATTGTTCCAATTTTAGTATATGTGCTGCCGAAGCGAGCACAAATAAAAATCTTAAAAATATATATCGAGGCATGGTGGCACACACCTTGAATCCTAATACTCGTGAGGCAGGGGGAGGCAGGTCTCTGTGAGTTTCAGGCCATCCTGGACTATATAACCTGTTCCAAACCAAAAGGATCAGACTCCCCTGAAGCTGGAGCAAATACAAGCCTGTGAGCTTCCCAGCTGAAAAGCAAGCTCTGGTCCTTTGCAGAAAACAGTAACCCCTGAGCCATCTTTCCATCCCAAGAACAAGTTTCAAAGGAATCTGTAGGATCTCGAGAATCAGTATTCTATGATCACTACTGATCGGCCCATCCTCTTCACACTTATCTCTCTTGGCCATCTTCTTTTCTTCCGTCTGCTTGAAGTTCTTCTTTGGGACTTCAGGAGCAGGTCAACTGTAGTCTGCGCATCTAGCATATGGAAGACCCTAGGTTTGCTTCCCAACAGCACAAAAGAACAAGGTCTAAGATTCTTTCCCCCTCAACCTCCTCTACTCATTTTTGTGACTATGAAAAATCTTTTTTCTATCGCAGGTAGTTGACCTACCAACAACTAATAGGCCATAAAGCTACAGAAGTCATGTGCATGACAAAAAAGCCTCAGATCTAGACACCTGTTTGTAACTATGTTGCAAACCACTGGGATAGGCCTGATTTGGGGACACAAAGTGAAACAATGCATCCAAATATCTTCTGGTGCTGGCCACCCACACACTTTCATTGTAGTAGTCAGGAGTCTGAAGGGACAGGCTTGAAAGAAGAACCACCTTGGGCTTGACCCAAAGTCATCTGAGACTTTTTTGTTTGGTTGGTTTGTTTTTTCAAGACAAGGTTTCTCTGTGTAGCCCTGGCTGTCCTGGAACTCAGTCTGTAGACCAGGCTGGCCTTGAACTCAGAAATCTGCCTGCCTCTGCCTCCCGAGTGCTGGGATTAAAGGCGTGCGCCACCACTGCCTGGCTTCATCTGAGACTTTATTTACCCTTTTCCTGCTGTCAATAATTTTCCCAAATGTTCCAGTTTTATGGTATGGTTTTTAGAGGAATTAAATTTGAATGGCACAAAATTGTATAATTATGTTACAGCTCCATTGCAATTATTGACAGACCCAAGTCGGCTACACCATTATTGGGTAATAATGATGATGATGACAGTTCTGGTCCATACTCTGTTCACCATGGCCAGACAACCATGTGCCAACAGTGCTAAGCAACCTCAGAGACGATTAGTCCACTAGCCTGATACTTCATATGTCTTTCTTATTCAGCATTAAAAAAAAAAAATCCAAAATTTCAGAACCACAGAATCCAGAGGCAGATGAGGCATGCTTAGCTTCTAGACTGTATATACTGATGAATAGGCTCACATGCCATATGGCAGCAGCAGGCAGGAGTCCTTAAACAGGGCACTTCCTAATATGCCAGTCTACCTGCTCCCTATTAGGGATGTAGCCATTCACCTACCATGCCTGTCTTTTACTCATTCTATTCTCCAGCCCTAACCCCTGACTTTATGCCTGAGTCAGGCATCTGTTATTATACGACACAATGCTAGACAGAGTTAGCAGACAAAGGCTGCTGAGGGGTGGGGATGTCCTTTTCTTTTGAAGATGTGGCCACTGGTGGCCCATGCTTGCACAGGGAGCACTAACTGGAACAGGAGGGGAGGAGGGGATCAAGGTGAGAGAGACAAGGCACTTGTAGGGCGGTGGGTCCACACAGAGTAGAGGGAGGAGTTGAGGGGTGGACAAAATCCAGATACATTGTATATATGTATGAAACTGTCAAAGAATGGATTTGATTTTTTTTTTTAAAGGGAGGGAGGAGGGAAGGAAGCAAGCCTAAGTTTCCTCAGTCATTTGGTAACTGTGAAATCTTTCTTCTAGTAAAATCCTACACAGAGGCCCGTTCTAAACACAAAAGAAGAGCTCATCTGGCTGATAGTGGGGAAACCCTTCGAGGTGCCACTAGGTTCTGCTCTGTAGCCCGTGGCACTTTAGTAAGTCTGGCAACGAAATCCTGGCCTCAGTACAAAGCACGGGGTCCAAACAAATAAAAAACACCCATCCTTGGTCACACAGCCGGTCAGAGGTGAAACACCAAAACCGTCAAAAATAATTCAATGTACAGGGCAGCGGTGGTACACGCCTTTAATCCCAGAATCTGGGAGGCAAAGGCAGGAGGATCTGTGAGCTGGAGCCTGATCTATCTAGAGAGTTCCAGAACAGCCAGGACTACACAGAGAAACCCTGTCTTCAAAAACCAAAACCAAACCAAAACAGCAACAATCTATCAATGTTTGGCATTTCTCTCCACTGAAAAAAATGGGACCAAGTCGATAGCTTAGTTGGTAAAGTGTTTGCCTTTAAACATGAGGACATGAGTTCAATTCCCAGCACCTACATACAGTAAAAACAGCAGGTGTAGAGGCACACATTTGTAACTCCAGAGCTGGGGAAGCAGAGATAGGCAGACCTCTGTGGCTCACCAGCCTAGATTACTTGTAGACAGGGCCAAGAGATGAACAATACCTGATGTTGTCCTCCAGTCTCCGCAAGCACAGTTACCCATCTATTTCAAGAACTTTCATTATCCTGTGCCATTCAAAAGCAGATACGAAAATTTAAGACCCAAAATAAAACCCAGTTTTCTATTAGAACCTAGGCAGAAAACTATTCTATCCAGTTGCTGTGTCAGTTTCTAAAATGCCACTTCTTATTTTCATACTTGCCTGCCCATCGTGGACCAGTAACAAATAATTCAGAGACCAAGCCAGAGCTAAGCAAAATAGCTCCTGAGACAGGGCAGGGCACATTAGTGAGGTCGCTCATAGAAGCAGATACTATTTTGCATCAGTTAACCTTAGCTCAGTCAACAATTTTGAAAATGTAGCTATGATGTCCAAAGTTTTGGGACAAGGCTCCTGGCGCTGTGCCACTCAGATAGCAGCAGGGCAGGGCAGGCTGGAGGATGGCTCAGTGGTTAAGAGCACTGACCCTTCTTCCAGAGGACCCAGGTTGGATTCCCAGCACCTACATGGTGGCACAAAACCTGTAACTCCAGTCTCAGGAGATCTGACACCTTCTTCTAGCCTTTGTGGGCACCAAGCAAGCACACTTCACAGACATACATGCAGACCAAATACACTATAAAAAATAATAAATAGCTGGGCAGTGGTGGCACACGCCTTTAATCCCAGTGCTTGGGAGGCAGAGGCAGGCAGATTTCTGAGTTCAAGGCCAGCCTGGTCTACAGACTGAGTTCCAGGACAGCCAGGGCTACACAGAGAAACCCTGTCTTGAAAAACCATAATAATAATAATAATAATAATAATAATAATAATAATAATAATAATAACAACAACAACAACAAATATTTTTATATTTATTTATAGATATAAAATTTATTTATACTATAAATATAAATAAATAAAATAAAAATAAATCTTTAAGAGCAAGGTGGGATTCAAAGGATAGAGGGCTTGCAAAATGGACTTGGGAGTTGGGAACTACATCCAGAGAGTAGAGGAGTTGTTTTAAAAAAAAGAAGAAGAACAAAAAGTTGATTTATATTTAGACCTTAGAACGGTAGGTCTGTCGGCAACGTGAAACATGATTTAGAAGGAAACCAGATCCACAAGGAGGTTTGGCTGTTGACCTCCAGGAGAGGGTGTGGCTTGAACTTGGGTAGGAGAAGAGCAGAGGAATTTCAGGAGAAACTGAGGGCACTTGGCTACAGATTAAATGTAGGTTGTGAAGGGCAGAGAGGTATCAACAGCAACTCCCCGGTCTGGGTTTTGTCTTAAATCAGGTAGCTGGTAGTGCTGTTTACTGAGTGGGTGAGCTAGGAAGCGGAAAGCAATATGTCTGTGCCTAAAAGGCTTTGAGTGAGCCCTCCAGAGGCTGCTGCATAGCCTCCTTGTGGTGGTCTCTACAGTGGATGGCTCTGTTCTTACAGTCATTCATCAAACCTCTATACTGAAAGGACTTGGCAACCATAAAAGGTTTATTGAGGACTTTAAAGTTACATGGGAAAAACATACTGTGCAATATTAGGTAAAGTAATAGAAATGCAAATTAAAACAAGGTAAAAATCTATGCTTATTAAACTGGCAAAAATTTTAATTAAAATCTCTAAAATTGCCAAGGGTGTGGAAGAACTGGCAGCCTCAGACATTGCTGGTGGCAATATAAACTGGTACAAAACTTTTTGGAAGGAATTTGGCAAAATGTATTGAGAACCATAAACCAGTTAGTATCCTGTGACCCTGAAATTCCATTTCTGGAAAACTATGCTAAAGGTTTAACTCAAAACAAGGGGAAAGCAGTCCATACCCTGCAGACGTTAGAAATAGAAGCAGTCAATAAGACACTGGCTAAGTAAGCCATGTTGAATTTATTGGCTAACCTCTTGTACATAGTGAAAAGTATAACTACAAATGCCAAGGTCCAGCCTTGGCTTGGAGAGGGGTTCCTGAGAGAAGGGGTGTTTGAAAGTGGCAAAAAGAACGACTCAAAGTCAAAAGATGGGGTGCAAGCTGACAGCCTTGTAGTCTGCTCAAGATGGCTTCCTAGACAGCTCCCTATAGATAGCTCTTGGTTTCTATAGTCTTCTTGAGATAGCTTTTTGCTTGAGACAGCTCTCTGCTGGAGACAGTTCTCTCATGCTAGAAAAAAATTTTAAAGGCTCTCTAGATAGCTCATGGGTTTCCCTACCAAAGTCAAAAAAAGCTAGAAAAAAATTCTTGGATTTTCTAGGAAAAAATCTAAAAGAACTGTGTTCACTCCCAAAGTAGTTCTCTCTGGGTAGCTGCTTTAAAAAATTCCTAAAGAGCTATGTCAGCTCTCTAAGTAATTCTTGGGATTTCCAACCAAGGTCAGAAATCACATCAGAAAAAATTCTAAAAGACCCATGAGAAATTTTAAAAGAGCTATGTTCACTCTCCATGGATTTTCTGAACAAAATCAGAAATGCTATTAGAAAAAAAAATTCTAAAAAATAACTGTTATCACTCTCTGCTAGCTCACCTCATGAAAACCAAAAGCCCAGACTTTTATTTACATATCAATTCAGTACTTTATTTCAGGTTTCCTCTTGACCACCCCACAAACCAGCAATCCATGACCTTAGCCCCTTGACTCTTAGGAAAAGGAGATTACATTTTTTAAAACATTGCAAATGAATTCAGAGATCTGTCTGCCTTTGTAAGCACAGATCATAAACTAGCTAGGTGGAATCCCATCCTGAGATTGCCATTCCAACTACACCCGGACCTAAATTCACTCTGTCCCAGGCTGACCTTGAACTCAGGAATCTCCATGATTTTGTATCTTTCTGAAAAGCTGGTTCATAGTGCAGCTGCCTCTATTTTTTTTAGGTTCATGAAACCCCTCATATAATTTATATTGCATCCTTATATTTTGCATAGTTAAGAAATTATATATTTTTGAACTCATGTTTTCAGAGTTCTTTCCCACAGCCTTAAGGGCTATCTTGAAGGTCACAGCACTTACTATTTTTGATAAGAACATAGACATATCTCACCTCCCTTACTCATGCTGTCTCTGCTTATCATGGAGTCATTGACTTTGGCAAAGAGGACATTTCCCAGAAGGAGGAACATAACGTAAAATATACAAACAAGCCTTATGCCTAGCAACTGTCAACACTCATGGAGGCCATGCCCTCCTGGCTCTGTTCCAGGGGCAGGAAACCATATCCCACCATCCCTTCCACATGGCTAAGCAGGACTTGGCATAAAAATACTGCCCAATAATGAATGATGCTTGTGCTAGCATGGTAAGTCTAAATGTACAATTTATGTCCACTGCTATATCAATTACGTGAATGATTTCTATAAGAAAAATTCTAGAAGGCAATGATAGTCATTATGAGATAAGATAATAGATCCACAGATAACTTCAAAGTTTTCCTGGATAAAGTTTCCAAATTTTATTCTAAGTGTTTAAAGATAGTTTATATAATAGCTGAACTTGGTGGCATATACCTTTGATCCCAGCACTCAGGAGGCAGAAGCAGGCAAATCTATGTGAGTCTGAGGCCATTTTGGTCTACATAGACAATTCCAGGCCAACCAGGACTACAAAAACCAAAACAAAGCAAAGTAGAAAATCTTTATTAGTTACAAACAAGTATGTTAGTGATGGTTCACACCTTTAATTATAGCACTCAGGAGGCAGAGGCAGGAGGATCTCTCAGTTTGAGGCCAGCCTAGTCTAGATAGAGAAACACTGTTATGAAAAACAAAAACAAAAACCAAACAAGTATAATCATAGATCATGGACCATAAATGGAATAGAAAGTAAGTAAAAGAAACAATTTGCCTGCATAAAGAATTTTCAAAATTCTTCATTGGAATTGAACATATCTTCACTTCAATCCATTTACTTAATTTTCCAATTCCTCACAAAGGCATGCTCATTTTTTAGGGCTTTCCTTGTCCCTGACCAAACAATATAGCTGCTTCTTTGAGCCACCATAGCACTTGGCTTTAGATCCTGACCTATAGTGTGTATATGACTGCTGGTGGCCACTGGAGTGCACCTGAGAATGTGGGATTCAGGAACTCTAGTGTAGATTCTGAGAATCTACATGTCTAACAACTTTCCTAATGATGCAGACAGACACTGCTATTCTGGGGAACCTTGGGTATTCTTTCTTTTTTGGTTGTTTGTTTTTAGGGAGGTTATTCCTTGAGAATTTCACATATGCATATATAACGTGTTTTGATCAAAGCCCTCCCCCATACCCCGTTCCAATCCCTTCCCCATTCTTCCTACCACTTTCCCCTTCCAACTTCAAGTGGGTTTTTTGTTTGTTTGTTTGTTTTGTTATTTTTAACATACTGAAGCAATCAGGGGTGGTCTATATGCATACGTGTGGGGTCAACTGGTGAAGCATGGCCTACATCCCTAAGGAAAATGGACTCTCCCAGAAGCTCTCAATTGTTAACAGTTTCTCAGCTAAAGATGCGACTTCATGAGCCCCTCCCCATCCATGCTGGGATCTTAGCTGATTTGTGCAGGTCGTGTGTGCACCATCCCAGATGCACAGTTCATGTGTACAAGGGCCCTGTCATGTACAGAAAATACTGTTAGACTACAGGCCTCTATTCTCTTTGGCTCTTAAAATCATTACTCTTCCTCTTCCACAGTGATTCCTGAGCCTTAGCGGGAAGGGCATTGTGACATAAATGTCCCACAATTTTTTATTCTCTGCATCTTTGTGGCTCTCTATATTAATTGACATCTACTGCAAAAAAAATAAAAAAAGCTTCACTAATCAGAATGACGAAATGCATAAATCTACATCATAAAGATAAGAACATATATAATTTATTACTGTATCTATTTAATAGAATAAATGTATTAGGTTCTGTCATGATGCCTATGATATCGCTGGCCATGTGGTTTTGGCCCAATTAAAGGTACTTGGCACGCTGGGCAGTGGTGGTGCATGCCTTTAATCCCAGCACTTGGGAGGCAGAGGCAGGCGGATTTCTGAGTTCGAGGCCAGCTTGGTCTACAGAGTGAGTTCCAGGACAGCCAGGGCTACACAGAGAAACCCTGTCTCAAAAAACCAAAAAAAAAAAAAGGTACTTGGCATCAGTTTTGTCTTGTGGGGAGGACTTTAAATCTAATAAGAGAACAGTTGGTTATTCCCACAACACCGTGCCACTATTGCACCAGTGAATGTATATTGGTAAGCTTGCTGTTATTGTAAGGGTTCATAGATGGATTTTTATTTGATAGCCTATGGTATCTGTAGGGAGGCACTGCCCCCCACTACAGGGGGAGCCTATATTTATCCCCACTTAATTCCATTTTATATATGTATACATATATGTGTATGCCTGTGTATTTATTTAAGAAAGCTTCTGCAGTAGTGGGTTTCCATATGGCTTTTTCAAAGGTCTTGAGTGATGGGAGCCTTAATATCATGCATAGAAGCTTCCAGCACTATGAAAGCTATCTAGTAGTGATAAAGCTTCTAGTGAGCTTGATTTCTCCATGTCCTGTGTCTTATATATGTGGTGTCTCTAGCAACACAGCCTTACCATCAAATTCTGGACGGTAATAAGCAAGGGCAATAACCTATAATATTTTGGAGAGAGGGGTGACTACTGAACTGCAGTGACCAACAACTCAAAAAGAGGTAAAATATTTGTCACTAGGATTTTTATTTGATAGCTTATGGTGTCTTCGGGGAGGCACTGCCTCCCATTATAGGGGGCTCCTATATTTAGCCCCACTTAGATCCATTTATTATATGTATCCATATGTGTATTTATTTAAGGAAGCTTCTGTAGTTGTGGCTTTCCATATGGCTTTTTCGAAGGTCTTTGATGGAGACTGGTTCTAGTGCTTTGATTCTATTGGGAATCTACCAAATGCTAAAGGTCCTTGTCCCCAATTGGCTTTTGATCAATCAATAAAGATGCCAGCAGCCAATGGTTGGGCAAAGGGAGACAGGGCGGGACCCTTAGAGTTTTGAGGGCTAAGACTCAGGGGGAGGAGAAGGGGAAATCGCCATGAAGCCGTGGGATAGAGTAGACATAGGAGGTGCGGAAGATAAAGCCAACCCCACCAGCCATGTGCGATTTCGGGTAAGTGGCCACTTCCCCAACTGGGCCTAGGGTAGCAGGCAGAGGATTAGAAGCGCCCAACCACTGGGCACATTAAAAATCTGCTAGTGTGTGTGTGTGTGTGTGTGTGTGTGTGTGTGTGCATGCAGGGATCCAAAGATTCCCTGGACAGGTATCTAGAAGCCCAACCCACCAGGGGCATAAAGCAGAGTAGCTAAAAACTCACACAACAGCACAACAGGTCTTGAGTGCTGGGTCTTTATCCCTCCTCCTCCTCCTCCTCTTCCTTCTCCTCCTCCTCCTCCTCCTCGTTGCAACCCCACCCCCATCTACACTGTCTGTTCTCTTTTCCTCTTTCCCTTCATCCGACTTCCATTCTCTCCCCATTCCCTTGAAATTCCCCTATGGCCCCTTAGTACCTTGTTGCCATCTATGGATACTTCAATTTAGCACACGCATCCAGAGTGTTTGAAAACTAGCATCTGGGCTAGAGAGATGGCGCAGCAGTTATGAGAGCAGACTGCTCTTCTAAAGGATCGGGGCTCAACTCCCAGCACCCACAGCAGCTAACCACTATCTGCAACTCCAGTTCTAGAGGATCTGACAACTTCTTCTGGACTCTGAGGGTACTGTATGTATGTGATACACAGATAAAAGACCCATACACATAAAAATATAAATAAATAAAAACCTCAAAAAAAAAAATAGTGTCCATAGACAAAAGAGAACATACAGTGTGGTCATTTTGGGCCAAGGTTACCTTACTTAAAATGATAACTCCAACTCCATCCATTTACCCGCAAATCTCCTAAAATTTTATTTTCTTTACAGCTAAATAAGATTTCATTGTGTATATGAGCTAAATTGATGGACATCTAGGCTGATTTTGTTTCCTAGCTATTGTGAATATGGAATTAATGAACACAGATGAAGAAATATCTCTGTAAGTAGGATATAGAATCCTTGGGAACGTGCCCAGAACTGACATATGATAGTGAATCATATGGTAGATCTATTTATAGCTTTGTGAGGAAACTCTACACTGATTTCCACAGTGGCTGCACCAGCTTGCACTCCCCCGACAGTGATTAAGTGTTCCCCTTTCCCCGTATACATGCCAGCATTTCTTGGCATTTGTTGTCATTTTTAAACTTAACCATTCTGACTGGGTTAAGGTGAAGTCTCAAAGTAGATTTAATTTGCATTTTCCTGATGACTAAAGATGCTGAACATTTTTTTAAAAAATGTTTCTCAGCCATTGGTTTTTTTTTTTTTTTTTTTGAGAACTCTCTGTTTAGTTCCCCAATTTTAAATTGGGTAATTTGTTTTCTTGGTGTTTAGTTTTTCAAGTTCTTTGTATATTCTAAATATCAAACCTCTGACAGATATAGCTGATAAAGATTTCCCCCATTCTCTATGCTACTTTAACATTCAAATGATGGTGTCCTTTGCTGTAGAGAAGTGTTTTAGTTTAATGAAGTTCCTTTTTTTTTTTTTTCTGTCAGTATTAATGCCTTCCTTACTGGGTTCCTGCTCTGAAAGTCCTTTTCCACCCCTGTAAATTGAACTGATTCTATACATTCTTCTCTGTCAGACTTGGGGCTTGGGGTCTTATGCTGAGGTCGTTGATTCTTCTACGTGTTGAGGATGCTATTTTTTCTCCAGTTTTGTTTTTTTTGTTGTTTTGTTTTTTGCTTTGGTTGGTTTTGTTTTTTGTCTTTTTCAAAAGTCAAGTGACTGTAGGAGCATAATATATCTATAATTCAGATTTAAGTATGTCTGGGTTCTCAATTCTATTCCATTGGTCAACGTGTCTGTTGATGTGCAGTACCATGCTGGTGTTATTACTAAATTGAAATCAGATATGGTGATACCACCAATCATTCTTTTATTGGTCATGATTGTTTTGTCTATTTTGCTAGTTATGGTTTCCATGGCTGGGAAGAGACACCATGACCAAGGCAATTCTTACAAAGGACAACATTTAATTGGCTCTGGCTTAGAGGTTCAGAGATTCAGTCCATTATCATCAAGGCAGGAACATGGCAGCATGTAGGCAGGCATGGGGCAGGAGGAGCTGAGAGTTCTGCATCTTCATGCAAAGGAAGCCAGGAGCAAACTGTTTCCAGGCTGCAAGGATGAGGGTCTCAAAGCCCACCCCCACAGTGGCACACCTACTCCAACAAGGCCACACCCACTCCAATAAGGCCACACCTACTCCAACAAGGCCACACCTACTCCAACAAGGCCA
>JADRCH010000251.1:1774483-1785326 GCA_019843965.1 Rhynchomys soricoides | reverse complement strand
CCTCCTAACAGTGCCACTCCCTGGACCAAGCATCTTCAAACCACCTCATCTATCCTTGTTCTTGTGCATTCTCATTCAAAACAAAGTTTGTTTTTCAACTTCTGTGAAGAATTGTGTTAGAATTTTGAGGGAGGTTGCGGTGAATATGTAAATTGCTTTTAGTGTGATACCCCTTTTCAAAGTGTTCATCAGAAGGATCCAAGAGTATAGAAGTTCTCTCCACATTCTGAGATCGTCTTTGATTTCTTTTTTTGGTGTCTTAAAACTTTCATTGTAAAGGTTTTCCACCTCCTTGGCTAAATTTATTCCCCCACCCCCACCCTTTGAGGCAATCTCATAATTGTTTCCCTGATTTCTTTTTCGTTGGTTTTGTTGTTGCTGCTGCTGCTGCTGCTGCTGCTGCTGCTGCTGCTGCTGCTGCTGCTGCTGAGATAAAGAGAAGACATTGATTTTTGTGAGCTGATTTTATAGCCTGGTACTTTGTGAAATGTGCTTATCAGCTGTAGATTTCTAATGGGGTCTTTAGATCCTTTATGTATAGAATGGGATCATCTACAAAATGGGCACTTAGATTACTTCAGATTCTCTTTTGTATTTGCTTTTCTCCTCTCTCTCTCTCTCTCTTTCTTTATTGTATGACTTCAAGCACTACATTGAACAGGGGTGCAGAAATGCCTTGACTTTTTCTGCATGTAGCACAATGTTGCTGAGGACTTGCTGTATAATACTTTATTATATTAAAGTATGCCCCCTGCATCCCTAAAATCTCCAAGACTTTTACCATAATTAAATGATCATGTGGTTTCTGTCTTTGAGTCTATTCATGTGATAAGTTATATTTATTGATTTATGTGTGTTGAACCATTTCTGGAATGGTTCTTCATAGTAGTGGATGATCTTTTTGATGTTTTCTTGAATTCAGTTTTCAAATGTTTTATTGAAAATTTTTGCCTCATTTGTTCATCTCTTTTTGTTGAGTTTTATCTGGTTTTGGTGTCATAATAATATTGAATTTATGAAAATAGTACTCTTTTCATTTTAGATACTAATTTAAGGAGTATTGATGTTAGTTCCTTGAAAGTCTGATGAAATTTTATGCTAAATCCATCAGGCCCTGAGCTTTTCTTTTTTTCCTCCTATCCCATTGATTGTTAAGTGTGTATTTAGTTACTTCATCCTGGTTGAACTTTGATAGATCATATGTATCTAGAAATCCATTGACTTCTTTTAGATTCTCTGGCTTAGTAAGCAGAGGGTTTGTTTTGTGTTGTTGAGATTATGATTACATTATTTCTTTCTTCTGTTTCCTCCCTCCAAGACCTCCCATATACACATTTCTTACTGTGATAGTTTGAATATGCTTGTCCAAGAAAGTGGCACTATTAGGAGGTGTGGCCTTGTTGGAGTAGGTGTGGCCTTGTTGGAGGAATTGTGTCACTGTAGGGTTAGACTTGGAGACCCTCTTCCTAACTTCCTGGAAGCGAGTCTTCTCCTGTTTGCCTTCAGAACAAAATATAGAACCCCTAGCTCCTTTAGTGCCATGCCTGCCTGGATTCTGCCATTCTTCCCAGCATGATGATACTGGATTGAACCTCTGAACCTGTAAGCCAGCCCCAATTAAATGTTGTTCTTATAAGAGTTGCCTTGGTCATGGTGTCTCTTCACAGCAATGGAAATTCTAACTAAGATGCTTGCTTTCTTTCAAATTCATGGCCTTTTTCTCATTAATTGTTTTTACATGCATGTGTGTATATTTACATTGAGGTCTCATCAGCCTTCTCCCATCCACTTTGGCATATCTGTTTTGGTCTGATGCTCCCCGCCCCCACCCCAGCATAGCTGTAGCCATTTTGTTCTATGCCTGCCAGTCACTGACACAGAAAAATAACTTGTCTCAGAGCAAGGTCAAGTTGATCACATATCATGCTCTTTTCTGTATGAAGTTTGTTAATCTTAAGAAATTCCAAAAAGTTTTACATAGAACCCATCAAGTCAAAGGTCAGTATGAACTGTTAGGGCTTTAGTCAGAGCTGACCACTGGGCATCCTTTCCTGCATCTATGTATGAGCTCACTATGGTTTTGTGGCTGACACTGAAGAATGCTACTAATAAGCCAAAAAGTTATGATTATGATACTCATGCTCTGCTATCTCAATGTTCTGAAATTCCCTTGTTCACCATCCATCCACCATTCCTCTTACCTCACTCAGAACTAATCAGCTTAAAGGTGAGTTGCTAATACTTTATCTAATGACCCAAAATGTAATATTGCTCCCCTCTGTGTCTTTTAAACTTTTGAATCTGGGTTTTCCAATAATAAGCCTGCTCTGAGAAATGTTTGATATCATAGTTTCAACCCCCGATCTGAACTGTGTCCCTTCCTGGTCTGACCAGTACTAGGATGTGAATTCAATAAACCATCCCTGTCTGAGATTGGTGATCATATAAGCGACTCCTAGACCACAACAATGTCTGTTGGTGTTCTCCTTGTTCAGTTCTTATTTAGGCACTCGTGTTGGTGAGACTGTATGGATGTAGCTTCTGACATCAGTAGGAGACATTCTCACAGCAAACTCTCTGATCTTTTGGCTCTTAGAATCTTTCCACCTCCTCTTCCACAATGTTCCCCGAGCCTTAGGTTTGGGAATGTTTTGTAGACATATCCATTAGGACTAGACTCCACAACTCTGCATTTTGACTGGTTGCACTTTTCTGTAATGGTCTCCATCTGTTGCAAAGAGAAGTTTCCTTGATGAGAAGTGAAGACAACACTTACCTGTGGATATAAAGATAAATATTTAGAATGTTGTTAGGGATTGTGCTGGCTTAATAAAGTGGTGTCTGTAGGTTCCCTCTAAGATTAATGACTTTGCTAGCACTGAGTAGTTGGCTAGGTTCCCAGTACCAGGCATGGTTTCTCGCTTATTGACTGACTTTTAAGACCAATTAGATAACTGTGGGTTATCACCAAGGTATGTGTGCCACTACTGCACACTTAGGGTATTGTGCCTTGCTAGTCATTGTTATGGCTCATAGGTATCACATCTGGGTATGACTGTAGTTTTCTCCCTTCCTTTGGAAGCTTGCATGACACCTTCTGTTACCATGAAAGCTAGTCTTCAGGGAGGTGGTGTTCAGGTCAGGTCCATTTAAGGGGTCTCTGGGCTCTGTTTCTGAAGTTCATGATATCCTCAGCAATAACAACTTCTACCTTCAGGAGGCAACCAAAGGCAGTAGCAATGGTCTGTATTTTAGGGAGTTCTTGAAAAACTCTGACCAACAACTCAAAAGGGCTTCTAATGTCTGTACTGGTGTTTTTATTAGGTAGTCTTTGGTTCTTAGAGGGGCATTGTCATCCCAAATGAGAGAAATTCATTTAAATTATTATATATGTTTCTATATACTTAATATCTATATATTTATTAATATATATTTAATATCAATATATGTATATTGATATATAGAATTATATGTATTTCAGATAGTTAATAGTATGACTGCTTATGACTTTTTCTCCCTCCTTCTATATTTACCTCAGCCTTCTTCCCTAAAAGTTCCCTGTTTCCCACTTCCTTCCTTTTTTCCATTTCTCTAATCATATTATGTTTCAGGAAATATTAAAAAATGAACCAACCCTTTCCTGCACTAGTGCCGACAACTCTGTGCCCTGGTGGGCTGGCCGGTCATGTGCTGGTGGGCAATGGCCAACCTATTTTATTTCATGGAGACTCTGATTCAGAGCTCCATGATCTCTCCACCCAGCTCCCTAGGTTCCCACTGGCGGGTCGCTACCATGCCAGCCCCATGCTTCAAGACCCGCACAGCCTTTGTGGTGCACATCTGGTAAACCCATGCTTTGCCTCCGAATTGCTTCGAGAAGAAAAACACCACACAAACTTAGTTCAGAAACAATGGTAACTCAATCACTGGGTGCAACAACTAAAACCTGATCTTGTAAGCCATATTAAATCTAAATCCTCTGGAGGCGAATTCTCCATTGAAACTGGGAGACACTAGCAGCTACATCTTGTCCTCACGCTGTCCCCATCCAAAAGGATCTAACGCTCTCCTGCTTCCTCTTTTCCTCCATCCCACATACTCGCCCAGTGATTGGTCCGTTTATTCATTTGGGGATTGGTTCACAAGAAGCCCCTCCCAAGAGTGGAATTAACATAAAAATACAAGCAACCCCAGGGCTATCCACAACAATGTTATTTATATTACAGTACATAAATTTTTAAAGTTTGTCTTTACAATTCTCTGAATTTCCTTAGTACCTGTTAAGATATCTCCTTTTCATCTCTAATTTCATTAATTTGAGTCTTCTTTCCCTTTCTTTTGATAATTAAGCTAAAGAATTGACAGTCTTGTTAATATTCTCTAAGAACTTTTGTCTCCTTGATTATTTCTATTTTTAAATTTCTATATAATGAATTTCATTCCTGATTTGGTTATCTCTTCCCATCTACTGCTATTTCTTCCTGTTTCTCGAAAGTCTTCAGGTGCACCATTAAGTTATTGTTTCAATGAAAACTTTCTCTTAGGACTTCCTTCATTGTGTTTCATAGATTTTGGTATGTTGTTTTCATTTTCGTTCAATTCTAGGAATTTTAAAATTTCCTTTTCAATTTCTTCCTTGACCCAGTTGTCATCTGGTGGCATCTCGTTTACTTTCCATGAGTCTGTTACTTTTTGTAGTTTCTATTGCTATTGCTATTTACCTTTATTCCATTGTGGTTCAATAGGGTGCAAGATGTTATTTTAGTTTTTTCTATGTTTGTTAAGACTTGCTTTGTATCCTAATACATAACTAATTTTGGAGAAAGTTCCATGTGCTGCTGAGAAAAATGTGTATTGTTTAGTCTTTTAGCTGAATGGTCTGTAGATATCTGCTAGTGTCTTAGGGTCTCTATCGCTGTGAGGAAACACCATGACCAAAGACAACTTAGGGAGAAAAGCGTTTATTTTGCTTACTCTCCAGCTGGTAGGGCACTTTCTTAATTAGTGATTGGTGAGATAAGGCCCAGCCCATTGTGAAAGAGAGTACCCCTGGGCTGGTGGGCCTAGGTTCTATAAGAAAGCAGGCTGAGCAAGCCATGAGAAGCAAGCCAGTAAGTACCACTGTTATATGATCTCTGCATCAGCTCCTGCTTCCAAGTTCCTGGCCTGTTTGAGTTCCTGCTCAGACTTCCTTAGATAATGAACTGTGATATGGAAGAGTAAGCAATTACAGACTTCACTTGCCTTGGGTTGCTGTAGATTACAATTAGAATCCTATTGTCTGTCTCAAGTCATTCAGGCTGGTCTCAACTTGCCATGTGATGAGGATGACCTTGAACTGATTCTCCTGCTTTTCCCTCCCAAGAGCCAGAATCATAGGAGTGTGTCTCCATTCCTCTACCCAGCCTCCAGTCAGCAGTTCTGATGGAGTCCTGTCCGAGATGGTCCAATTTCGCTATTCACTTGACTGGGTTTAGAATTATCCAGAAGAATGGCTTCAGAGAGCATTAACCAAGTAGGGAAGACCTGCCCTGACCAGAATAGAAAGGGAAAATGAAGGCAGCCAACTCAGCAGCTGCATTCAGCTGTCTCTGCTTCCTGACTGTGGATGAGGTGTGACCATGCTTTATAATCCCGCTCCCACAGCTAGAGCTGCCCATGCCGCCACACCTTCCCCAGCATGGCGGACAGCACCTTCAGACAATGAGCTCAATAAACACTGTCTTCATAAAGGGTTGGGTCAGGAAGCTTTCATGAACCCTAAAAGACCACCAAGGAGCCGATTCCAATGCAATCACACTAGGGTCTCTGTGTTCAAGCTTGAGCTTGGGCCACACCACTGTCTCTGACACAGCAGAATGGGAGGGTGCAGCTCCAAGCATTTATAGAGGCAAGAAGGGGGTATCTAGCCTGGTGCACATCTGATTGTGGGGCTAGTATGGAATTGTGTTGCCCTTTACCATAACTGGCTGGAGCTGGGAGCCGAACCGTAAACTTAACCTCTGTTTTCCTCCTGATTGGTGGTTGTTAGGAAGTGAAGTGCCAAGGACAGACTCATAACCTGGAAACTGGTGCTAGACGCATGTCTTGTCGTAACCTGGAAACTGGTGCCAGGTACCAACCTGTTAGTTAACTTGAATTCAACCTTAGGTCAGATTCTTTAGATGGAGTCTGAACCCGTGAGATCTGGTCTCTCACTTTCATCACGTGGTTTGTCAGGGTAACTGAGAAAGCACCCAAGACACTAGCAATAGTTAAGAGTGGAGCCCATCAGCTCCTTCCACCATGGCTGCAATGGTTGCTCAGAAATGGGCACATAACCTGGTTAAAGATAGTAGGACATTATGAGGCTTTTGCTAATGATACTGAAAAAGAAACAATTACCCATTTTTAATTAGACGCAAACTAAGTAGCTAGTCTAGAGGAGCTAGGGGCAACTTATATTCACAGAGCTTGAATGTGACCGAAAATAGAGTCAACCCAGAAAGGAAGAGCTGGGTCCAGAGCCCTCCTTACATATCTTGCATGGGAGCCTGATATTAAACCCGAGGCATGATCCCCAGGAATGACCTGTTTACCAGCTCTGTCTCAAGTCCTATGTTCTGGCAGATCCTTGTCTCTGGTAGAGCCTGGGGCTAAGGAGCAGAGAGCCAATGATTAGATAGTCTGAGCTCAGGTAGAGGCTAACCACAATATCACAGTCCTCTCTCTGGACTATGGCATAAGACTCCAGCTAATCTGTGGGACCCCAGGAGCCTCTCAATTCCCAGCATATCCCTGGCCTGTCAAAATGAGTCTATGTGCAGAATTTTCACTTTCTAAGAAGCAAGGAAGGGAAAGTTCAGGATGTTCTTTCGAAGGTGGAATGTCTGCTGAATATTTTCTCCAGATAGAAGAGCACCCTTTGTTCTTGGGAAGCATCATGGGGCCCCGGCTTATCTAATTTCCTCCTTTAGCTACTCAGTGAGCCAGCTCGACCAACCAGTATGGAAACATTAGGTAAAGAAGTGGTCCACCTGCTGAATCTGTGTAGTTAATATGGAAGCCAGTAAGCCCCAGAGTCCTTGTCTCCAGGTCTGCAGGCCTCACTGTGAATAGAGATCATCAGTATCTGGCCAAAATGCAGGTCTTACCACACCATTCCAAATGAACGCTCTTGGGACATTTGGACCCTCTGTCACCCAGACCATTGCCTCTCTCCAGCCCCCCTTCTCCCACGGTTTACCTCTAACAGTCCAGGGATAGCATTCTTGGAGGTGATCATTACAGCAAGCTGTCTGCTTTCCAGTGCATTTTCTCACATTGTTCCTCTGCCCAGATGCTTCTCCAGGCTGTATCTTAGTCCTATCTCTAACTTTCCAAAAACCATCTCATATGCCAGCATCTTCCCAACCTTCCTGTTCTGAATGCCCATGGCAGTTTGGGGCTATCTCGGTTATATCTGCTGCTTTTACCTAACTCCTACATAGCCTTTAATGTTCACTTCCACAGTCATCTCCTCCAGAAAGCCCAGCCTGATGATCCCAGCCTTGCTAGAACCTATCAAGCTTCATGCTCTGGGTATGACTTTTGCCCAGTAAGACCTCCATGTCAGGTTCAGCATCACAATGGGTCTGCCTTCTGAGGTCCCAGAGGATCTGCTGTTATAAAATATAATGTGGTGGCTGGTGTGGTTACCTCATGGGCCCATGCCAAGGTGTCCCCTGAGAAATCACGCCATGTGACAGACTTAGTAAAAGGGAGCTTTGTTCGGAGGAAGAAAAGGGAATGAGCACCTGGAGAAGGGGACAGAGGAGGACAGAAAGAGAGGCTGGGGGACGTACGGGAACAGAAGGAGGGAGAGAGACCTGGGGAAGCAAGCAGTCCTTTTTATTCTGCTGCTGCGGCTGTTGCTGCTGCTAGGTCCCTAGGAGGAGCCCATCCGATCCTGTGAGCCAATGTCTACAAATCTTGTGAGTGTCATGACCAATCTTCTCTGTTAACCTGACTAGATTTAGAATCTAGCCACATTCCTGGGAGTGATTGCCAAGGTCTTTGCAGGGAGCTAGACTGAAGAGGAAGACACCCCACTCCCCTTGAAGGTAAGTGGCACCAGTCTATAATCCGGGATCCTGGAATGAATAAAAAGGAGAAAATGGGCCCAAAGGATAACATTCGTGACTGTGGACACAGTGTGACCAGTAAAGTAACTAATACAGTAAACTTAATTGGGCTAAAATGCTTGCCAACTGGGACAGTTTCTTAGCGATGGACACACTCACAGGGAGTTGCTATCCATGATGAGCACAGAATCAGTGATCCTGACACAGTCACAAACTCAGCCGACTGACTGCTCTGGCTCTTCCCGGGCATCATGGGAGTTTTTCCCATCAGCTTGCAAAAAATTAAAAACATTAAAATAAGTAACACGCTGAACAAGGCACTTGGCACAAAGGAGAAGGTGCATAATTATGAAGAAGGCATAGTCTTGTCCTCAGGGTCTTTTATTGGCACACAGGAGTGCATTACATAAGTCTCAGAAACTAAACCAATGGGGTGTGAGCTTTGCCCGGAGGGGCTGAGGAAAGCTTTGCAGAAGAAGCATTATTTGAACCCGGTCCTCAAGGATGATAGGGAACCTACGGGGCAAAGAGAGACATGAGGCAGTCTGGGCAGACGGACCAGAGCAGGAGAGTGGGTAATGTCATGTCACATCTGCAGGATGGCATGGACCTAACTGGCTGGCACTCGAGTCTTCACAGAAAATGAAGGATGACATGAGGAGAGACTGTAGTGTGGCTTTGGGGGGAGGGGCTTTAACACTGTGCTAAAGGTGACACTTTGACTTAATAACCATTGGGGAGGCTTGAACAGCTGTCATAAAAACTGGATTCGTGTTCAGGACAGATAAGGGGACAAGGAAATGCATCAGAAAATGTAGCTCTGGTTGGTGAGGATGACGGGGACCTGGACAGGTTTCTAGGCTAGAGGAGGGGAAGAGATGGCATGAGAGACACTGCAGGTGGGAGAGCCAAGCCCGTTCAGCATTCCGAATCCTTCCAAGTCCCTTTTCCACACTACCCACATGGTCGCCCGCTCCCAAGCAGATTCTTCTTCCCTCCTTGGCTGTCAAATTCTAAGGCAAGGCAGTTCCAAATGCTGACTATGTCTTCCTTGGCCCATCTCAGCTTTTGGCAAATAAATTGGTGCCATTCCCCAGAAAGCTTTTCTTGAACTTCATAAAGTTAGCGAAGAGAGAAGTGTTAACAGTATGATCTGTTCTAATCCCAGCCCTAACACTAACCCAGCTTTTTCACTCCCTGTGTGCTGCCAAAATCAAAAGAGAAGGCCGGTGCCAGACGCAAGTGATTTCAGCTGAGCAAGCGCTCCAAGGGTCACAGAGCTGCTAAGCTTGCAGAATGCTCTACCGTTTCAGAACTGGCTTGGGGCTGTTGGTGGACGTCCACGTGGGTCACACAAAGGAACCTGCGTAGTGTATTTCTTTGGCAAACAAATAACAGACTGTTGATTTGGGATTAAACCAGGAGGAGCCGCCTTCATTCAGAGAGTGAGGGGAAGAGGGAAGGTGTATCTTGGACCATTCTCCTTTTAACAAGAGGCAGAAGTAATGTTTTACCAGCAGCTGAAGAAAGACCAAGGGCTGAGGAACGCATATAACATGTATTCTGGGTCTACTTCTTTAAAAACACTTTTGTGTTTCATCCCCCCCCCCCCAAAAAATCCTATAAGGCAGTTGTATTCTGTTGGCCTCCCTGATGAGAAAGCTGAAGCGTAGAAAGAGGCATTTGCTCAAGAGAATGTGTAAGCGTGCTTTGCTGAAATACATACTGCGTAGACGGGTCCTTGCTATATGACACCAAAGTGGTTTGCATCTGTACCTCTTGCTTGCGAAGACACTCACAGCCGTCTGTGCTCGGGATGGCTGTGAGGAGCTAGCAATGCGCCACTAAGAGAGATGTGGGGGAACTGGGAGTTCACAAGGGATTTGACAGCTGGAAAGCGAGACTTAAACAGAGAATAAGTCCGGATCCAGTTTCTCTTCTATGGGGGGAGGGGTCTTCTGTAAAAAGCAAGGGTGAATGAGAGAGAAGGGCATTCACAAGGGAAAGACCTGGGTGGGGGTGCCCAGGGCACCGGAAAAAGCGAGTAAAACCCCCACAGACAGGTTGCACCGATGTGCAATTGTCTCACGGTTATATGTACCAGTTCTGGAGCCATACTGCCCAGAGCTCTACCCACATTCTGCCCTGTTGACCACCGTGCCTCAGTTTCTTCTTCTATAAACAGGAGCAAAAGTCATACTTCCTTCAGGTTCAAACTATACAAAAATGTGAAAGCTCTTTGGAAGAAAGGGCTTTGTGATGACAGACAGGGACGTGAGCAGAAGAATCAGCATTGACTCCAAGCTTGTGCTCAGGCAAAGTCCCTGTTAAAAGACAAGGGACCGGAGACATGGCTCAGTGGTTAAGAGTGTCTGCTCTTTCAAACGACCTGGCTTTAATTCCCAGCACTTACACGGCAGTTCACAACTATCCGTAACTCCAGTTCCAAGCGATCTGACACCCTTACACCAATGAACATAAAATAGAATTAAATACATTAGTTTTAAAAATTAGAAGACAAGGCCGGGCAGTGGTGGCACACGCCTTTAATCCCAGCACCTGGGAAGCAGAGGCAGGTGGATTTCTGAGTTCGAGGCCAGTCTGGTCTACGGAGTTCCAGGACAGCCAGAGATACTGAAGGCCCAGGATGGCGAGTGGATGGACACATATACAAAGAAGAAAGAAGAAGAAAGTGGAGGAGGAAGAGGAGGAGGAGGAGGAGAAAGAGGAGGAGGAGGAGG
>JADRCH010000251.1:1689779-1774383 GCA_019843965.1 Rhynchomys soricoides | reverse complement strand
GAGGAGGAAGAGGAGGAGGAAGAGGAGAAAGAGGAGGAGGAGGAGGAGGAGGAGGAGGAGGAGAAGGAGGAGGAGGAGAAGGAGGAGGAGAAGGAGGAGGAGGAGGAGGAGGAGGAGGAGACAGAGGAGGAGGAGACAGAGGAGGAGGAGGAGGAGGAGGAGGAGGAGGAGGAGGAGGAGGAGGAGGAGAAGCACTGCACTCATGCACCAGGAGCTGTGGCTGTCTGCTCAAAGCTTGAAAGAAGTCAAGCCAGAGAGCATTCTAGCATGGAATAAAAACAACAGATGGCTTGGGGGGGGGGGGCAGGAGGGGAGAGTCCGTTTTCTTGAATTCTGTGGTAGATTGGCCCTGCTCCAGTGGATGGCACCACATCCAGAGTGAGTTCATGAGCAACACAGCTTGAAGTCAACAGTTTACTAAAAGTAAGATGGACCGGAAGTTGGGGGGCAGGAGTAGAGTGTAAATATAATCAAAATAATTGTATGAAATTTTCAAAGAAATTTTTTTTTTTTTTAAAGTGAGAAAACAGTCTGGGTGTGGTGGCTTAAGCATTTGGTCACAGCACAGAAGAAGGAGACAGGTTACAAGTTCAAGGCCATCTTAGTCTGCAGAGCAAATTCTAGGTCAGCCATGGCTACATAGTGAGACACTTTCTCAAAGGAACAGGAAGAGAAGAAGGAGGAGCAGAAGAAGGAAGAGGAGCCAAAAAAAAATAGAAGGTGCCCTGTGAGAGATTTGGCCTTTAGTTGACCCTTGTTGAATTTTAGGAGTTACTAGTGATAAAAGTGGGGAATGCTGGGTATGTGGAGGAAGTGCTATTAGCCGGACAGGAAGTCAGGAGCTACCGATTTCTCCATCCACAGAAGTGCAGGAAGGTGGGAAGCAGGCTAGTCAGAGAACCATGGAGCTGCTGTGGGGCTGAGAAGATGGTAAGAGAGGCTCAGTCCAGACTGTCCACTTCCTTTCAGGAAGCCCTTGGCCGGGCAGTGCTGGCCCACGCCTTTAGTCCCAGCACTTGGGAGGCAGAGACAGGCGGATTTCTGAGTTCGAGGCCAGCCTGGTCTACAGAGCGAGTTCTAGGTTGGCCAGGGCTATACCCTGTCTCGAAACAAAACAAAACAAAAAAGTCAGCTCTTGGCTGTCCTGGAACTCACTCTGGAACCAGGCTGACCTCAAACTCACAGAGGCCTGCCTCCTCTGCTGGGACTAAAGGCACCCACCCCCAGGTCCTGCCCAAACCATTCTTTTTTATCGTTACTATTAATTGTTTTGTTTCCTTGAAACATTGTATTGCAATTGTGACCACCAAGAACCTGGAGCATCTCGTTTCTGGAAAAGGTTGCTGTTGAACCAGGCATGGCGGCTCACACCTTTAATCCCAGCACTTGGGAGGCAGAAGTAGGTGGATCTCTGTGAGTTCAAGGCCAGCCTGGTCTATAACGCAAATTCCAGGACAGCTAAGCTGTTAAACAGAGAAACCCTGTCTCAGAAAAACAAAACAACAACAAATGCAGTTGTTGGCTTCTCAGGAGAAAGCCAGCACCCCCACACCCACCCCAACCTGCATACAGCAAAATCAGGAAAGAGAACATTAATGCTCTTACACACCATGGGACAAGAGAAAGCCAACCGGCTTACACGGTCTGCCACTGAGGACTATCTCTGGGCTGTGATGCCCTCAATGATCAAGAGTGACTAGTGAGGTGAAGCACTTAGAGCAGTAAGTCCTTTGCAATTAAGTAGCAAGGCACCTCCCCCCTGCACACAGTAGGCCCACCTGTGAGCTTTTACTAGGACAGAGAAAGGTATAAATTCAGAGTTTGCCCCAAATCGGGCTAAGGGTTTCAAAAAGAACAGTCTTTTTCCTTGTGTTTTGTTTGTTTGTTAGGGTGGGTGGATGGGTAGTGTTGTTGTTTCTAAGCAGACTACACTTAAACTTGCAGCCCTCCTGCCTCAACCTCCCCAACTGTAACTAAAGCCATGTGTCCTTGTGCTCAACAAACCTCCCCTTTACTGCACATTTGTTCAAGTGTCAGTCCGATTTGATTGAAGGGTAAAGAGTCTGTACGTATATGGGATGGCCTGAGCAGCCTGGCTTCCTGAGCTGATCACACCCGGAAAGAACAAGCTGAACTCCAACTTCAAACAAAAGTAATCCCCCCCCCTCCCTCGCCCTCTCCCCACTCGGCCCCACAAAGCTGAAGCTGGCCTCAAAATCATTATATAGCCGAGGATGACCTTGAATTATAGGCATGGGCAATCATGCTCTCTAACAACTGGGCTACCTTTCCAGCTCCCAAATGTCTATTTCTTGCCAAAAGAAGGTCCAGAAAAGACTACACTGTCTACCCCATTACCCCGCAGCCCCTGGATAGGATCCAAGCGCACTGGGATCCTGGCTAGCCAAACGCACACCACGCGAGAGCCACTTTTGGAGAGAGACAGCAGAAAAGCTCTGATTTTCATTTTAAATCCCCATTCGACCTCAGAAATGTTAAAAATAAACTTTCACCTGCATCTGATTTTCTTTTGTTATCTCGGCCATTGTTGCTGAACAAAGAGGTAGCCCAGGCCTCTTTGGGCAGCTTACAGAGGTCACCTCTGAACCCAGATTGGAGGGACACAGATGAGATAACAGACAGAGGACCAGCAGGAGTGTCATTAGAAATCAAAAACTCTTCAGAACTTCCAGGCTCCTGAGCGTGCACCCGGGCCCTGCAGCTTGGGCCAGCTCTGCCAGCCCTATGTGGCTCTCAGATGGCCTCCTACACAGTTTGCTATAGAGTGGGATCCTTGGATTCTTTCCTCTGTCTGGTTTGCAACTAAGACCCCCAAGTTATGGAGGGGTGATTTAAATAGAAAGAGAAATCACAGCCTAATCACTGAGGAACTGATCCCTCACACTGGAAGCAGTACATTGTTAATGGACAGGATTTGGGATAGAGAGTTGGACAATCAGGTTCACTCAAGATAGTTACTTTTAGCTGTGTGACCTTATGCAAATTACTTGACCTTTCTGATCCCCCTTTCCTCTTTGTAAACAACCAGCACAAACTGGTCTGTTAGCAATGAGAGCCATTGTAATAAAGAAAGAAAGAAAGAAAGAAAGAAAGAAAGCAAGCAAGCAAGCAAGCACAATTCAAGTTGCCTAATTTATTTCTGGTTCAAATAAAGTTCAAAATAGGTATTTCTAATCGGTGTGATTTTTATTTTAATGTTTACTATTGTCAGTAGTGCCTGTGTGCACAAACACCTTAGTGCAAGTGACTCCTGAGGAGGTCCGAAGCATCAGATGGCCTGGGCTCTGGAGTCACGGGAGGACATAAGCTGCCCAGTGCAGGTGCTGGGAATCAACTGGGTTCCTCCAGAAGAACAGCCCGTGTTCTTAACTGATGGGCCATCGTGTTAGCCCCTTAAAGAGATGCTTCTACTATATTTAATTAATTTATTTATCTATCTCATCCTTCGGGATGTTGTTTCAGTAGCTGGGCCACTGTTCCCTAAATGTAGTTTTCGGTGAGCATCAGTGCAGGTGAAGATGAAGCAGCATGACAGCAGCACTAAGAGCTATGCACAAGCCTAGGAGCATCTTGCATCACTTCTGCAGTTTTTGGTTTGGTTTGATTTTTTGAGACAGGGTTTCTAGGTATAGCCCTGGCTGTCCTGGCACTTGCTCTGTAGACCAGGCTGGATCCAACTCAGAGACCCGCCTGCCTCTGCTTCCCAAGTGCTGGGATTAAAGGCGTGTACTACCATAACCCAGCTCCTGCATTGCTTTTGACCCTAACTGGAGCATTTGTAAGTCAGCTACACAGCTGCAGTTCGCTGCAGAATATACTAGGAAATGAGACCCAGCTGCATGCCAGGAAGAGCAGGCACTGTCTCCCAAGTCTTTGCCACACACATTAATGAAGAAAAACAAGAGGCTGCCCTAACTGCAGACAACAGATGTGTAGCTCTAGGTGGCTTCTTCTATCCCACCAGGGCCAAGCGCTTGTCCCCTGTAATGACACAGACAGGAGCTGTAGCTGCCCAGCCCCTGCAGCCCCGCAGTCACAGGCCCACAGTTCCCTATTGCCGAAGAGCAGAATCTGCCATCCTGCACTGACTCCTTCCCTTAATCAGGACGTTTCCCACATGATACCTACAGTGTCGGGTCACTTAGTCCCTACTCTGCTACCAAATCAAGCTGGCTCAAGGAGGCAAGCCCTAATGTCAGGAAGCCACCATCTTAGGAGTTGCCAGGGTCCGTGTGCTGTTCGCACCCAGGCACCCGGGACATCATCCCCACCCGCTCCCTTCTGTCCTGCATCCTTCATTTGGCTGTGTGGTTCTTAAAACATGTTGCATACTTTCAGGACCTACTGAGGGAGTCCCTAGGTTCCTGTACACGGCTGCCACACTCAACCTGAGGGAGTCCCTAGGTTCCTGTACACGGCTGCCACACTCAACCTTGCCTTGCCCACTGGTCCAACACTGGACCCCATGGCTTTGCCCAGACCCTGAAGTGTACCATGTCTCTGCTTTATATTTCTTTACACACAAAAGAATTGTTCGGTTTGTTTAGGTTTTTGTGCTGGGTTTTTTCAGGGTTCTGCTAGGCTGGACTCCAACTCCTAACCTTTTGCCTCCGCATTCTGGACACTGACAGGTGCGTTAACAAGACTGGCATGGTCTTTTTGTTTGTTCACTTTTGTCTTTTTCTTTTTAGAATGGTTCTCACTGTGTTTCCAGTCTGGCCTTGCTCTCCTGGGCTCAAGTACCCCCCCCCCCCCACTTAGCCTCCTCTGTAGCTAAAACTACAGGCCTTTGCTGCTGCTCTGGCCCCTATATAAGACACTGTGACCTCATCCCCCATGTATTGTTCTGTGCTCACCTGGTATTAGTTTCCTTGTTCCCCTGTGTGTTGATGTGGGAGAAAGGGCTATCACCAGCTATGGGAAGAGTTGGTCCTTATGTAGTACAGCAGGTTGGCATTCATACAGAGTTGCTAAGATGTACCCAAATCCCCAACTTCTGAACTCCAAATATGATGACCCATTTTCTCTAACTTAATGAGACAGATACTCTCCAATAACTCTGTGTCTTGGATAAGCCACCAAAACTCTCTGAATTGTCTTTATCTGTGAAATGAAAATATCTTGATTAGGGTACTACTATAGAGACTTAGGGGCTGGAGAGATGGCTCAGTGGTGAAGGACACTGGCTGCTCTTCCAGAGGACCCAGGTTCAATTCCAGAGTACCCACATGGCCGACCACACCGTATTTAACTCCAGTTTCAGGGGATCTGATGGCCTCCTGAGACACTGCATGCATATGGTACACAGACAGGCAGTAAGCAAAACACCCATTCACATAAAATTTAAATTAAAAAAAATCAACCTCACATTATTAACTGGATGTGGTAGCTCACACCTATTAATTCCAGCATTGCAAGGTTGAGGCAGGAGGACTGCCGTGAGTTTGAAGCCAACCTGGGATAGAGTTCCAAGGTCAATAAAGGCTCATGCCATTGCCTCTCTATCTGCTTCCTTAAGGAGCCTCAAACTGAGCATGTTGCCAGAGCAAGCACAGTTGGAGGGCAACTCAGCTGAGTTCTTTCTAAAATTGCTTCTGTGCAGCCTCCATGAAACTCAGAATTGCAAGGCTTCCTGGGGTGGGAGGGGGTGATGGGTGAGGGTGGTAGCCACAAAGAGCCTGGCTCACGGGGACAGCATAGACTCTGCTCTGAGCCCATGATGCCCTCTGTCTACCCTGAAGGCTTGCCCTCCTGACTCCTGCGTGGGCTGTGCTGGATTGAGATGCTATAGTAAGCTATTCTTTCTCTACTTCCCCCAGTTCCACACCCACCACAGACAGACAGACAGACAGACGGACACAGCATCTAGTTTACTGTCAGACCCAGAGAAGGTTCCAGGCTTTTGTCTGTAAATTGATCACAGAGGTGATTGAGAGCATAGAAGCAAGAGACCCGAAGGAGTCATGCCCCACATAATTCCTTTGACTCTGTCCTGAAAAAAAAAAAAAAAAAATCTACCTGGACCGATGTTCTCGAAACTTTGTCTCAGCTAGACCTGCCCTGCCATCTAGTGGCAAGCACCTGGAAGGTGGGAAGGACTAGACACAGGAGGTTATGGCAATGGGGAGGTCAAGACTGGTAGGCAGGTAGAGGTCACAGGGCACAGGTCAGGGCACATCAGAGTAGCGTGGGTTTATGAAGGAGCCTGGGGAAGACTGGTGCTGTTTCTCCAGCTATCCCTTCTATAAGTTCCACATACAGGGTTTTTCATCTTCAGTGTATTTGGGTCCTCCCTGAAGTCCTTGTGAGGGGGCGGAACAGAAGCTCAGGGGTCAGAACACTGGACCAAGTTCACCTAACTTGGCCATTTAATCTAGGATTATCTGACTTCATCGATGGGGATTCTGGGAAGGATTCTAGAATCTTCAGTGACATTCTTTCTTAGCAGAGATTAATGACTCACATATAATCCCAGCAGTAAGGAATTAGACATAAGGATTGCCTCAAGTTCAAGGTCAGGCTACAGAGCAAGCTCTAGGACAACCACAGGTATGGAGCAAAACCTCCTTCCTTCTGTCCCTGCCCCCACCCATGGCCAAACATGACAGGATATCTGCTCATGCTTATTGTGTGGCACGGCACCATTTCCACCTGTGCAGTCTCTGGGGTCCCCAGGCCTGTGCATCTCCTGTAATAGATTCTCAGACCTTAGCACAATTGACTCCATGATAGAAGTGCTATTAAGGCCGTAAATCTCTAAATGTGCTAACCTTGCCTTTTGGCTTCTGTGGTCCCACATCTGGCTATTTCTAACAAGTTGACAATTAAATGTCAACCAGAATATGGTTTTTGTGCTTGAACGCTCACCCTGAGGGGCAGGAGAGATGGGTCAATGGTTAAGAGCACTGACTGCTCTTCCAGAGGCCATGGGTTCAATTCCCAGCAACCACATGATGGCTCACAACCATCTGTCATGAGATCTGATGCCCTCTTCTGGTGTGTCTGAAGACAGCTGCAGTGTACTTCTATAATAAATGAATCTTTTTAAAAAACAAAAATAAAAACGCTCACCCTGAGAAAGGCTTGGTGCCACACTGGGATTCTGAACAGCCAGGATAGTCACTGGCCGGCTAATAAAGACTTTCTATTGGCTTACACCCATATCTTATCAGTCTTCTTTGGTGAATACCTCACAGTACCCCCAAAAGAAGCCTTTGTCTCTTTGGCTTGGAGAGTAGAGGGGAGGGGGGGGAGGAGGAAGAAGAGAAAGAGAAGGAAGAGGAGGAAGAGGAAGAGAAGGAAGAGGAGGAAGAGAAAGAAGAGGAGGAAGAGGAAGAGGAGACGGAGGAGGCAGAGAAGGGCGGAACTCCTTGGTCCCTGAGACTAAATCTTCAAATGGAGTTTTTCTTCTTTATTTTCGTCTTTCTTTTTTTTTTATCTTTTTCTTTTGTTCTGGAGACAGTGTCTCACTCTGTGGCTCTGTGGCCTGTGGCCTTGAACTCATGACATAGACCAGGCTAGCCTGGAACTCATAGAGTACCACCCAGAGTACTAAGATTGAAGGAACTGCCACACCTGGTCATTTTCAAATGTCTTAGATTTGTGTGTGAAGTTCTTTTCCCTTCCTGCTGTGAGATGGAGGAGCCTAAAGTGGGTGTCTCACCCCCTTTATCAAGCTTGGTCGAACATTCTAAAAGTACTCTTGCTTTTCTACAGCAGTGGGAATTGGCCAATGGCTGCCCCTTCCTTGTCCCAGACAGGAAGAAGCCACTCACCAACCTGCTGACCTGAGAGTTAGTTAAGGGGCAGCAGCCATCTTCCGGCCTAGCCCACCCAGATGAGGAATCACCTATTTTTAGTTTAGTTTTAGGTTTCCTTTTCCCTTTTGGGCAATGCATCTAGGCTCAGTTACTGTGTGGAGTCCTTAAAGAAGCACCAAGGGGGACAACAGGCCTCAGTGTGATTTCCCGAGAGCTGAAACCTGTCCGCAGAACACCGGTTTGCCACCTTGAAGGCCCTTCTAGAAGGCCATAATCTCCTCCCACGAAGCACTACGGCCCCTGTTCTTGCTCAGCCGCTCCCTGAAGTGTGTGTCACATGCCTTAGAGAAGGTGGGGTTCCCTACCTCTGCAGAAGCAGATTACCCCTCACCCTTAAAGTTTTAGTTGCTAGTTTTTACCACCCCCAATACCCAAACCTTTGTTTCTCTCTATTTTTTTGTGACCTTCGGAGACAGAGTCTCATGTATCCCAGGTCCCCTCAAACTTGCAGTGTAGCCAATAACTACCTTCACCTTCTGATCCCCCTGCCTCTATCTCCTGAGTGTGAGGATTACAGGGGTGTATCACTGTCTTTGTTAGGGTTCCACTGGGCTCCCTATCTGGGGTGACTAGAGGTAGGTGTTGTATCTCCCTAGAAAAAGTTTTGTCACACAACACCTGCTGTCCCAGCACTTGGGAGGTGGCGGCACAGGAAACTCCAGATCAGTCTGGACTATGTGAGATCCTGTCTCACAAGAACAAAACAAATACTAGTTACTTGGAGCCAGAAAAACAGCAAATAAGACAATTAAGTGTGGGACAGGAAACACCAGTCCCCTTGAGATGTGCATGGGTCCTCAGCCTCACCCCCAGCTCCCTGTCCCCAGCCTTAGGAGAATCCAGGTTTCACGTGGAGCCAAATAGTTAGATGGCTTCACCAGTTTGGCTTGTTGTATATGTAGCCAAAAACCTGAGAAAGCACCACATCATCACGGACCCATGGGCCACTTAAGTAAGAAAATGCACAGGAGGGGAGGGAAGTCCACAAACGCAGCCCCACCACCAATGCTAAAACACGAACTGCAGAATTTAAACGCAGGGCATTAATAATGGAGTGTCGGTATAGTGAGTGAGGTAATGAATCAGCGCAAATGCTCAATCTTGAGGCAAAACTCCACTGTAGAGGTTCTTAATGTTTTGGTACCGTTCTTAGACTTTTGAGGCAGGGTCTCAGCTAGAACCTAGTATGTAGGCCAGATTGGTTTTACCCCCTAGGCAGTCAACCTGCTTCAGCCTCTGTGCTGGGATTGCAGGTGTGTGCCCCATGCTTGGCTGAATTTCAAGATTAATGTGTATGCTTGTCCACTGAACACAACATTCGTCAGAAAGTTTTATATAAAGGTTTTTTTTTTTTTTTAACCTCATAAAAAATACGTTTGAGCCGGGCAGTGATGGCTCACACCTTTAATCCCAGCACTTGGGAGGCAGAGGCAGGCGGATTTCTGAGTTCCAGGCCAGCCTGGTCTACAGAGTGAGTTCCAGGACAGCCAGGGCTACACAGAGAAACCTTGTCTTGAAAAAAAAAAAAAAAAAAAACTTGATTTAGCTCAGTTTTGAAGGCTAAAGGGGTAGTGTGCATAATGCAGGTCTTTTGGAGGGCCAAACTGTATACAGTTACACGATCCTCAAGTTGTTTTAAAAACTTGTGCACTCAGGTAGAGGCAAGTGGATTCCTGTGAGTTCCAGGCCAGCCTGGTCTACAGAGTGAGTTCCAGGCCAGCCAGCACTACACAGCAAAACCCTGTCTTGGAAAATCAAACCAAACTGAGCAAAACAAAAAATGTGCCCTTTAGTACGTATCTATGCCTGCCCCAAGGAATATATTCTCCAGAGCCATTTGTTTGAATTTATTAGTCCGTGTAAGCTTGGTGCATACAAGGGTGTTCCTTTTTTTTTTTTTTTTTTTTTTTTTCTGAGACAAGGTTTCTCTGTGTAGCCCTGGCTGTCCTGGAACTCACTCTGTAAACCAGGTTGGCCTCGAACTCAGAAATCCACCTGCCTCTGGCTCCCAATGTTGGGATTAAAGGTGTGCACCACCACTGCATGGCTAAGGGTGTTCATTTTAAACAAAATACCAAAGGTTGCAAAGTTTCTAAATGCTCTACAACCATCCTGCCACTGGTGAAATGAGAAGGAGAGACTGTCCATGGTGCCACAAAGGCTTTTCTGCCTCCGATGTGCACGGCTCAGAGCTAAGGTGCCCATCAAAATCAGTGGCCACCAAAGCCACACCAAGCCAGGGGCTTCCACGTCCTGTCTCTCAAACCTAAAGAATAAACTTTACAGAAAGTAGAAGGGTGAAAGTGGAGAGTTTTATTCTAGGATTCTAGGTAGGAGCTCAAGAGGAGGGGAGAGAGCTCCTGCAGAGCAATCGTGAGATGCCCATTGAGTTGCTGGTCTAGGGCTTAGGAACTGGGCAAGCATTGAGATATGGCTGGTCAGTCCAGCTGACCTTCCTGCAAGGTGTCCAGGTGCCTCTCAGTATTGGTCATATCTTCACTTACAGTTTCTCAGAGCTCATTTAGGCTGTATCAAAGGCAGGAAAGATAAGACCAAAGCAGGTGAAGAGCCGGAGCTCCCTCCTGGCATTCTTGGCCTCTGCCTAAGACAAAACCAAGGACACATCAGGCTTCTAGTCAAAAGTAAGAATTAGGGACTGAGAAATGGCTCAGCAGGCTAAGGAGAATTACAACTCTGCCCATCTGAGTTTGATCCCTGGACCCACATAAAGGACCAGCTCCACAGAGTTACCCTCTGACCTCTACTTGCTCTGTGGCATTACACCCATGCCCACACTAATATTAATTTAAAAAAGTAATTAGAGCCACTGGCTTTCAGGGTCCCTGACTGTATTAGTCAGGGTTCTCTAGAGTCACAGAACTTATAGGTAGTCTCTATATAATAAGGGAATTTGTTAATGACTTACAGTCTGTAATCAAATTCCCCAACAATGGTCAGCAATAGCTGTGAATGAAAACCCGAGGATCCAGCAGTCACTCAGTCCCACAAGGCTCGAAGGTGAAGAAGATTGAATCTTCCTCCTTCCAACGTCCTTGTGTAGATCTCCAGCAGCAGGTGTGGCCATGATCAGAGGCGTGCATCCCACCACACCTGAAACTGCTGTCTTCCAGACTCACGATCTAGATCACAGGTGAGCCCTCTAATGCTGGATTGTAGTTCACTCCAGATATAGTCAAGTTGACAACCAGAAATAGCCACTACACTGACCTAAGACTCCCTGGCTAGTTTCCACTTCCTGTTCTCATCACTAAGATAAAACTCTGCCCAGTATCTTCAACCATCTTTTCATGTTAAAATGATTTGGAAATTTTTATTATGGCGTAAATATATACAACTCAAAATTTGCCATCACAGTACCATGTGGCCCCTGTTGTCCAAACCTTTTTATCAACTTGAATGGAAACTCTGTAACCGTTAAGCACTGACTCATTTCATCCCTGCCCCATCTTGTGTCTACCTTTTCCATCTCAGTAAAGTTGCCCATCCAGATAGTTCTCGTAACTGGAATCATGCAATATTTATCTTGTGGTGTCTAGCATATTTCAATTAGCTCCACTGTTTTCCAAGCTCGGCACATTGGAGTATATATCGGTACTTCATTCCTTTCTAGGGCTAAACAATATTTCATGGTATGTAAAGCATTTTGCGTACTGAGAATTTTGGTTTCTTAGAAAATCCAGTTATGTTGTGTGACTATGTTTTTGTTTTAATCCCAAGTGTGGGACATGGGGCTGCTTCGGCTTGGCCACAGCCGCTAGTTATGATTGTCTCGTGCTCTACGAGGGGTGTGGTTTTGCCAGCTACAGACAGTGTGTTTGGAATTCTGAGGACTCTTGAGAGGGTATCCATGTGAGAGCCCTGAGCAGGGCTGGAGCAGCTGCTGCCCCCTTTGCTGCTGCTTTTGCTATGGCTGAATTGCAGGTTGGAGATATCCTGACAACGGAGATTGGACTCGACCTAAAGAACCCAACGCCCCTCGTCAGCAGGAAGTGATCTAAAGCATCCTAGCCCCCCTTTCCCTTCTAACCTTCTTTCTCTCCTACCTAGTGTGGGTGGAATAAAGGTTGGAAGGGTGGCAGCCAATACAACCCAATAATTAACCCCAGAACAGTACATCAACAATTTTGTTTCTCCATTCATCTTTTGATGGTCACTTAGGTTGTTGTTGTTTTGGGGGCGGGGGGTGTGTTTGTTTTGTTTTTTGCTGAGAGTTTTGAGATGCACTTGAGAAAACAGAGCTTCTAGGGAAATTTATGGAGATCCCTCATTCAGAAGATGGCTGAGTGACTCCCATTTATATTAAGGGAGATGCTTCATGTTCCTCACACCAGCTGTGTAATTTTTAAAGAATCCATGCTTGTTCCTGCTAGGTGCTGGCATCAGCGGTCTCGCCCATCCCCCATGGCTAGCTCCAAGCGGCAGTCTGGCCCTGGTTCCCATGGCTGGTCTACAGAATGCCAACAACCATTCCTGTCTTACTCAGCTCCCTCTAGCCCCATGAAAGGAAAACACTAGAATTCATATTTATACCAGCCAGATTTATATCGGTAAATCTCCAACCCCAATATGTCCGTGCAAAGAACAGACAACTTAGTTAATATATTTACAAGCTGCACAGCTAGATTGGGCAGATCTACCAACACACTACTCTATCGCCCAGCTATGAAATCCCTAGCTACTTGAGGATCCTCCAGGCCACGTGGGTCTGCTCCATCTTCCACCGCCTCTTCCTCCTTCTCCCTGTCCTGTCTCATCTTCCCTTTCCTCCCTCACTGTCTCTCTCTCAAACTTCCAGCTCCGCCTTTTCCTTCCACTGCCCAATCACAGGCTCTAGCCTTTATTTGACCAATTACGATTTCACCTGAAATCACCTTTGTACGATCTACTCCTTGTTGGGGCAGCCCCTCTTGAGGGAGCAAAATTGGCATCAAAATACAAACAGCAATCCACAACACTTGGATGTTGGAGAGAAAGAACTGGAGAAGGCAATGTACTCTGGGACTTCTCAATTCACCAAACAGCTCTGCCACCATTAATCACTAGCTGGAAATTTTTAGGAGAGTCAGATTTCTGTGTCAAATCCCCAGTGTCTCCCCCTGGAGAGGGGGGTAGAGAACCCTCAGATGGTGCAATAATTGCCCCCCAACCTAGCTACTCTGTAAGGGGAATGTGTTGCAAGGCCAGCCTGATCTGAGGAACAGGACACCTTGCAGCCTCAATGGCTGAGGCTCTTCACGTGCCTTTAAAGGCTCCCTGGTTATCTGAGATAAACTGGCTGAAGCTTCTGATTTTGGGGTTTAGATGGTAGGTAAGTGTAGCTGCTTGTATTGCAAATGCCAATTATGTTCCCCCAAAAAACTGTTTGTACGAAAGTGTCTGGACGGAGCTTCTGGGAGCCTGCCCTCAGTTGGTTCTGGTTGGAAAATAAAGATGCCAGCAGGGTGGGGCAGGCAGAGGCTGGATTTTAGGATTCCCAGGTTTGGGACCGGGATCCTCTGCCATGCTGGGAGGATGCCATGCCTGAGAACAGTGCAGGACAGAGAGGCATAGCCACCATGTGAAGAAGCCAGGAGAGTGGGGCCCAGAGGTCTGCCCAACTGGGTCCAGGACAGCCAAGATGGAATTGTTGGCAGGAGGTAGAGATTAGCAGCATGGAAGACAGGCAGTGGCCCAGCTATTGTGCTGGCTAAAGCATATTAAAATATAAAGGCTATATGTGTGTCTTTTATTCGGGAACATAAACCTTGTTTATGTTCCCTTGGGTGGGTAGCAAACCTGCCAACAGGATTTATTAATAATTATTTCAACAGGTAAGCTTGATGTCACAGTTGGGCTTCATTTTAAAGAAATGAAACATAGTGGCCAATTCCTCTGCCCAGGGAATACCAGCTTCTCCTAAGTTTCTGGGGTGATCTTTTAAGAATAAGGGAAGAAAGCAATAAACGTTATAGTTTGCACTTAAAATAGTTTTAAATATCCATCTTAATAAAGCTGCATATTATTTAACTCCAAAATCTAAGAAACTCTTCAAGTAACTATCACACAGTTTGTCAGGAATCTGATGAACTGACTGGGTGGTAAACTCTGACCCAAACTCCGTGAAACTACAGATAGTCGTTAAGTGTGCCACTCCATGGCAGTATAGGCAAGTCCTTCTTTGCAGAAATGTTGATGTATTTAGTCACAAGTTCCAGCCATGGCCCTACTTGGTGATGTGCCATCTGACAGATGCTCAAGGCTCAGTGTCTAAGGTCCAGGCATCTGGATAAGGTAGATCTGAGCATCTTCAGAGTGCTTCATCTCCCTTTCTACCGAGATCCCGCAGCAGCCTCTGGGATACTACCTTCCTGCTCCACATGACTGGCTCCACACAGGCATCGATTCCCATCACGCTGGCTCTTTACTCAGGGGATTTCCCACCCGTCTCCTCTCCTTTGTGGTTAGTGTTATGGTTTTCTCCTTTCTATCCTTCAAGCCTCTGTCAGGAAAAGGCAGGCTCAAACAATGGCACACATCCTGTGCTTACTGACACATCTTTGTCTTTGACTCCTGCCTGCCACTAACTAGATGTATATCTGCCTCTACTAAAGAAACTGATATCCTCTCTAATATCTGACTCAATATAATCTGCCCTCCATGCAGAGGTGAATTGTGACCTTACAGTTCCACTTGCTTTCTTTTTTTTTCAATTAAAAGATTTGCATGTATTTGTGTGTGTGTGTGTGTGTGTGTGTGTGTGTGTGTGTACACACCACCACCACCGGTGTGGGGTCAGAGAACAAATGCAGGAGGTGGCTCTCTCCTGCCACCCCATTGAGCACAGGGAATCAAGCTCTGGTCATTAGGGATGGCTTCAGTTGTCTCCCCTGCAAAACCACTTTGCTGAGCCCCCACTTGTTCTTAGAAAAACGTGTGAGAAATAACAGTGCATGGAAAACCAGGGTTGTGTGGTGTGAGAAGCCTGACTTGTCCCTTGAGTGTACCTGGCAATAAACTTCCTCCAAATTCAAAACAGATCAATAAAACCATGATTGTCATGTCATATGACTTTCCCCCAACACAGGCTCTCTGCAAAGCCCTGGCTGTCCTGGAACTCACTCTGTAGGTCAGGCTGGCCTCAAACTCAGAGATCCACCTACCTCTGCTGCGACTAAAGAAATGGGCCACCACCCCAGGCCGTCACAAGCGGTGTTTAATAAGAAAACCTCCATTCCAGCTCTTGAAGAGGAATTGCTGTGAGTCTGAGGCTGGTCTGTATTACACGGCAAGTTTTAGGCCAGCTTGTCTCAAAGGAAAACCAAAAAAAGGGAAAAAGGGAAGAAAGTTCCCATCAAGAGAATCATGAAATATTATATTAAATATATTTGAAGAACTTTAGCAAAATAGAAGTGTTCATAACACTGAATGAAATGGCCCATTGAATGTTGCATATATATGTGTGTAATACATTACATGTATTAAAAAAGAATTGGAAGAAACTGGCAGGTCTTGTTATCTCAGAGATTAAATCGGGGGTTTTTAATTTTCTTTTTAATAATGGCCTCAGCCACTGTTAAAAGCGTTAGAAAAGACAAGGGCTGGAGCATGTATGCTGCTCTTGCAGAAAACCTGAGTTTAGTTTTCTGGCTTCCCAGAGCCCTGCAGGTATGTGCACATACAAACACATGCCACACACACACAGAGAAATTTATTTTATGTTTTATTTTTTGATACTTTATTTACATTTCAAATGCAGACACAGAAATTTAAAAACTGCATTTTAAAATTAGAAAAACTATTTAAAACTTTGAGTTTGGAAACAGAATAATTTATGTAGGAAGCATGGAGGGGTGACTTAAAAGATGTCTCTAAGTCACACTGTAATCTTGTAACTATGACAACAAGCCAATCTCACAAATGGGGATCTATTGCTGCAGGTTTTTAAAGATTTTCGAAATTTGTTCTCTCAAAACTCACTTTATGTAAGAGCCATGCTTTCTCGATGGTTGGACAGACAGTTCCACCTGCCCTGAACAACTAATGAGGGTTTGGTGGACTTTGCCTAGGCTGAACCAGTCTGTCACACAGACTCCCTCTGAGGTTGGAGACCAGAGGGTACCAAACTGGGAGGGTTAGAGCACCACCTTGTGGCCAAAATCAACAAAGTGCCTAAGCATTTTGCTACCTGAGGGCAAATATGGGCTTGTCTTCCAGACATACAAAATTTCTTGCTCGTAATGACCTGGAACTTTAGGTGCCAGAAAAGCCTTAATTGCATTAGAGAATAAACCGATGTTCCAAGAACATCCAGGGACCAGGTATCTAAAATACTAGGAAGTTCCTGAGCCATCGAAAACCGTGTTTATCCAGTCCTATAAGAATGAAGACACTCCAGGCAGTGGTCTCGCATGCCTTTAATCTCAGCCCTTGGGAGGCAGAGGCAGGTGGATTTCTGAGTTCAAGGCCAGCCTGGTCTACAGAGTGAGTTCTAGGACAGCCAAGGCTACACAGAGAAACCCTGTCTCAAAAAGCCAGAGAGAGAGAGAGATAGAGAGAGAGAGAGAGAGAGAGAGAGAGAGAGAGAGAGAATGCATCTCACTACCTGTATGCCTCCCTCTCTGCCTCTTCCATATGCAGGACAAACAAACAAAGACCCAATGTGAATGCTTTGGGGCAAAGGCCATTGGGAACTATATTTATACACAAGACCTCTCGTGAGCCTACCCTTGAGTGAGAGACTGTGTTCTTAGGCTTGGAAGAACTTACCTTTCTCTGTAAAATGTTGTGTGCTTACCGGTGTTTTATGTCTTGATCGATACAGATCGTGGTTTTTCCAGAACAAAAGATCTAGTAATGTTCTCACAATGCTACCACCGAAGGGTAAGTTGAATTCCAAACAGTCACCACCGCAGCCACAAACGCCACCACCGCCGCCACTGCCCCTCCCTGAGAGTGGATGGCCAGGGAGACTTATATTTTTTCAAAGTCCCCTATCTCATTCCCCCATCCAAATGACTATACCAAGAATTGCTGATGCAAACAAGAACCTTCCATTGCTGAGGGGAATGGGGAATATTCAAGATATTCAAGAACGGGAGTCAATAAGCTTTCTTTTGGGGGTGGGATGTTGGGACACAGTCTCATCCTACTTAGGTTGCAGCTCACAAAGAACCTCCTTGTCAAGCTGGAGAGATGGCTCAGCGGTTAGAAGCACTGACTTCTTCCAGAGGTCCTGAGTTCAATTCCCGGCAACCACATGGTGGCTCACAACCATCTGTAATGGGATCTGATGTATATGTCTTCTGGTGTGTCTGAAGACAGATACAGTGTACTCATAGACATAAAATAATAAAATCTTAAAAAAACAAACAACCTTCATTGTCCCCAACATCCTGTGTGCTGGAATTACAGGGGTGTGAGCCACAGTGCTAGGATGGTAACTGTCAATTTGAATCACCTAAGAATGTATCTTAATAATGGACTGTCTAGCTTGGCCTTCGGACATGCCTGTGAGGTATTATCTTCACTGGATCAATTAAAGTAGAGGGCTCACCCTGAATGAAGGAAGGCAGCCATTTTCTGGGCTGGGCCCAGGACTGAACAAAAAGCAAAAAAGCAGCCGGCCACTAGCATGTGTGAATTAATTTGTTGCTCTCTCCTGTAGATGGCACGACTTCCCAGCCACGTTGGACTATATCCTGGAGCTGTGAGCCAAATGAGCCTCTTCCCCCTTAAGTCACTTTTGGTGGGGCATTTTTTTTATCATAGCAGCATGAAACCAAACTAAGACACCCAGCATAGGTCAACTGTCTCTTCAAGACCTACAGCAAACTACTCAAGGCTTTTGTGGGCCATAAGGTTTCTATTGAGACTATCCAACGCAGCTGTACAAACAAAACAGCTTCTTCTGTCCCCATGCCCACCATCACCTGGGGGAAATGGCATCAGTCCTTGCCACACTTTGGACCTGATGTCTACTGTGAGACTCAGGGCACCGTTGATTATCGGTGGTCATGAATTGCCCTCAGGAGCCTCTTCAAAGCCATTCTTTTAAAAAAGACTTGCTATTGCTGTGTTTGTGCATGTGTTTGAGAGTGCCCCAGGAGAACAGAAGGGAGTGTCAGGTCCCCTGGAGCTTGAGTTACAGGTGGTTGTCAGCCTCCCAGAGTTGATGTGGGGAACTGCACTCCAGCTCTCTGAAAGAAGAACAAGACTCTTAACCACTGCGCCAACCCTCCCCCCTGAAACCCGCTTGTTGCGTGAACCCTCCTCTTGCCACCTACTGGGTAGTCTGGATGGCACAGTTAAGCACCAGAGTATGATCCTTGTTACTCTGTGTTCCAATGCCTCCTTTATCCCTTGCACTCTACGTTGCTCCAAGGTAACATGGGGCACATAGTACTTGATGTGTCCCTACTGTGTGCTGAGCACTAAGGTAGACTCTAAATATATCCTGTCTTGTTTTCACAAGGGCACTCTGATGTGGGCACTATAGCGCCCGCCAATCTGCAATCCAGGAAGCTAAGGCCGAGAGACTAAAACGCCTTGTATTTCCCACCCCTTCCTGCACCCTCTTTCCTGCATCAGCTGTTAAGAACCAATGAAGGAGTGGGAGCAGTGTAAGTGAAAAAGTTGTACCTTGATCTTTGGATTCTAAAATCCTTCCATACAAAAGTGATTTGTTTTACTTAACAAGCCAATTAACCGTAGGCCAGAGAAATAAAGCCGTAGAGGAGGTAACAATGTATCAGGGTGGCACCTTCTCTGTTTGTTTGACAGTGTGAGCTCCTTCTCCCCAGAAACCACTGGTAAATCTAATGACCTAATAGATCAGTGGGATGTTAACCAAGGTAGCTTCCTGTGATCACACCGAGTCACTATACATCTCATCTTTGGAGCCAGACATGAGGGCCCCTGCCAGGACACTGGAGTCTGGGGCAGGGTATTTATTTCATGAGGCAGGGTATTTATTTCATGAGGCAGGGTATTTATTTCATGCTTGAGGACAGCCTGGGCTACTTAAAGAACCCTGTCTTGGGCCATGAGATGGATCAACAAGTAACGGCACTTGCCAGGAAGCCTAAACTGAGTGTGTCCTTTGAGACGTGTGTGGTCGAAGGTGAGAACTGACGTACACACGTATGATGTGGCATGTGTGTGTACATGAGTGTGTGTGTGTGTGTGTGTGTGTGCACCTGCATATGTGCCACTAGATAGATAGATAGATAGACAAGGGGAAAAAAAAAAAAAACAAGAAAAGAAAAAAACCTGGGGCTGGAGAGATGGCTCAACGGTTAAGAGCAGCGACTGCTCTTCCTGAGGGCCCGAGTTCAATTCTCAGCAACCACATGGTGGCTCACAACCATCTGTAATGGGATCTGATGCCCTCTTCTGGTGTGTCTGAAGAGAGCTACAGTGTACTCATATACATTAAATAAATAAATATTTAAAAAAAAAAAAAAAGATGAAGAAGAAGAAGAAGAAAGAAAAAACCTGTTTAAAACAACAAAAGAACTCACCTTAGTGTCTCGGATGTCCTTCCCCAAAATCCTGGACAGAACATCAGCGTACTCTGTATTGCTAGTGCCTCTGTGCCGAGGCCCACAGCTCTGCCTACATTCTCCTTGGGAGAAGCAAAAATGTTAGAGAAGACTGATGGTAGAGAAGACTCTCCAACGGATCCCACCCATTGGTACATCCCCAATAGGCAGTGCTAGTCTTACAAAACAAGTTAAAGTAGTATCAGCAATGTATTAGCAGGTCCTCCACCCCAAGCTAGTGACTTCATCAAATCCAACCACTTAAAGGAGAGGTGTGTGAAAAACAGCTGCTGTGGCAAGCGGTCACTGAAGGACTACCCCTCCCGAGGCATGGCGGTCATAGAAGGAACTGCAGTTGTTGGTTCTCACAGGGTTGATACAAAAAGCTGTGGTTGCCTAGTAAATGTCAGCTATTCTTGTAGTAGAGATGAAGCTCAGACACTCTCAGGGCTGCAGTCTGAGTGTTTGAGAGCCCTGTATGGGAGTGGTCATTAACTCTTCGCCCAGGGTTACTCTAACCCGGAGATTGTAGACTCTATGCAGTCTGTGCTGGAGCCAGGTGAGGACCTGTCTCCTGGGAGATTTTGGTTCCTAGAGACTAATTCTGATGATGGCATCCTGTCCTTGTTAGCTTCCAGGGGATTCCACTGGGCTCCTCCATGGGACCTAGCAACAGTTTATGCCATCACCAGCTGCCGCCAGGTGTGGACGGTGTATAAAAGACTACTCACCAGCCCTGTTCTCTCTCACTCTCTGTTCTACATGTTCCCAGCCCGTCTCCATTTCTGTCCTCTCTGTCCCCTTCTCTGCCCTCATGGCTCTGCTCCCGACTGTCTGTCTCTATCTACCCCTTCTCCAGGTCCTCACTCCTCTCCCTCCCCCCACGTAAACATCCTCATTTCCAGATCTGCTGCATGGCATAATTTCTCAGGGGGACAGCTTTGCACGGGCCCACCAGGTATCCCCTTGCCCCATTATATCTCATAACATCCTCACCTGCTACAGTGGGTCAGATAAACCTGTTAGGACTTGTCATGGTCATCTTGTTCAACTTTCCCAAGAGATGCAGAGAAACTGAGGCCACAGGATACAGAATTAACTACAGGTATGGGGAAATGTCCGCATAGGGTGGGACTTGGAATGCTGGAAAAATAACCTGTGTGCTTCCTGTGCCAAGTCTAATCTTGGCCCTTTGGGGTATGACTGCCACATGGAAGTCTAGACTGGTTCCGTGGCCCTCATCTGGTCGTGTAGAGCCTAGAACACCAGTGTGTCCACTGAAGGAGAGCAGGAAAGGGGGTAAGGAGGGAAACAGAAGTGAAGCAGGAGGCCAGCATCCAGCTAGTTCACAAACCTTCACTGCAACCTGGCATTTACCTAGTCTAGTGACTGTCAGAGGCTTTCACGGGCTTCCAAAAGGTGAGAAAGCTGTCAAAGTCAGCTGGCAAGTGGATGCTGGTCATGGGAACACCAGTGGACAGGAAATCCTCCTCCACTCCTCCCCCCCCCGTCCCATCCAGGTGCAACACCTTCGTTTTGCCCCCACTTGACAGATCCACATTCTCCAACATGCCCTATACCACATGTTTCAGGTCCAGGTACTGGCAACATCTGCCACCAGCTTTCCCTGATAGACAAAATTAAATCCTTTGCACACAAATATGCATCCACATTTTTTCCCCTGATGTCTGCACACCGTTTGGATTTTGTGGGCAAAATGGAGGAATACATACACAAGTAAGTATATATATCTCTCTCTCCTCTCCTCCCCATCCCTCTCCCTACACCTGGCTCGTGGATTCTTGTTTTTTGTTTTAGTTCCATATGTCCAACCCTTCCTTTTCCTCCTCTCTCCCTCTCGCCTTCCTTTCTTCATGTTGCTTTCTCGCTTTTACCTAGAAAACCTCGTGTAGCTGCAGTCAGGAGAGGTGAGGCTAAGAAATGATGCATAACCCTGGGTTCGGGTTTTATCTGAATTGGTCAATGTCAGAATTAGAATTCAAGAAATACTTTTAAAGTGGGTGGAGGTGGGGTTGGGAAACTGACCCCAGTGGCGCAGACCTGAAATCCCAACTTCTTGGGAGCCTATGGCAGGAGGATCACAAATTCAAAGTCTTCCTGGGCTACAGACAGGGTCCATGATAACTCAGACAACTTGCTGAGATCTTGTCTCAAAAAAGAAAAAAAAAAGTCAAAAAGTCAAAAAGTTCAGCAACAGAGAACCTGTAAGACCTGGGTTTATCCTCACTACAAAACCCAGCAGGATTCTAACCAACCCTTCTAGAGCTTAATATTAGAACACCCCAAAATTAATTCAGTAAACAATAAGTAGCATGCCCGATTCAGCAAACATTCCCAGGAATCCTCCTATCTAGACAGCAGAGCTGCTGTAAGTTGGAGACCAGCCTGGGCTACCAAGTGAGTACAAAGCCAGACTCCACAAAACCAAAACCAACCAAGCAGAAGCCAGTTCCCTGCTCCTACATGCTGATCAATACCCTGTGGAGGAAGCGGTCATGTCTCTTTCAGCTCCTTAATTCTGGGGAAACACATGTACACTGCATGCCTCAGTTTCTTTACTCAGCTACCTAGTAAGTTCCTAACAGTAAAGACTTGGCAGCCAGGCAGTGGTGGTGCACGCCTTTAATCCCAGCACTTGGGAGGCAGAGGCAGGCAGACTTCTGAGTTCAAGGCCAGCCTGGTCTACAGAGTGAGTTCCAGGACAGCCAGGGCTACACAGAGAAACCCTGTCTCAGAAAAACCAAAAAGACTTGGCATCGTCTTTCCTCTCCCATCTCCCTCTTCCACACACACACTCTTACATAGAAAACCCTCTTCTCAGAGACCTTCTTCACCTGGTTTACTGACCATTCTGACGCAGGTGCTGACGAGTTAGGAGAGGTCATCAGAGATGATATTTGGCCCAATCCCTTGCAGTACTGTTTGGTTCCTGATATGGATGGTGAAGAAGGAGAGGCTGAAGAAGAAGAAGATGATGATGATGATGATGACGACGACAATGACGATGACGGGGAGGAATGGTTGGAAGATACTGATGAAGGAGATGAGGGTGACGGCAAGGGCGACTAGCACAGAAGACTGATGGATTCCAACCTTCTTCTTTTTTTTTTTTTTTTTTTTTTGGTTTTTCAAGACAGGGTTTCTCTGTGTATCCCTGGCTGTGCTGTCCTGGCCTTGAACTCAGAAGTCCGACTGTCTCTGCCTCCCAAGTGCTGGGATTAAAGGCGTGAGCCACCACTGCCCAGCCTTCTTTGTACCCTTTACTAACTCATCCCATACTCTCTGCTTGAAATATAAATATACTGATCATACATTTTTAAAAGATTTATTTATTTCATGTATATGAGCACACTGTAGCTGTCTTCAGACACACCAGAAGAGGACATCAGATCCCATTACAGATGGTTGTGAGCCACCATGTAGTTGCTGGGAATTGAACTCAGGACCTCCAGAAGAGCAGTCTGCTCTTAACCACTGAGCCATCTCTCCAGCCCTACTGCTCATATTTTTTCTACCCACTTGCTATCTAAGTAACCTCAGTGTATGTGGGGTGCCCCTGCCCTCCACCTACAAACAGTACTAAGTGGAGAAGTTAAAAGCTGGGTCTATTACGCAGCTCTCCTCAAATAGCCAAGTTCTTCAGCTTTGAACATATGCCATACAATCTTAATTTTACCAACACAATCTCAGCAAATACCTAAAGTGCATCTATTTCCTAAGTCCCAGGGTGGATGTTGTAGGGTGAGGCTTACTTTGGGGACCAGACGGAGACTAGCACAGACAGAAGTAGGTCTGGAGAAGAGGAAGGGACTTAAGAAAGAATGCTTTGGCTCCCACCTGACACATTTCCTTCTCTTTCCTAAGGTAGTACCAGAAGTTGATCACCAAAAAGGCTCCATGGTCCCTTTTGAGGCCTCTTCCACAGATGCAGAGTCATCCGGGTCACATCTGACCACCTCAGCACCAAGTTCCCAAAATACTTGGTCTCTCTGCTGACTCATGTCCCTGGTCAGTATTCTCAATGGAAAATGATTGTTCTCCAGGATGGACCTGGCTACAGAACCACCCTGAGCCCCTGTAAGGTCAGGAGAAGAAGAAACACAAGGTCGGAAAGAAGGCTCAGTGTGGGGGCCGTGAACCATGAAAGGAAGCCTGGTAAGGTCGAGGTAGGATTTGAAGCCCTGGCCACCCTGAAGGGACCGTAGGAGCTTTACCTGCTCCCGGCACCAGGCTCCTATCACATAGCCACAGCCCCTTATAGAGAGAATTGTGGCCATCAGTCACTTAGGGGCAGCACCCCCAAGCCCCTCCACATGTAAATGAGGCATCCCTAACCTCTCAGGCCAAGCTAATAGGAAGCACCTACTGTCAGACTCCAACCCACCTCAAAAACTGTATATAAGATCCTTCCAGGAGGAATAGAGGTGTGAGAATTACTCCATTGTCTGAGAGCGTCTGTCACAAGAGCTGTAACACTGCCTGAGAAGAGAGCACTCTCACAAAGCGTTCACCACCTGAAGCTCCCTGTACTCCACCCACTAGCCAGCCCTCCACTGGCTCAGCTGCGAGCTGGGTTGCAGCACCAGAGCAGTGGCAGCAGCAGTGGAGACGGTGAAGACACTTCCCCCTCCCTGCTCCAGCCCTTTCCACTTCGATTGAACCCTCCCACCTGGCCAGGCCAGACCCCCCAAACCCCAATTAAACAAGGACAATTACATTATTATGCTGACGTAGATATAACATTGTGGGTTTGGTTTTTAAGTTTTAGTTCCCACCCCTCTCTCCAATTACATTTAAGTTGTATTCAGAATTTTCCAGCGCTAAGGACTAACCAAGGGCTTCACATGTGCTTAGCAAACGGTTTACTACTGAGCTGCATCTCCCCACCATCTGTCTATAGTTATAAAACATTTTGAAATCTTTTGCAAGTTTTTCTTTTTGTTGTTGTTGCTGCTGTTTTGCCATCCATGACCAAATGTAATGGGATGGTGTAATCCGATCCTACTGTAACGGAATCTAATCACCTAATTTATGTTTTCTGAATATTATAATATATACCAAGTGCTGTGCTGTGCTGTCTGAAACTGACTGAAGACCTCTCCTGGATGGGTCCTTGCACCTGCCTACTGCCCTGGGAGACTAACCCTTGTGGAGTCTGTCTATGTTTGTGTCAAGTTGACAACTCAACCAGTGCAACTGACCTCTTGTCGACAGCCACAAAAATACATCGCTATTAAACTAAAACCTTTCCTTTCTTGTGTATCCCCAAGATCTCGAATCAATATCAACATCACAATATAAGACACATTCCAACTTTGAGAAGTCCCACCATCTTTAAAAATTAAAACAAGTTAAAAGTTTAGTCTCTTTAAAACATCCAAAGTCTCTTCAAAAGTTCAGTCTCTATAAAATATTATAACTTATAGATATAACTTAAGATCTTATAACTGTGGGATTTTTGTAAAGTAAAAAAAAAAAAAAAGTCACATATTTTCTTACTCCAGGACACAGTTACATTCAAAGCAAAGCTGAAGCCCAGCCATGTTACACTCCACATCAGACATTCTGGCTCCATGGCTTGAGCAGCTCCTCCTCTCAGGGTCTGCCATCCACACGCAGTGAGTGAGAATCAGTGCAGTTCACAGGTGCAGGCGGCCCCCTCTCCACAGCTGCTGCTGTGCTTGGTGGTCATCCCAAAGTGCACCTCCACCCGTAGCCTCTTGGGGGCTCTCTTCTGGAGCTCCGGCCTGGGCACACAGTGTCAAGCCTCAACTTTTCTTCATGACCTCTTCAATCCTGGGGCTTCAAACTACAACTGAGGCTGCACCTTCACAAATGGCCTCTCCTGACTCTCACAGGACTAATACCGCCTTTGGAGAATCTTACACAAAACCAAGTTTGGCTACCCGCATAAGGTACAGCCTTGACCCCTCTGGACCACAGCTTCTGTGTGATGACTCTGAGGAAACATTTCAAAGAAGATTTCACCTCAGTGATGCAGGTCTCTTCTTAATCACAGAAAGACAATTTTTCCCCCCAAGACAAGGTTTCTCTGTTTAGCTCTGGTTGTAGACCAGGCCAGCCTTGAACTCAGAGATTTATCTGCCTCTGCCTCCAAAGTGCTGAGATTTTTTTTTTTTTTTTTTTTTTTTTTTTTAGAGTCTCTAAAGGACTCTCAAACTTCCCTCTGAAACTTCACAAGACAGGCTTCCACCATCTGCACTGTTCTCAGCCTTGTCTTCTAGATTCCCATAACAAACACTCCCCAAGCTCTGAGAACTCAACAGTTTGTCTAGCCCAAAGCTTCCAACTCCTTCCACAACAGATCAAGTCTGCCATGATAATATTCCAAAAACCTGGTACCAATTTCTGATGTCTTCATCGATGTCATCCACTTCTCCTTCCCCCTTCCTCCCCCCTTTCCCTTCTTCTGTTTATTTGTTTGTTTGTTTTTGTTTCTCTCTATCTAGCCTAGTCTGTCCTGGGACTTGCTTTGCTCTGGAACTTCCTGGCCTTGGGCTCACAGACTCTCAGCTTGCCTCCCCCGTGCTGAGATTAATGCTGTATGCCGCCACCACCTGATTTGATAAGAATTTCTATTGCGGTGATAAAACATCAAGACCAAAAGCAACTTGGGAAGAAATTATTTATTTCATCTTACAACTTCTTTTTCCTTTTCTTCAAGACAGTGTCTCACTGTGTAGCCCTGGCTGTCCTGGAACTCACTCTATAGACCAGGCTAGCCTCGAAGTCACAGAGACCCACCTGCCTCCTGAGTGCTGGGATTAAAGGTGTGAAACACTTTGCCCAGATAGATTTACATTTTTAAAAGAATTATCTTTATGTGTATGAGTGTTTGAGGCCAGAAGAGGGTGTTAGACCTCCTGGAATTGGAGCTAAACATAGTTATAAGCTTCCACTAGGCCGGCTCATTTGACAACTCTTAAGGTCATATCCCACCATTAAGAGAAGTCAGAGCAGGAACTCAAGGTCAGGAACCTGGAGGCAGAAACCATGAAGAGATGCTGCTTACTGGCTTGCTCCTCATGACATGCTCAACTTGCTTTCTTTTTATTTGGGTATTTGATACAGGGTCTCATTATGTAGCTCTGGCTAACCTGGAGCTAGCTATGTAGACCAGGCAGACGAATAGCTCACTGAGATCTGTTATGTGTAGTTTTACGGTCTACCTGTCTTTAGCTCTGGGAAGTGACCAGGCTACCAGCCCCCTTCCAACTTTCCTTGAATCCAAGGATAAAACACACACACACACACACACACAAACACACATAGTTTTTCCTTTCCAACTTGCCTTCTTGGCACAACGGCTGGGTACTACTATCTCCTGCCTGGAAAAGGTGCCCTTGCCGGGCAGCGGTGGCACACGCCTTTAATCCCAGCACTTGGGAGGCAGAGGCAGGCAGATTTCTGAGTTCAAGGCCAGCCTGGTCTACAGAGTGAGTTCCAGGACAGCCGGGGCTACACAGAGAACCCTGTCTCGGAAAACAAAACAAAACAAAACAAACAAACAAACATTAAAGAAAAGGTGCCCTTAATAATATCTTTATCTCTGCTCCTCCCACCTGCCCTGAACTTCAGTGGCTAGACCCACCTGACCACCTGTCTGTAATGTGGCCACAGGCCCTAGCTTCTCCCAAGACCTCACACGGCCCCAGGCTTTTTCTCCCTCCCAAGCATGGCAAAAATCTCCTCTCTCCTTCCTTGTGTCTGCCTTTTCCTCCTGGGACCCAGAAGTCCCGTCTGTACCTTCTGCCCAGCAATTGGCCCATGGCTTTCTTTACTGACAGATCAAGAACCTTTGGGAACAGGACATTAGCACCAGAACTGCCTCCTACACCTCACCTTTTCTGTCCAATTTAAAAAAAAAGGCTCTTCTCCTAGACATAAATTGAACAAAGCCTTTGATAATCATGTAAATTACACAGTATGATATTTAAATGTCATCATAGTTGTCAATTAGATAAAGTACTCTACCATCATCCCTAACTTAAAAAATTATGGATCTATCCCTAGATTATGTTTAGATTTTAGCCTGTAACACCATCTGAAAACCATGTCTTCCCCTCTATAACCTCTCTCTCAATGTTAAACAACTTGAGTTTGATTATGAGACTGTATTAGTCAGGGTTCTCTAGAGTCACAGAACTTATAGGTAGTCTCTCTATATAGTAAGGGAATTTGTTAATGACTTACAGTCTGTAGTCAAATTCCCCAACAATGGTCAGCAGTAGATGTGAATGAAAACCTGAGGATCTAGCAGTCGCTTAGTCCCACAAGGTTCACAGGCGAAGAGGATTGGATCTTCCTCCTTCCAATGTCCTTATGTAGATCTCCAGCAGCAGGTGTGGCCCAGATTAGAGGTGTGCATACCACCACACCTGAAACTGCTGTCTTCTAGACGCAAGATCTAGATCACAGGTGAGCCTTCTAATTCTGGATTGTAATTCACTCCAGGTATAGTCAAGTTGACAATCAGAAATAGCCACTACAGACACTAAAACTAGTCTTCAACCCTATCAGAAATCCAAGAACGACTTAAACATTACCTTAAACATTAAGCACTGGACACAGCTTCTCAAACTTAAACAACTGCAGAGACAGCTGACTACCTGGACAGACCCATAATTCCTCAAAATGTTGGAGCATCAGTCTTCAGCCTTCTGGCCCAGGATCATCTGACAGACCCCTGCAAAGTAGAATTATTAAGGACTGCTTACGCTATATTGGCAGAGCCAACAGTCAACTATTCTGCATAATATGTCCTTTTTCTGGACAGTATTTAGTCTGCAGATGAAATAGGCAATTTCTGCCCCGTGGCTACCTTGCCATGATAAGCAACCTTGCCTGGAGGTAAAGATGCCCAATATCTTCTTTGAACCAAGAGGAGGGTGCTGTCAGGAGCAGATATGTCTCATTGTCAAATGATTAAATAACATTAAGTGTCACATTCTGTAGATTTCTGATGTTTATGAAGAATATATATATGGTAATCTGAACTGTTAAACCTTGACTACCCTTAGCTATTTTGAATTGAAATATATTGAAAACACTCCTTTATAATTAAATCAGAATATAACATAACCATGAGTGTGCTATCTGGCCCTTAACTTGTATTGCTTAATCATCTAAAAACAGTTTGTAATAGTGACATGCCAAAGCTTTTAAGTTCAGGCTTCATTTTAGAGAACCTGACCAAAGTTTGAACTCAGGCAAACTAACAGGCTGGTATCTAGCATTAGTTTCCAAGATTGCCCCCCAACAAAACCTGAGCCTAACTCCAGTCTCTAGGCTAATCCCCAACAAGACAAGCGTTTCCAGGTTACACCCTCAACAAGACCAGTATTTCCAGGTTATTCCCCCAACAAATCTGCACCCCAGGTGACAAGCCCACCCCCTGCCTAACAACCATGAATGCAGAAGGGGGCAGAAGTTAAGTTTGTGATATGACTCCCAGAACCAACCAATTATGTTAAAAGCCACAACAGCTCTCCAATTAGATGCTTGCACACATAGTCCCTGCTTGCTACTTACTATTAAGCCTTGCCCTAATAGACATTTGGGGCTCCCCTACCACCAGAACCATCCTGTGTGATGGTGGTGCATTTGGGGGGGCCGGAGCTAGCTCGAACAGACTAAAGACCCGGCTGTGAGTTGCATCCGATCGGCTCCTGCGTGTGTTTTGGGGATCACTAACATTTCCCTGGCACTACAATAGCAGTTATAGAAGGGCTGGGTCTAAGCTTTGTATTCATAAATAAGTTGCATAGGCACAATGCCTAACTAAAAGTAACAACATTAATCCCAAATTTTGTATCAATATAAAAAATTCATACTAACGAAAACCTTAAATCTGTATCAAAATAAATTCTGTACCAAAGTAAAAGATTATAATTTCAACTTTGCATCAATTATAAAGATTTCTACCAATTAAGATTATGGCTATACAATCAATCCCACCTATTTCCTCCCTGTTCAAAATTATGACCATTCCCAAATTATCCCTTAAATGACAACTTTTCTATAATTTGTAAAATAACCATTATCAGAACCCTCAAACCCAGGGAATTGTGCTGACAACTTTCCATATCTTCTTCCGGATGAACATTGGGGCACAAAAAAATTCTTAAATGTGGAGGGGGGTGTAGGAAAATTAGAAAAATTTGTTAGGCTTAAGAAAGCTAGCTTTAGCATCTGTTATCCAGTCTCTGTATGCTTAGAAGGCTCAGGGCTTGACTGAAGTTCTGTCTGGATCCATCTGAAAGGTTGAATGAGGCAAGATGACCTGGAATCGGTGACACAGGGAGTCCAAGCAGGTCAGTTCAGCATCTCTGAAGTTGAATCTCACCAAAGCTGTACATTCTGTAATATACAGATCTCACAACCAAAATTTTAGTACCACTAGGATATCCATATGGATTGTGCAAGGTATGCAGATTAAAGATAATATTCTCTGTTCCTTGTTTGAGCATGTGAAAGACAGCTGGTTTTTATGAATTACTTTTATTAATAACCAATTATAATAAGTCTTCATTCACGCCATGTGAGGGATGGCACAATGAATCTTTACTGTTCTGTTTGATTCTCTTGAATTTATCTAGTTCTTCAGGGGTTCTCCCCCTGTCATCTCTGATCCATATCAATCGGGAAGGGGTCCAGAGCCTACTCTCCTTTCCTGTCAACACAAATGCAAAGCCTTTCCCCCGAAATAGCATGCCCTTGGTCCAGTAACAAAAAAATCATTAAACCTTTAGCTTGACCTTTCTCCCAGAGGAATTTTAATATAACCAAACTCAAAATCACACTCATTTTGATAATTAAAACAATTCAAAGCAAATAAAGCAATCTAAACAAATATTATGTTGAGACAGTGCTTCTACTGTCCCTTGCCCCGAACTTCCATGATATCAAGGCCTCAGTTATTGATTTAATATCTCTGTCTACTTACTATATGAGCCTATTTCCAGGCTCTCTACTTAATTTTCAAGGCCTAAATTCCTACTGTCTGAGATAGGCTAGGCACCCTATCCCCTGCTTACTGTATAAGCCTATTCTTAGGCTTTTAATCTGTCATGCTAGGAATATTGATCCCAGAATTCCCATGGAGCCCATGTTCACAGAATTTGAATATATCCTGGCAAGACCCTTTCAAGTCTTTTCTAAAGCATTTATTTTTTCATTCGATCTCCCTTCTATCTTTCAGAACAATTAAACCAAACTTTAGAATTTTATCTTCTGATTACCTGCTTGTAGGAAGCAGGCAGCCTTTATTTGGCTGCCTGCCTCAGAGCAGCCCTCCTGTCTCTTTGCACAGCAGGGGACCTCAGCTCCTATGAGCTGAGGCTCTCCCTGTGTTCCTTTGTTTAAGTTTCCTTTGCACTGGAGACACCACATGACTCACTCTGCTCCGCTCACTGAGAAACCAATTCCCCCCCTCTTCCTAGACTTGCATCACTCTGTGTGTGTGTGTGTGTGTGTGTGTGTGTGTGATCAATCCGAGGATTTCTAAATTAACAGTGGATTCTTGCCTTCCACGTTACACATCATCTGTTGCTTGTAGTTTTACACTCTACCTGCCTTTAGCTCTGTGAAGTGACTGTGCTACCAACCCCCACCTGGCTTCCCTTGAATCCTCAAACAAAACACACACACACAGTTTGTTTCTTTTCAACTTGCCTTAGGACACAATTTCTGGCTTCATCTACCTCCAAAACATGGGAAAAAAAGAAAAAAGAAAGAAAGAAAGAGAAAAAAGAGAAAGAAAGAAACTGCCCTCTCCCTCCTTGCATCTGCCTTTTCCTCCTGGGACCTGGAAGTCTCGCCTGTACTTTCTGCCCAACAATTGGCCCATCGCTTTCTTTACTGACAGATCAAGAACCAATGGGAGCCGGGCAGTGGTGGCACACGCCTTTAATCCCAGCACTTGGGAGGCAGAGGCAGGTGGATTTCTGAGTTCAAGGCCAGCCTGGTCTACAGAGTGAGTTCCAGGACAGCCAGGGCTACACAGAGAAACCCTGTCTCGAAAAACCAAAAAACAAAACAAAACAAAAAAACCCCAAACAAGAAGAAGAAGAAGAGGAAGAAGAAGAAGAAGAAGAAGAGGAAGAAGAAGAAGAAGAAGAAGAGGAAGAAGAAGAAGAAGAGGAAGAAGAAGAAGAAGAACCAAATGAGGAACAGGACATTAGCATCAGAACTGTCCCCTACAGAAATCCACCTGCCTTGTCCCCCCATCCCCCACCCCAAGTGATGGAATTAAGGACATGCAACACCACACCAGCTTCCCCCACTCCTCCCCTGGAATATCTTGTTAAATGGCCCAACCCTATGTAGCCTAGGTTAGCCTTGGACTTCTAACCATCCTCTGTGTCAGCCTCCTGAGTGCTGGAATTTCAGGCCAGTGCCACATTCTCAGCTTGTTTGTTGCTTTGGGGATTTTGTTTTATTTTGTCATTGTTGAGACAGGGTCTCATGTAGCCCAGAAGAGCCTTGAACTCAATATATCAAAGCTAATCTTGAACTACAGACCCTCTTTCCTTCCAAAAACTGGTATTATAGGTGTGTAACCATACCTTGCTGACCCTAATGTAGAACCATCAACTCAGGACCCCTTGAGACCAACAGGACATGACACTGATGTAATTAGCAAAGAAGGATTTTTAATTAGACAGCTCGAGCTGGACCACCATGAAATGGTGATCCTGAGGCAGAAATGATTGAGTATTTAAGGGCAAAAACCGCAAGCAGGTGGGGGCTTGGGAACTTTACATCAAGGCTTGCAATCCATCAAGACTTGCAGAACAATGATGTTACACAAGGCTGGTCAAGGATGTGGTTAGTTCCTAGAACAGTCTGCACCTGCAGTCCAGGAGTTTAGGTTCTCAGGCCCTCAGAGTAGGTCAGGCACAAAATGGAATCTGAAAATCAAGATGGAATGAGTTATGCCATCTTTTTAAGTATCTCACTGAGACTTCTTTCTTTCTTTAAGATTTATTTATTTATTTTATATATATGACGAGTACACTGTAGCTGTCTTCAGACTCACCAGAAGAGGGCATCAGATCCCATTACAGATGGTTGTGAGCCACCATGTGGTTGCTGGGAATTGAACTCAGGACCTCTGGAAGAGCAGTCAGTGCTCTTAACCCCTGAGCCATCCCTCCAGCCCCTCATTGAGACTTCACTATTCTACTGATAACCACACCACAGCCCAGATACAATATTCTTCCATCTTGGGAGTTAACTTTTTTTTTCAACCATTCTCTTCCCTGTACTATTTCTGTTTCCTTTTTTATAAGTTTATTTCAGTTTTGATTTTCATGGGGAGGCTTTTCTCAAACATCTGTTAAAATTTTGGCAACCTATTCACTCACCCCTAACCAATTTGCTACTTGCCCCTCTCTGAGGCTCACGGGCAAAGCCAGCTTGTGACGTAGTGGTTCTTCCTCTAGGGTCAGGTCAGTGATACATTAGATAGGTACCTCGGGAGTCGAGCTAAGAACAATTTTACCAAAGTCAGGCATAGTAGTACTCGCCTATACTTCAGAATTTCTTAAGTTCAATGCCAGACACTTTCTGCAAGTGATACCAGGAGCACAGCAACTCATCTCAATCACCAACAAACAAGACTACAAGGTTTGAAGGTTTCCAGAGGCTTCTGTGTAGCCAAGGAAACAATCATCAGCCTACAGAGTGGGAAAGAGAAATCTTTCTCAGCTATGTATCAGATGAGAATAAAGGCTATAATGTATGAAGATCCAAAAAACTAATCAATAAATAGGCTAATGAACTGAACTGAAGATACAGCTCTTTTTTCTTTTTTTTTTTTTTCCGAGACAGGGATTCTCCGGGTAGCCCTGGCTGTCCTGGAACTCACTCTGTAGACCAGGCTGGCCTCGAACTCAGAAATCTGCCTGCCTCTGCCTCCCAAGTGCTGGGATTAAAGGCATGTGCCACCACTGCCAGGCTGAAGATACAGTTCTTAAAAGAAGAAATAGTCTACAATCACCCCACCCTGAACTCACCCTACCTTGTCTGATCTTGGAAGCTAAGCATCGTGGGGCCTGATTAGTACTTGGATAGGAGAAGAAATGCAGAGGGCCACTAAGTATTTGAAAAAGTGTTCAACATCCTTAGCCACCAGAGAAGCTAGGACAAGGATCTTAATGCCCACACCCACAAGACCACACCTACTCCAACAAGGCCACACTTTCCAACAGTGTCAATCCCTGAGCCAAGCACATACAAACCATCATAACCAGCAACAGCAAGTGATGAAGCAGAAGGACAGTGATGTCACCTACTAAGGGACAGGACGGAGTCCAGGTTGAGCTGTATTCAAAGGATGATATAGGAAGGTAGCAGACTGATATCTTAAGTAAACTGCCCTCACAGCTCACTCCTCCCACCCTGAGCAGGTGGTGCTCACACTCCTGAAATCCCCCGTGTCTGTGCCTCGGTTATTACAGCCTTTTGCAGTTTCTCTGGTCTTAGTGTTTGTTCCCAGGTGTCTAGACTCAGGCAGCTCTCTTTCTAGGGCTTGGGATACACAAGAACCCTTTCCACTGCCACCACTGCTCCCATGAATCATTACGGGGGGTGGGGGGGACTGCAGAGTCAGAATGAATGAAGGCATTAGTGGGAACATGAAAGCTTAAGGGAGAGGCATGAAAAGGGGGTGTGATGCACCAACCAGCTTTAAGTCTCAGGTTAGGAAAGAAACCGTACTTCTCTGGCTGTCTCTGCTGGTCAGCTCTTCATCACCTCTTTCTTTGGAGCAACAGGGTTCCTCTGTGGAGCATACTGTTAAATGTGTGCTACTTATGCTCACTTTTCTGACTTCGGGATTTTAACTCCAGCAGTCCACAGTGTGAACAGAACAAACACCCCCTAGCAGCAAATTGTAGGGCATCTGTGTTTAGCGGTTTTGCTGTGAGCAGGTTGTCTTGACTTACTTTGTAAGAGCTACCTTAGGAGAATAAGGAGAGTTGGCAGTCTGTCTTCCTCCATTACTGCCTAACTTTTTGGTGCAAGTTTCTTTGGAAACTGACCTCTGTGTGGGGTACCTTTGCTAGTAATGGCCTGATAAACTGCAGAAGCAAGCAGGATGGTGAGATGCAGGTGCAGGTGAGAAGCCTCCCTCACCTGGATGACTGTCTGTGCCTTTATTTTTTTTTTTGTTTTTCGAGACAGGGTTTCTCTGTGTAGCCCTGGCTGTCCTGGAACTCACTCTGTAGACCAGGCTGACCTCGAACTCAGAAATCTGCCTGTCTCTGCCTCCCAAGTGCTGGGATTAAAGGCACGCGCCACTACTGCCCGGACTGTCTGTGTCTTTTAACTAACCTTTTCTTTCCACGCGTCACCAGCAGCTTGAGCCATCTTTGTTAATCAATTTAGGCCTCTCTTCCCAGCCTCTTAAGGATCCCTTTAAAGATATCAGTATGTAGTGTCTCTCTCCAAGGAAACGGAAGTCTTGGTTAATGTCCTCACACACACACACACACACACACACACACACACACTCACTCCCAGGACCACCCTTACAAACTCCCCCCTCCACTACCCCCTCCCCCTTCTCCTCAGAGAAAGAGAACCCTGCTTGGGTAGCACCCTACCCTGAGACATCTAGTTCCAGCAGGTCTAGGCACACCCTCTCCCACTGAGGTCCAACCAGGCCGTCCAGGGAGGGGGAAAGGGATCAGAGGCAGAGAACAGAGACAGAGACATAATCCCCCCCCCCCCCGCACTTGTCAGGGGACCCACATGAAACCAAGCTGGTCATTAAGGCCTTCTTAAGGGATGACTTCACCCTTTGTGTGGCCCCTCCCCCTGGTTACTGCCATTTACTTGACTTATTCCGACTCTGTAATTTTCTTCATGGAGCTTGCTGTGTGGCTGGTTTTGAACTCATAGATGCCTGCCTTTGCCTCCTGAATGAAGGGATTAAAGGTATGCACCATGGCGTCCAACAGTTAATTGGTTTTGAGACAAGTTCTCACAGCCCAGGCTGGTCTGGAATCTGCTAAGTGGTTGAAAATGACCTTGAATTTCGGATCCTCCTGCCTCTGCCTCCCAAGCTCTAGAATTTTAACTGTGCTCTTACCATGCGTGAACTGTGTAATATGAAAGGGAACTTTAATATTTTCAAGGGAAAGATGTTTATAAATTAAAGGCGTCTCTTTTTACCCCTTATACTCTACTTCTGTTCTTCAGAAGCCCGTATTGCTAGCATGTGACAAGCATGTATATTTACTTATGTATTTCCTGTCTGCCTCCTCCTTCTCTAGAAGGTTTCTCCCCCTCATAGTACCCTAGTGTCCAGCTGTATCAGCATAAAGGGAGTTCACAGTTAATCTTTGTTGAAACAATGAAGGTATAACGGATGGATGGTACCCAAGAGCTGGAAGGAATGAAGCACTGCACCAATCCAGGGGCACTGGAGTGGTAGCTGGCCCCTTTGCCTAATAGAAAGAAAGGTAGATCCAAAGTGTTAGCATTCCTTCCAGGCTCCACCCCACAGTTACCTGGCAACAGCCAGGTACGCCGGACTCTCTAGAAAAGGGGCAGCTTGTTCCCTTCTCTCCCTCTTACCCTCTTCTCTCTCTGTCCCTTCTCTGCCCATTTCCCTCCCCCCTCTGTCCACATGTTCATGACCGGCTCCTCCTCCTCCTCCTCCTCCTTCTCCTCCTCCTCCTCCTCCTCCTCCTCCTCCTCCTCCTCCTCCTCCACCTCTTTCCTTCCTTCCTCTCTCTCTTTCTCTCTCTGTCCTTTCTCTGTCCTTTCTCTGTCTCTGTTTCCTCAACACCCCCCCCCCATGCCCTAAATAAACTCTATTCTATACTGAGGTGTCGCTGGTACCTCAGGGGGAGGGTTTCGTGGGCCTGCAGAGGCATCCCGTTCCAGCCCGTGCTTCTACCAAGCATATCCCTGGTTTCCTTTTCTTTTTTTATAAAACACAGCATTGTGTCATAACTCAGATTCAGAAACTCACAGGTTCACATCTCCCGCTGCCACATGGAATTACAGCCATCAGATCCAAGATTAGTAAGATTCCCATTCGGGTGGGCAGGCAGGACCCCTTCTCCGTAAGAGGTTTGGCCACCCTCTACGGGCTTAAGGGATAGACTTTCCACGATCCCTATGACTGGCCTCCCAGGCAACACCCCCAGTTTAGGACTTCGACCCTTGGGTGACTCCCCTCCCTCTCAGAAGTGGTTTTCTCTCGCAGCTGAAGAAAATCCTAAGCTTAGATAAACCTGTTTCTTGTGGGCTGAGGGCACTCTCAGCTACTGGCTTCCAGTAAGCCTAGACTGCTAGCCTTGGCTGCTCGCCTCGTTATTATTTTGTTCTCAGGACGCTGGTAGAAATATTTTAATAATATCCCTCATCCTAAGGGAAGGTCTTCGAAGTCGTGTCCCTACTGGGACGCCTCCCAGTCTGATTCACAGGCTAAACCTGGCCCTTATACCCACCAACAAATAACTCTATGTAGCTGCTTAAAGGTACTTTTACAACTCACCAGCGATCCAGCCGCACCCTTGTTCCTGTGGCCATCTGCCCCAGCTCCCTCACTCTGGGTGGCTGCCACCTTGACTATCCTCAGCTCTCCACATTGCCTCTCGCTCCCTCCCCACCTACACTTCTGCCAATGCGGACAATCCCTGTCTGCTCAACTCTGGTGAGAGAGACCACCTTGATCGCACTTGCTCTCCTGGCTGAGGAAGTTGCTAGGAGACAGAGCGTTACTTCAGGCACTAGCTCTCGCCCTGCCAGGCTTACTTGTTCCCAGCTCACACCAAGCTGTACACCCCTCACTCTGCACCACTTAGACTCATCTGAATGTTTGTCTATGCTATGCTTCTGTTGTTATATGACTTTCCTACAGGCAGAGCTGTCGCTTCAGTACCATCGTAGCTAAGGGCAGTCACGTGGGTGACTGCCTTTTCAGTGCCTTCTTAACTAAGGACAGTCCCAGGACCATCTGCCATTTTTGTTACTGGCAGTCCCCAGGTAGCTGCCTTTAGGAATACAGCCCGTCAAAGTCACTTAGCAATTAAGATAAGGATTTCATTCTATTCTGCCATGGTAAATAATGATTTCTACATGGTAAAATGTTAAAGATCACTGACTTAAATATACGTTGAGCCTTTGTATTAGTCAGGGTTCTCTAGAGTCACAGAACTTATGGGTAGTCTCTATATAGTAAGGGAATTTGTTAATGACTCGGTCTGTAGTCAAACTCCCTAACAATAGTCAGCAGTAGCTGTGAATGAAAACCCAAGGATCCAGCAGTCGCTCAGTCCCACAAGGCTCGAAGGTGAAGAAGATTGAATCTTCCTCCTTCCAATGTCCTTATGTAGATCTCCAGCAGCAGGTGTGGCCATGATCAGAGGTGTGCGTACCACCACACCTGAAACTTGTGTCTTCCAGACTCACGATCTAGATCACAGGTGAGCCTTCTAATGCTGGATTGTAGTTCACTCCAGATAGAGTCAAGCTGACAATCAGGAATAGCCACTACAATCCACCCCTTGTGAACTTGACACAAATATCTCATATTCACATGAAACAATACCACGGTCATAAATACACTTAACATGATATAACTATTCCTCGTACAATCACAAACACATTTATAAACTTACAATGGGGCAATGTCCCTTGGGAACATTCCTTTAGTATCTCAACTTAAATACCAACTGATATTAAAGAAATTGGAAGACAAATATGTTCTTAACAAAATCAACAGAAGCATTCATATCACTTTATAATCCCCGTTTCTGCAGCTGGTCACGTGGTCTTAGCTGGTATTTATGACTACCTTCCTCTACTACCCATTCTGTATTTCCTCCACCCTCTGCAAGCCCCTCAGCAGGTCTCGGCTCTTTTCCTGGAGGAGTGACCCATACCTTCCCTCCTGATGGGTCTGCATCCTTTGTCATCCTGCTTGAATTAGGCTGTTGTAGTTTCCCATTGACTTTAATCCCAGGACATGGTAGTACTAAGAGACGCCCTAGGGGATCTCCTGCACTCCAGACATAAGCCTTCTTACCTCCATTGCTGAGAGGCCATCCAATTTCCCCATGGTAATCTGGATCTATCACCCCTCCTAACGCTGTTATTCCTTTCTTAGCCTGTTGGTTTAAGGGCATTAGAAGCCCAAAATGGCCAGGGGGAAATCTGACCTGCCAGTTCAATGAAATGTTTGTTGTAGCTCCTGGTAGGAGCACTTCCCCCTCTGGAACCAAAACTTCTAGGCCAGCAGAACCTAGAGTTGTGGGGACAGGAAGCAAAAATTTTCCTAGAGGGTCACAAGGAGTGATAGTGAGTGGAACTATTCCCTTTTCCACCCCTTGATTCCTGGACCCATGGATCCTGGCTATGGGAGAAACTGTACCATATATCGGATGCTGATTCAAAGCATATACTGCCTCCTGAAGAAATCTGCCCCAGCCCTCCATGCTGCTGCCACCTAATTTGCACTGTAACTGTGTCTTCAAAAGGCCATTCTGGCCTGGCAGTGGTGGCACACGCCTTTAATCCCAGCACTTGGGAGGCAGAGGCAGGCAGATTTCTGAGTTCGAGGCCAGCCTGGTCTACACAGAGAAACTCTGTTTCGGGGGGGGGGGGGCATTCCATCTTTCTATCAGACCAGCTGCTTCAGGATGATGAGAAACATGGTAGACCAGTGAATTCCATGATCGTGGGCCCACGGTTGCACTTCTCTGGCTGTGAAATGAGTTCCTTGGTCAGAAGCAATACTGTGTGGAATACCATGACAGTGAATAAGGCACTCTGTAAGTCCACGGATGGTGGTTTTCGCAGAAGCATTATGTGCAGGAAAGGCAAATCCATAACCAGAATAAGGATCTACCCCAGTAAGAACAAAATGTTCTCCATTCCACGGAGGAAGTGGTCCAATGTAGTCAACCTGACACCAGGTTGCTGGCTGGTCACCTCGAGGAATCGTGCCATATCTGGGGCTCAGTGTTGGTCTCTGCTGTTGGCAGACCTGGCATTCAGCCGCAGCTGTAACCAGGTCAGCCTTGGTGAGTGGAAGCCCATGTTATTGAGCCCAAGCATAACCTCCATCTTGGCCACCATGGCCACTTTGTTCGTGTGCCCACTGAGCAATGACAGGGATGGCTGAGGAAAGAGGCTGGCTGTCCACAGAACGGGTCATCTTATCCACTTGATTATTGAACTCCTCCTCAGCTGAAGTCACCTTTTGGTGAGCATCTACATGGGACACAAATATCTTCACATCCTTTGCCCATTTGGAGAGATCTAGCCACATACTTCTTCCCCAGATGTCTTTCTCACCAATTTTCCAATCGTGATCTTTCCAAGTCCCTGACCATCCAACCAGTCCATTGGCTACAGCCCACAAGTCAGTGAACAATCATACATCTGGCCATTTCTTCTTCCAAACAATCTGTAATACCATGTGTACTGCCTGAAATTCTGCCCACTGTGAAGATTTTCTTTCACCTGTATCTTTCAGGGTTGTCCCAGAAAGGGGTTGTAATGCTGCAGCTGTCCACTTCTGGGTGGTGCCTGCATAACGTGCAGAGCCATCAGTAAACCAGGTCCTAGTCTTCTGTTCTTCAGTCAGCCCATCATAGGGAACACTCCATGAGGCTATAGGCACATGCTTGGCAGCAGATGGCATTGTTACAGGAGTAGAAACCCTAGGCATTTGAGCAACTTCTTCATGTAACTTGCTTGTGCCTTTAGGACCTGCTTGGGCTCAATCACGGATGTACCACTTCCATTTGATAATAGACTGCTGCTGTGTACATCCTACTTTATGACTTGGAGGGTCTGATAACACCCAGCTCATGATGGGCAGTTCAGGTTGCATGGTAACTTGGTGCCCTATTGTTAAACGTTGAGTTTCCACTAAGGCCCAAATAGCAGGCCAAGAGCTGTTTTTCAAAGGGAGAATAGTTGTCTGCAGATGATAGTAGAGATTTACTCCAAAATCCCAAAGGTCTTTTCTGTGATTCACCTACAGGAGCCTGCCAGAGGCTCCAAACAGCATCTCTGTCTGCCACTGACACCTCAAGAACCATTGGGTCTGCTGGATCATATGGTCCAAGTGGGAGAGCAGCCTGGACCTGTTGAAGAGTCTTCTCCTGTTCTAGACCCCACATAAAGCTAGCAGCTTTCCGAGTCACTTGGTAAATGGGCCTGAGTAACACACCCAAGTGAGGAATATGCTGTCTCCAGAATCCAAATAGATTCACTAAACGCTGTGCTTCTTTCTTTGTGGTGGGAGGGGCCAGGTGCAATAATTTCTCTTTCACCTTAGAAGGAATATCTCTACATGCCCCACACCACTGGACTTCTAAGAATTTCACTGAGGTAGATGGTCCTTGAATTTTGGTTGAATTTATTTCTCATCTTCTAATATGCATATGCATTACCAATGAGTCCAAAGTGGTTGCTACTTCCTGCTCACTTGGTCCAATCAGCATAATGTCATCAATATAGTGCACCAATGTGATATTTTGTGAAAGAGACAAATGATCAAGATCCCTTCTAACTAAGTTATGACCCAGGGCAGGAGAGTTAATATATCCTTGAGGCAAAACTGTAAAGGTATACTGCTGGCCTTGCCAACTAAAAGCAAATTGCTTCTGGTGGTCCTTATGGACAGGTACTGAGAAGAAGGCATTTGCTAGGTCAATAGCTGCATACCAGGTACCAGGAGATGAGTTAATTTGCTCAAGTAATGAAACTACATCTGGTACAGCAGCTGCAATCGGAGTTACTACCTGATTTAGTTTTCGATAGTCAACTGTCATTCTCCATGATCCATCTGTCTTCTGCACTGGCCAGATAGGAGAGTTAAAGGGAGATGTGGTGGGAACCACTACATCTCTTAAGTCCTTGATAGTGGCAGTAATTTCTACAATTCCTCCAGGAATACGGTACTGTTTTTAATTCACTATTTTCTTTGGCAGAGGCAACTCTAAAGGCTTCCATTTAGCCTTTCCAACCATAAAAGTCCTCACTCCACATGTCAGGGAACCAATGTGAGAATTCTGCCAACTTCTAAGTATATCTATCCCAATTATACATTCTGGAACTGGGGAAATGACTACAGGATGTGTTCTGGGACCTACTGGACCTACTGTGAGTCAGACATCAGTCAAAACTCCATTAATCACCTGTCTTCCATAAGCCCCTACTTTAACTGGAGGGCCACAATGTTTCTTGGGATCTCCTGGGATCAACATCAATTCAGAGCCAGTATCCAATAGACATATGTCTGTGTGGGTTTGAACCCCTCTCCTGGTACCAACTTCTGTATTAGTCAGGGTTCTCTAGAGTCACAAAACTTATAGGTAGTCTCTATCTAGTAAGGGAATTTGTTAATGACTTACAGTCTGTAGTCAAACTCCCCAACAATGGTCAGCAGTAGATGTGAATGAAAACCCGAGGATCTAGGAGTTGTTTAGTGCCACAAGGCTTGAAGGCGAAGAAGATTGAATCTTCCTCCTTCCAATGTCCTTATGTAGATCTCCAGCAGCAGGTGTGGCCCAGATTAGAGGTGTGCGTACCATCACACCTGAAACTGCTGTCTTCTAGACTCAAGGTCTAGATCACAGGTGAGCCTTCTAATTCTGGATTGTAATTCACTCCAGATATAGTCAAGTTGACAATCAGAAATAGCCACTACAGCCTTGTTTTTGCTACTGTCATTAAGTCACTGTGCTCTCTTTATTTGCTAGATACATCTAGGACAAGTAATTAAACACAGGTTGTCTAACTCAGATATGCTTAATAGGCTAGCTCTCAATCTTGTCAAAAATCTGCTAAATGTAACGTTAAATGTTTAAGCTTATGACACAGATTCCCAAAGCCTAACAATGACTCTCCCCCTTCCCCAGGTCTCTGAGAAGATATGGGCACATCTACAAGACTGCTTGGATTGTGGTATAATAACCACTGAGAAACACCACTCCATTGCCTTGCTCACTGCCAGGGCTTGGCCTACACAGTGGACAAACAGAGGATACCCAGGGAGTTAAATGTCTCATATTGCCTAAGACAAGGTGGGTCATTTCTTTGGCAAATACCTACTCCACAGGGAAAAGCTTTTCCTCTTCTGGGCCTACTGCTATAGACCAACCTCTGTCATTTTAATTAGTACAGGACTCCTAGATTATAATTTATTTTTCTCAGATTTCTGACTACATTGACACATTGACAGCTAAGCTAACTGTAGTGTGACAGCTAGAAAGCAGGCCTAGCTCCTTACCCTGTAGGACCATGAAAGGCAGCCTATTTCCTGGTTGAGCTAAGGCTAGAAACCCCAGTGACCCTGAAGGGACAGAAGGCATTTCACCCTGACCCTGGGGAACCAGGATCCTGGCACCAGGAGCCCACAGCCCTCCAAAGACTTGTGGCCATCAGTCATGTAAGGGCAATGCCCCAAGCCCCTCCACAGGTAGAGGACATGACCTGTGGTCACGTAGCCTCAAGACAGATCTCTATTTTAATGAGGTACCTAAAGTCCTGGAGGACTTAACCCAATAAAATCTCCTTCCTAGACATTCCTTCCTGCAAAAGGTATTTAACCTCAGGCCTGCCCTGAGAAGTGGGATACAGTTTTACTCATCTACTTTTGGCCATGACAATAAACGTCTTAAAACCATGGACTGCCTCTTTTCATTGGTTCCACTGTGGAGAGCCATGGAGAAGGCCTTGGCTTAAAGAGCCATCATCTAATCTCCCATAGAAGGCCTCTCTGCTCCTCCAGCCAGTTTTGAGCTTGGGCTCAAACTTGCTGCCATCTACAAACCAAGGACTCTCTCCCCATGGGATCAGCCAAAGCTCCCCCCTTTCCCCTTCAGCCCCTGGCTAGATCCAGCTTCTGGCCCCCACTCCATTCTCAACTCTTCCAAGGCTTCCAGCGGTGCCTGAGTGCCTGAGAACCTGAGAACCAGATGACCCTGGCCTCCTTGCAGGCCAGGGGTTCCCCGAGCCAGATAATGGCTGTCCCTGGGACTTCAGACTTCACTTCCCCACCCCCAGAGCTGTGTCCCGAAGCTTCCCCATAGCCCTACACCCACCCCAAGACAGCATTGGGAAAGCACAGTCAAACTTCCCACAATCTGCCTCCCAGAGTGGCTGAGCCCTGTGGCGGAGCAGACATGGGTCCCCCAAAACCCTACATTACCCCAAGGTAATCCACCGCTATTTTAGCAAATGAGCTAATAATGTCAATTTGTTAACTAGCTAAGACAGCCAGATTTCTTATCAAAGATAGATAGGTTTGCCTTGCTCACAGACTTCACAATAAAAGACACAAGTTCATATGCAAGCTTTCACAGCTTCTGTTACTTCCTTATCTAAAATCAGATTCCAGTGACTAAATGCTTTGTATTTTCTCTTCCTGCTATGCCATTGTCCTGACACTAATCAGTACAGTTATTACAAATTATCCTACTCTAATAAAACATTCCATTATACCATCCAATTATATAATCACAAGTTTAAATTTTAAGTTTTCTCTGGTTGTCTTCTAACCATAGACTTAAAGTGCTTCTTGTCATAAATCTACACTATAAGCTATCATGGTCAAATATAAGTTTACTTTGGTTGTCTTTTAACTATGAACTTAAGTTATTTCTCATGCTAAATTATATGCTCAACTACCATATTCACAAGTTGTCACATTTCCGAATTTCTTTTAATTGTCTTTCAAATGCAATATATTCAGTTTCCTAGACAGAAGGCAAAAGCTCTTCTTGCTTCTGCTCCATAAAAGATTTCTTGTCTTCCCTAAGCTCATCTGAAAGACTGTTCACATTAACAAATTTATCTCTTTTGTAAACTTAAAAGTTGCAGGAAACCCACTCAGATCTACCTCTCATGACCAAATAGACTCCATCCAGAATCAGTAGACTAAATTCCCACTTGTTACCTATTCCAGAGGATGGGATTCCTCTCCTATGCCCTGGGATTGGGACTTCCCTCACCCCAAACACCAAGACCTAAGGGTTTCAAATGTACTTTCAAAGGTACACCTAAGAAAAACATTTTTTCTCCCAAATGTACTTAATTTTATCCTCTACTGGTAATGTGTGTGTGTGTGTGTGTGTGTGTGTGTGTGTGTATTTCAGCATCTTGTCAAGTCCAGGCACTTACTCAAAATCTTCATCCAGGACAGCTCCAGAGAAGCAACCCACAGATACTCCAATCTTCTCTCACAGACGCTCCTACTGGACCTGTTTCTTCCTATCTACCCTCAGATGGTTCCACAAAACCTGGACAGCAAGGAAACAGCCAACTCTCCTAAGAGTGGGCCAACATTCCCCATACCCATGTTCTTAGGTTTCCCAGAGACACATCGCCCCAAAGTCAGCAGGAAGAAGCTAAAGATCACGATAACCCTATTCTTGGGTCACCATCACCTCTTTCTAGTTTCTCTCTCTCTCTCTTTTTTTTTTTTTTTTTTTTTTTTTGAGACAGGGTTTCTCGGTGTAGCCCTGGCTGTCCTGGAACTCACTCTGTAGACCAGGCTGGACCGAACTCAGAAATCCGCCTGCCTCTGCCTCCCAAGTGCTGGGATTAAAGGCGTGCGCCACCACTGCCCGGCTGGACTCTAGGGAGTCTTAATTTACCGAAGACCCTCTGAACAGACACACAGAGTCTGGGATTGATGCAAAATGCAAGAGAAATTTATTGATTCATCAGCATGCTGAGGTCGCGCTACATACCAAGATGGGACCTTATATAGGATTTTAGAGCAGCCGCCATTAGGTACAATGTGATTGGCAGGACAGTGTGACTTTTAAACTGATTGGTCTTCAGGGAATGAGGTAGCAGGGGCTTAATCAGCCCCTCCCTTCCAGCCTACTGCTTTCTAACCTGTTTCTTCCATGTGCTCTGAGGGAGGGAGGGGACCCTGGTGGAATATCTCAAAGTTCCCGAGCTGACCTCTCAAGTTCTTTCTTTTTTAATAAAACACAACACGAAGCAGAGGGCAAATCAAGCCCTTGGTCTTCTTCTGGACTCTCCAGCTAATATTCCGTGTTCCTGCCTGCTTATCCTTGCAGGAGAAGGCAGTTCCCCTAACCATCTCATTCTGTAATATGATGCAATTGAGAGGCAAGCCTAGAGCTGGGAAAAGAGAAGCTAGTTATTGTAATGACACCTTGATGTCAACCTGAGACTTAGAATCGCCACGCAGTCAAGCACCTTCATGGCTATGAGGAGTTTTCTACATTGAGTTGAAGAGGACCGGTCAGTTCTAAATTCAAGTGTTTAAGCCCAGACTGCGTAAGAGCGAGGAGATGACCCAAGTGTCTTAGCTCCTTGTTAACAAGGAGATGTCCCTGCCGCTATGACTTTCACACCATGGTGAATGTCCCTTTGAACTCCAGCCACCACACAGTAACTTTTCCTTCCTTAGATTGTCTTTGTAAGGCATTTTGTCCCAGTAAGGATAAAATCCACAAAATAGTTGTATGCATATGCTCATTTATTTATTTTTGAATATTTGTGTATGAGTGTTTTGCCTGCTTGTTTATATGTTCACATGTGCATATAGTGCTGGTGGATTCCAGAAGAGAACATTAATCTCCTGGAACTGAAGTTTTAGGCAGTTGCAAGCTGCCATGTGGGTGCTGGGAATTGAACCTGGGTCGTCTGGAAGAACAATGACCCATCTCTCCAGCTCCCTCTAATACAATATTTAAAAAAAATAATAAACCCACATTAAAAATATGGTATGATGAGGGTTTATAATCTGTGCTAGAGTCGCAGGCCAATCAGTCTAGTCTGAGCAGCAAGCCCCAGATCTCAGTGAGAGAGCCTAACTCAAAAAAAAAACCATGTGGGCCTGGCACTGGTGGCATGTGCCTTTAATTCCAGCACTTGAGAGAGAGATCTTAGTCCAAGGCCAGCCTGATCTACAGAGCGAGTTCCATGAGAACCAGAGGTACACAGAGAAACCCTGTCTTGAGAAACCACCAAACAAAACCTAGGTGTTAGCATTGCTTCTAGGCTCCGCCCACAGTTACCTGGCAACTGCCAGGTATGCCTGATTCACTATAAAAAGGGCTGTTTGCCCCCTCCTCTCTCTCTTACTCGCTTACCCTTCTCTCCCCATTCCACTCCCCCCACCCCCCCAATATATTCTTGGCTGGCCTCCTCCTTTCTCTCCCTCCTCCTCCCTTCTCTCTCTCTCTCTCTCTCTCTATCTCTCTCTGCTTTTCTCTATTCTCTATCTCTCTACTTCCTCTCCATGCCTAAATAAACTCTATTCCACACTCTACCCGAGTGGCTGGTCCCTCAGGGGGAAAGATTCCTCAGCTTGGGCCTGCAGAGGCACACCCTTCCCCCACACCATACCGTGCCTCTACCAAACATATTTCTGGTTTCCTCCTTTTTATAAAACACCACACTCGGTAGATGGTTAATGAGGAAGAACCCTCCACAGTCATGCACACACACTTGCACATATACATACATAAAAACAATAAAAATTCATGCCCCAAATAATGAAAAGGAGATCAAAGCTCTAAAAAAAGAAAAGGAAAGAAATGAAGCTGGGAGCTGTCAGGCTACTGTGAAACTCAACCTGACTCTGTCTCCCAACTGTTGACCTACAAGTTTGTGCCACTGTACCCACTGGATATTTGTCCCCCCAGTGAAATGAGCCAAATCAAGCTCATTAGATTAGGTTGTATTTAAGGCAGGTTTATTGGGAAGCTGCTCCCAGTAGATCTCCTCAAGGATTGAGGCCAGGGGAATCGCCATGAGGATGGGGAAAGAAAAGGAGAAAGGGTGCTTTCTCAGAGAGAGGAGAGAGGGAGGAGACTAAAATGAATCATAAAAAGAAGGGGGGGAAGGGCCACCCAGCCCCTGGGCTGGGAAGTTCAGGGTTGGGGGCAGGGTATGCCAGGTAGGGACTGAGGGATGCTGGGAGAACCTGGAGGCCAGGTCTACTTTGATAGGTAAAGTATGTATCTCAGTCCCTAGTCCCGGGATCTGAAACTAAAAACCCACTATCTGTAATTTTTTGTGAAAAAAAAATACCATTTCTGTAAGAGCCTGATACGTCTTCCTGCCTGTTTTCTTCGACTCAGATAGCGTCTTGATATTACCTGCTTTTCTCAAAGAAAATGTAGCAGGACTGGGTGAGCATGCATAGACACCCAGTCTGTGCGCAGACTCGTGTGCATATGCCACATAAATGCAAATGCAGAGGTCAGAGGGCAACTTGAGTCGGTTTTCTCCTTCCACCAAGTGAGTCCAGTGGTCAAAGTCAGGGGATCATTTTTGGTGGCAGATTCCTTTACTCAATGAGTCATCTCTTTGTGTCATGAGACTTCTCTGTCTTTAGGTCTTTTGATCTTTCTTTCTTTCTCTGTTTCTTTGAGACAGGGTCACATGTAACCCCAGCCTCAAACTCACCCTGTTGCCAAGGCTCACCGTTGACTTCCAATCAGTCTTCTGCCTTGGACTCCTGAATGTGATTACCGTCTCCAGCTTGAACTTCTTTATTCTACCCACTGAAAGCTGGCACAGGTATTGTGCCTATTCCTCCTTACTTTCTAGTATAGGTGGACTAATAGGTAATTAAAACACCCAATTTGGCTGGGCAGTTGTGGTGCATGACTTTAATCCCAGCACTTGGGAGGCAGAGGCAGGTGGATTTCAGAGTTCGAGTCCAGCCTGGTCTACAGAGTGAGTTCCAGGACAGCCAGGGCTACACAAAGAAACCCTGTCTCAAAAAAACAAAAACCAACCAACCAACCAACCAACCAAAAAAACAAAACAAAACAAAACACAAAAAACCACCCAGTTTGGGGGGTGTAGCTTTGCTGATAGAATGGTTGCCTACCGTGCATGAGTGCCTGGGTGGATTATATACTTTTAGTCCCAGCACTTAGGAGGAAGAGGCAGGAAGATCAGGAGTTCAAAGTCAGCATGAGTTTTATCCTCTGTCTCTAAAACAAAACAAAAGAAAACAAAAAGAAAAATCTCCTAATCTTGGGCTGGGGATACAGCTTCATGGTAGGGCACTCGCTTATCATTCAAGAAGACTCTCAGTTCAATTCTAAGTATTGCCAACAATTACTGCAATCCTGCAATTTACATAATACTTTCATTCTTCAGATAGGGAGATACAGAAGATTAAGTGTGCTTTCTCTAAATCCACACAGGGAAATAGCATCAGACTCCCTTGCACTCCGGTTTTCTCTACCGCCTTGGACACCCCCTGCCTTTTCCAACACACACACATCAGCTTCTCCCAGTCTCACCTTTTACTTTTGCTCCTCTGTTTGAGTCATGAACTCATTATGTAGACCAGGCTGACTTCCACCTTGTGGTGATCCTCCCTAGTGCTGGGATTTTGTGAATTCATCACCACACCTGGCTACCATTTTCTCTTAACTATAACAGGAACATGGAGAGTTAGGGAGATGGCTCGGCTGCCCAAGCATGAGATCCTGAGTTGGGATCCCCAGAAACCAAGTAAAAAGTCAATCATGGTGGTTAGGTACTTGTAATCCCAGCATTGGAGCAGAAGCAGAGACAGGGATCCCTGGGTCTTGCTGGCCAGCCAGTCTAACGAGATCTCTGAGCTTCTGCAGGTTCTATGAAAAACCTTGTCTGGAAAAAAAAGGCAGAGTAATTGAAGAAGACACTAATTGATGATCTCTGGCATCCATATACTTGTACACATACATCCCCACACAGACAGCATATACACACCCATTAAAGAAAGCGCAGCAGTGGCAGACATGCCTTTAATCCCAGCTCTTGGGAGGCAGAGATCTCCCTGAGGTCAAGGCCAGCCTAGTCTAAAAGAGAAACCCTGTCTAAAAGAAATGAAACAAAACAAAAACCCAATAAATAAAAAGTGGGAACGCTTTTTTTTTTTTTTTTAAGATTTATTTGTTTATCACATGTATGTGGGTACAGTGTTGCTGTCTTCAGACTCACCAGAAGAGGGCATCAGATGCCCATTACAGATGGTTGTGAGCTACCATGTGGTTGCTGAGAATTGAACTCAGGACCTCTGGAAGAGCAGTCAGTGCTCTTAAGTGCAGAGCCATCTCTCCAGCCCCCGTGGGAACTCTTCATCTGATAATAAACTTGGCTCAGCTGGGCAGTGGTGGCGCACGCCTTTAAGCCCAGCACTTGGGAGGCAGAGGGAGGCGGATTTCTGAGAGTTCGAGGCCAGCTTGGTCTACAGAGTGAGTTTCCGAGGACAGCCAGGGCTACACAGAGAAACCCTGTCTCGAAAAAACAAAAACAAAAACAAAAACAAAAACAAAAAAAAAAAAAAGGAATATTTCCACGATAATATCACCTCCAGGAAACCATTCTTCCACATCCGTTTACCCACCCTGAGACAGGGTTCTCAGTGTAGCCCTGGCTGTCCTTGAACTCACTCTGTAGACCAGGCTGGCCTCCAACTCAGAGATTGGCCTGCCTCTGCCTCCAGGATGGTGGGAATAAAGGTGTGTGCCACCACCTCTGGCTCTAATCTTGGACTCTTGATTCTCCTGCCTCTGCAAGTGCTGGGATTATAGGTGTGCCACCACACCCAACTGTAACGGGAAAACCACAGCAAAAAGTGGAAACCAAAATGTCTGCAGCTAAAAATGCAAGAGCATGTAAGTGAGGGACCGAGCTCACAGTATAGTAGTGGTGTGCTTGCCTGGAATGGCAAGTCTGTGGGTTCTATCCTTAGTACAGGAAGAAGAAAACATAGACAATAAATATTAGAGAGAGCTAATGCTGGCTAGTGTGCAGATCCAGATGTGGAGCTGCTGCCCAGGGCTGTCTGTTCTTGTTGAGGTTTGGCACCATCTGGTGGAAATGATTTCACGTTGAAATGATGATATGGTTGGTGACTGAATTCTGTGTAAAGCTGGGCTGACCAGATCAACTACAGTTCTTTCATTAACTAGCTTTTGTGTTATTCATTGGAGTATTGGATCATCCTGTAGCTCAGAATATTCACAGAAGCTATGTATTGACCAAGACTGTCATTGTTGTTTATTCAAAATGGTATTCATCTCGAGAATTCATTTGTCATGGTTTTCTATAGATATCTTCAGTGTTCTTTCATGTTGTCCTTAGAGGTTAGAGGGCAGGCGGCTTCACCCAAACAGAAATCCATTACTACGGGCCCTTTTCTCTTGGTTTATTTGCTGTTTTGCATCACTTTTTGAAGGAGGCCGCTCGTGTAACCCAGGTTGGCCTTAAACTGCTGACTGTCCTTGGGATCACCTCTCAAACGCTGGGATTACAAGGATTACAAGTTTGCATCACCCTGCCTGGCTTCCCATTTCTTTCCTTCTTTTCCTTTCCACCTTCTTCGTGGGGGTGGGGGATGGGGTTTGAGACAGGGTTTCTCTGTGTAATCCTGACTGTCCTGGAACTCCTTTGATTAGGCTGACCTGGAACTCACAGACATGCAGTACCACCCACGCCAGGCCATAGTGGACTGTAGTAGATCAAAGTCAGGATTGATGGTTCATAACTGTAACCTCAGGATTTGGGAGGCTGACCCAGAAGGGCTAATACATTCCTAACATAAGCATAGGCTACATACATGGTAGGTTCAAGGTCAACTCAGGCAACACAGTGAGACTTTGTCTCAAACCTCAATTTTTGTTTGTTTGCTTTGAGCCAGCGTTTCTCTGTGTAGACCAAGCTGTCCTTAAACTTAAGAGATCTGCTGGTCTCTGCCTCTTTAGTGCTGGGGTTAGAGGCGTGCACCACTATGCCCGGTTTAAATTGGAAACGTTCTAAATTAAGGTTTTATTTAAGGAGGAAAGATCTAGAATTAAGTCTAAATAAATGGGAGGTTGAGAATCCAGTGTGTGGCTGGGTTCTCTTCTAGATCAAGAACAAAAGGAGAGGAAACTAGAAAGGCAAAACAAAAGGCAGGAGGAAAGCGCAACCATCCTTCTCTTCTTCCACCTGGGACGGTTCCCTAGAAGGTTCCAGAAACGACTGTGGCAAGGCTACCGACATCACGGTGTCCCAAGAAGACCACTATAGACACCCAAAGACAAGCACACACTTTCCCGCCACACTGTGGCCGGGTACTAGGGGCGGGTCAGCACAGGGCGGTAAGGTAGACGTCACGTCCGGTTTGGGAAGCACCGCAAGAGAAAGCGTTTCGGAGGCCTAGTGGAGTAGGCGGAGCCAGGAAAGCGCGCCTTCGGGGGAGTGGGTGGGACCAGGTTAAAGAGCGTGGCGTCACATCCGGTAGCGTTAGACCGGTGCGGAGGTGGTGCGGAGCGTGTCGGCTTTGAGCTACTCTCAAAGTGTGGCGTCGCGCGAGGCTGCGGCGGAGCCTCTGTAAGGAAGGCGGGAGCTTGACAGCTTCAGTAAAGGCCAGCAGCGGTGACAGCAACCCGGAGTCATGAGCGACAGCGGCGAGCAGAACTACGGCGAGCGGGTAAGCGCGGGGATGCGCGGGCGGCCGCGGTCCCACCCTGCTTCTCCTTCTAGGCCTCTCGGCCCACTCCAGCCGGGTGTCGGGAGCCTGACGTCAGGAGGGAGCCGGGGCGCCGAAGGGCCTGGCGGACGGCGCCTCAGGTCGGAGAGAGGCCGCCGGTGGAATGTGTGCCTCACCCGCCACGGCCGTTCCCCTCCCCTTACGGGGGGGGGGCGAGATAAAAAATGGCCGCGGCGTCCCTCGGCGTTGGGGGATGGGAACGGTATCTTATTTCGCCGTTGCTCTCCTGCGAAGCCGCGCCGCAGCCATCTTGGGCTCGCGGGCCGGGCGGGCTGCCAGAGGCACAAAATGGCGGAGCCGCCGCCGCTCCCTGCAGCCAGGCCTTGCCGCCTCTCCCCAGAGCGAAGCGGAGAAAGGCCACGTGTGACCGAGAGCCCATGGGGGTTGGTGCATTCGGCTGATGGGGAGGTCGCCTGGTCCCGGGAAGGGACAGCTGTAGGTGATCTTGGAGCATGTGGAGACGGAAACAGCTGAGGGAAACTGAGGGCCCGTTAGCTGGAGGGTTTAGTGCTGCAGCGTTTTCCTCATTGTTGAGATCTTAGTGGAATAGAACGAAAGGTCATTAGGCGTTGACGTATGGATTCTCCCTCCCACCCCCCGGGGGACTTGTGAAGGAGAAACCAGTGGCGACAGCTTATGGAGGTATTAAACTCTGAATTCGACGTGTTTTTATTTTTTAAGCTTCCACCTCCCAGAAGGTGAAAATCGGTGGCTGTTGATTAGATTGTATATAACGGGCCTGGATTAGACCCAGTTCCAAAGCTTAACAAATAAAGCGCATGTGGCGTGGCTGTAGAATATTAGATTAAAAAAAAAAAAAAACTATCACGTGAAGATGCGGAAGTACGGGGCTTAGTGAACAGGAAACTGCAGTTTGAAACGATTGTTTTACTCCTCGGTACTAACGTTTTTATTTTCACAAAAAGTTCACAGGAACTGTTAACCACTAGATCATAGTTTACTCTTTGGTTAGTAAACTCTGAAAGGCCTTTGACGGTTTGGTAGGAAGTATTCTGGGACTCTCCCATGGTGAACTTGGAACCAAAAAGTAATTTGAACAGATCTGATCCCTTATCCAAAGATAATTTAAAGTTCAGTGTCAACCAGTTCGTGCCTTGTCTTTTTTATTTAGCCTTTCCTAAGGAAAGAAACTGATGGGGGGTGGGAGGGGACAGAATGTTGTTTTCCTGATAATGGAGATGGAACCTAGTCTCTACCACTGAACTGTATCCCAAACTTTTGTTTTGTTTGAACTCCTGTAGCACCTTATAATGTTGATCCTGCCTCCCGATGTTGAAAGCAAATAGTTTGCTGTTGTTTGGAACTAAATAGGTATTCGTAATCACGCCAGTGGAAATTTTTTATTGTATTAAGCTGTGGGTCCCGTTACTCAGGGAAGAAAGCAATTGAATGAAAGTGGGTACCGTTTTGAAAGAGCTGAGTTGTTAGTTGCTCCTGTTAATTTGACTTTTGTTTTTTTGTTCGTTTTTAAATTTCTACTAGTAAGATGTACCTTCTGGTGATCTTCAATATTTATTTGAGGTAGAGTTACTCAGTGTCCCTGACTGTCTTGGAACTTGGCACTGTAGACCAGGCTAGTCTTAACCCCAGGCATCTGCCTGCCTCTGCCTCCCTAATGCTGTAGTTTAAGGTGTGAATCACCACATCCTGCTGACCTGACTACTTAATTGGAAAGAAAAGTATTAAAAACCGGTTTTTCTTATTTATTTCTAAACTTGAAAGTTGTGGAATATTTATTTATTTACACCTCAAAAAAAATTGTTGTCTTTAGAGACTTTCTGTGTGTGGAACTCAAATTATGTATGCCAGGCTGGCTGGCCTCAAACTCAAGAGATCTTCCTGCCCCTGGCTTCTGAGTGCTGGGGTTAAAGACATGTTGTCGACACCCTTGAGCTCAGATAATTTTTTTTAAAAGTGTGTGTGCAGGATCCCCTTTTTAGCCCATGTGTACAATTTTGAGCTACCTGATGTGGGTGCTGGGGCACAAACTTGGGCTCTCCCTAAAGAGCAGTAGGTGCTCTTCCTAACTGCTGAGACAATTCTCCAACCCTGCAATAACAGTTTTTGCTTTTCAATTGGAATCTTGGGATGATGAGTGGGAAACTGAAACATTTAGCTGAACTTTTCAAGAAGTCTTGCCAAAACAAAGTTCAGAGACGAGGTTTACAAATAATTCAGGGTAAGCTAGGCAGAGTAGAGTGTTGCAGGTTTGTAAATCCTAGCTGCTTATCCTGGCTAAGATCCAGAGTTCAAGGTGTTCAGGTAAATTAGTTAGCAAGATTAAACATTTTCCTCAAGGTATAAGGGGTTGTTGAAGGACTGGTTGTGTAACTCAGGATGCTTGCCTGCCACTTAGACTGACACACAAACACAATACAAGGTAGCTCAAGCCCCCCTGTATTTTACCAGTCACAGCCTTAAATGCAAAGTAGCATGGCCAAATCTGATTGATTCACCTTCCCCTTTTTAAGTGTAAAAATCATGTTCAAAGTAATAGTCTTGGATATGCCTGGTATAACCACCCATCTCTGGAACCTGAAAATGAGTTTCATTGACTTCTTGACCCTTAAACTCTTGGGTATGTGGTATAAATTGTTAAGCTCCCTGGAATTTCAGTAGTGACTACTTCTCTTTGCTGTGGACACTCCCACACTTCTGGATTCCCTCAAACCCGTTAGGCTTTCAAAGTTGTTTCCAAAGCAGGTTATAACTGAAATAAATAGTATTTAGTTTGGTCACAAAATCTACTGGATGGATGTTAGCCTTTAGCTCTTGCTGTATGTTCTCATTCTTTGCTATCTATAGGATTGAGTTCCGTTGGTTTTTTTTAATTTTTTTTTTCTTTTTTTAACTTAAAGCTGGTGTGATAAAATCTCTTCTAGTACTTTTCAAAAATTATTCATTTTGTAAAGCATGTTTTCTCTGAAGGAAAAACACTGCCACTCTATAGAAGTGTAAAGTAATATTGGTGTTAATATTTGAGAACCCAATAATAGTTCCAGTATAAGGTGTGAGGCCTTTATTTTGATGTCCACTTAGCATAAAATTCTAACTTCTTTGAGATCATTTGAGTCTTTGTCCTGAGACCCCAGAAACTAAGGATTGTACAACAAGCTAGATAATTTTAAATTTTTGTTAGCCTGTTTAATGACTATAGTAGCCAAGAGGTTAAAGAAAAGTTTGGAATTAGTAAACATTCTGGTAGGATAGTAGCTGTTTACTTGAAATAGTGTGTTTGGAACCATCTGAGTCAAGGAGTAGCTTCTGGATATCACCCCATCAAGTTGCCTTTCAAATTCTGCAGTTTTTCTCTATCCTGTGTGTGATGCCTTTGTATATTCCTTGTTTTTATCCTTTAACTCTGAATTCTCATTTTTAAAACCAAAGCATTTATTTCTAAAATAATTGTAGCCTTCACACATAGTTTTCATTACAAAGAAAGGGTTGAATTAATGGCAAATTTAAGAAAATTGCTTGCATACTTTTCATTGCTAACCAGACAGGTATAAGTCTCTTGAAACTGTTGAATTGTTTCCTTTGGCTTAAATAAGAATGCTTATTAATATTCTGACTATTGTCAAAATAGTAAGTATTTTCAAGGCAAAGTTACAAATGATTTCACAAGGTAAGTACTACTGGTTTTGTTGAAAGCTTGAAGAGGAATTTGTCTTGTTTGTACAGCTTTTTTTTTTTTTTCCCCCTTTTCAGTAAGACCACAAACCTAAATGCTAAAAATGAATACTTTTAAAAACCTTGACTTTGTAATTTGGCCAACTCATTGATTAATTAGCTATGGTGTATGTGTCCAGCAATTGTATTGTTGATAGTATTTATATAGCTATTGTTTTTAAGATTATTTTAGAAATTAGTGCTTTTACACAGGTTATTATTGTAGGATGTGGTCCATATAGAATTGGGTGTTATCATTGCTTTTAAGTTTCAAGTTAAAATTGACTAGCAAATTATAGTCCCCAAATCATTGCTTGGAATTGGGTTTTGGAAGCTATTGGCATAGATTTTCACATGGCAGTTTGGATGGGGCCCTCTTCTGCATTAAATTTTTTGTGCTTAGTGGATAACTTTCTAACCAAAAAAAGCATATGTATGCTTTTGAGGCAAGAAATTGTTGAGGCAAGAAAGTTTAAGGTTTGGTATTTTTGAAAGTTCATTTAAAAAAAGCACAGACTTTACAGCTAGTATAGGTGTGTCAGGTCCCCCATCCCACACACACTCCCTCTTTTGTTATTTAAGAAACTAAGCATTTGGGGATTTTTCTCCTCCATCCTTCAAATACTTGCAGAAAAAAAAGAAGATATGTGCCTGTAATTACATTTGGGAGGTGGAGGCAGGAGGATCAGGTCATTTAAAGCTATTTAGTGACTTTGAGGCCATTCTGGGCTACGTGAGACTGGCTCCAAAAAAAGAGAGAGAGAGAGAAAGCCCCTTTTATTCATTTCTGTGTTGATCTTTTCTTTCTGTAGCAAGGTGGAGTTTTTCTTTGTTCATCTCATTTCGTTATTAAATTACTCCCCATCCCACCCCTGGGTAGGATCAGTGGCTGCTTCAGTTTAGCTGAGTTCAAATAACCCTAAATGCAAATATTGTTTAGCAGTGATTCTGTTGTTTGAGTATAAGAGAAGGAAGACTTGGAAAGTGGAGTGGTAATGAAGCAAACCAATGTGGCCTCAATGTTGAAAAGTCATGACACCTAGAGAGCTTTAGTGTTTTCTGAGTCTTAAGCCCTGTATATGTACATAAATAACCTTTAGGGAGGCCAGGCACTGAGGAAACGTGCTTGGGCATTCTGATTCCATGATTACATTCGTGCTTCCAGTAAATATTTCCCATTGCATTTTAGTGATGGATGATGTTACAAGGAAAAGAATTATTGTGACTCCCTTAAATAAAAGCCATTAAAATGTTCCCAGATTAAACAATAATTTACTATAAAATTAGGCTAGAGATTAGTCTTTTTCTTAGTTAGAAAATATGCTACTATAGCTTTGGTCGCCTATACCAAAAATACTTGTTTTGGTTTTGTTTTTTTAAGGAAAAAAATGTTTTTTAATTTTACCAAAAGAAAATGTAGGAGGAAATAGTAAGCATGCAGAAATATTTAGCATGGTAACAAGGGAAATTAATTAGACTGTTTTACATGGACAGTATTTTGCTTAGTGTTCCAACAGTGTTCTAGTTTGTATTAAAATTCACCGATATGCTAAAGTGGGCCTTTTTAATAATTTGAGAAGATTAATTTTCTCAAAATCTTTCAAGTAGGGTCTCTCCTTTGGACATCCAGAAGACTAATTATTTTGTTAATAGAGGGGGAAAACTTACAGAATTCTTTGGGCATAACCACCGTTGGAATCAAGTTTGCTCTGTTTTTCTTTATAGCTGTTGGCATGTAATAGTTGAATAACTTTATTTAGTATCAGGGTTTTAGTTCTAAATTTAGTAATTAAACTACTCAAGACTACTCTTAGAATGCAGTTTCGCTAATGCTGATTTCCCAAGGGTGGGTTGAACAGATCCAAATAGTCAGTTTGCTGACATTGTCTAACAATGCTGTTTTTAAATACACAGTAATGTGGCATTAAATACATTTCCTCATCTAGACAAGTCACACTATTGTAAACCTCTTCAACCCCAGCCTTTGTCAGTATTGTGCAGATGAGTTGTCCATGCTTTTCTTTCATGCACTTTTGTACTGAAATGTGTCTTTTTTTTTTTTTTTTTTTTTTTTGCTAGAGATGTGCTTTTGACACTTAGCGTTTTCTCTTTAATACAGTAAGAAGTGTGAGATGTGATTACAGTTTGTAAAAATGTTAAATGAACAGTAAATGTTCAGTGGCGCACTTCACATTCATGTTAAGCATGATAAATTTATTAGGAATAGACAAATGATTACCACATACCAACAGGAAACTATGTAGTTTCAGTTTTTTGAGCTGCATATCTAGTTTTTTTTTTTTTTTTTTTTTTTTAATCCAAAACAAAAAGGGATTTTTTTTTTCTAGTTTCAGTTTTGGCACTGGATTTTATCCTGGAGTTTTAAAATATTCTTCATCCTGTTCTTTTTCTATTAAGGTTAATGTTGAAGAAGGAAAATGCGGAAGTCGTCATTTGACAAGTTTTATAAATGAGTATTTGAAGCTCAGGAATAAGTGAAGCTGAAATTTGAAAAAATAAAAGAAAGAATGCATGCTAATTATCAGACCAGAAGTCCCACTTGTAGAATATTGAGCAATTTGTGTGAAGTGGGGAAGATGAAAGAAGTCAGAATTTGAAACGGAAGAATGAAGAAAAGAAATAAAAATGAAGTTAAGATAAGAAGTAATCTGGAATCAGAAAGCACTACGCTAAGTAATTACTAGTCTGTTTATGTGTCCCTGTATATTTTGCTAAACATGCATGCATTATTTGTTTAATAGAAGAAAGTATATACAGGGTAAAGAAGTGACTTCCAAGGGAATCGTTTAAATTAGGTAATAATTCTAATTTTAACTGCTTAGTCAAATGATGGAAATGCAATTCTTTAAAAATAACTATTTGTAGTTCAATAGCAGGCTGCAGCAGTGTGCTATCCATCCTGGGTAAATGGCCTCCCGTTCTGCCTTAGGCTTTTCATCTGTTAAACTCTGCTGGTTCTGGGGCATGAGTGAGTATGAGTTGGAACTGGTGGTCTCTTACTTAATGCCCTTTGGACTCTCAAAATGCACTGATACATGTTCTGCTTTGATACAGAACAGTGTATATATAGTAGAGTTTTCTGGAAAAATCGAAGATTGTTAAGGTGATGGGGCTAAACCCCCAATATCTAAGCAAAGCATCCAACACCGTTGTTTATATTGTGATGAAAGAAAGCATTAGGTTTTCACATATTTGTGGAAAGCTACAACCACTTAAGTCCAAATGTTGAGATCTACATGTGCCAAATAAGGATGATTCTTTTATATTGTTTCAGTTTAACGCCTGTTCCAACTGAATTAGGGTTTTTGCTGAAGTATATAATAGCTAGCTTGCTTCCCTTAAATGGGTCACACAAGTGAAATGAGAGCTGATTAAAGGGTGATAATAGCTGGTACTTGGTGCCTTTTCTCTGATCCTTAGCTTATTATAATGATCCTAAAGTAAACATTGTTTTCTTCTAGTGTACTACTCTGAGAAAAATAAACACAAAATTCCTGTCTGTGTTTTGACTGGTTTTATATATAGTTAGATGATTAGCATAATGCTAATACCAAGCACACACAATCCGAAAACAACCAATAGTTGTCTTCACCATGCAGAATATTAAAGATTATCATTTTAAAGCTATGGCAACTTTTAAATTTTTTCTGAGTGTTGTCAGGTCTTTAGACCTATTGGCAAAAATGACTTAAATGACTGTGAAGGATGTATGTTGTTGGTACACTTTAGCCTATTGTCGGTGCTTTTTACATACATTATTTCTGTATCTTGGAAAGAGAACACAATACTCTTACAGGAGACAGTTGCTTTGTAAAAGTAATAAGATAATTGAGTGGTTTTAATTTTTTTGTTACTACTCAAGTTTATGTGAATTTGAAATTTCATTCTATAGCCCAAGTTGGATACACTTAAAGTGAAAATAATGTAGAAGTTAGTGTACATGTCCTGTCTGTTTTTTATTTCCTCTTTGGATCTTGTGTCTCCTTCAGACCATTGAGGGTGATACTTTAGGTACTGTTCACAGGGAAAACTGAATTAAAATCAGGACTGAAATGGGGTTTGGAATTAGGGAAGATTAGTTTTCGAAAGAATCAGAAAATGTTTGACTTCTGATGCTGAGTTTGTGTGAGGCCTTAAATAGCATTAGATTAGGGTGTCTAACAGACTAAAAGCTGTATATTGGACTTTGTATTCTGAGCTGCTATTCTCTATGGGAGCTACAGACTGCTTGAGATTTTGTTTTTAAACTTGACCTGTTCCTTATAGGTTGTGCACTAGTTATTTTTTTTCTGATAATTTCTGGCATTGTTTTATTTATGCTTTTATATTTATGACCTCATTCAACATTGGCTCTCCAGAGAGTAATTCTTTATAGTTTTTTTTCTTTTTAATAGCTTTCTCACACAGTTGAATTTGCAGTAATTATGTATAAAGGATTTTCCTAGCTGGTTTTATAGAGTTGCTTGTGCATTAAGGTTTAATTAAGGTTATCATAGAGCTTTGGATTTAGCTAATCCAAGTCTCATTTCTTCACACAAAAAAAATTTTTTTTTTCCACCGATTAAAGGTGGTCAGCATAACTGGAAGGATTTAACATCTTTAAACTCTGATGGGAATGTTCAGAAGTGATTTTATTTTATTTTATTTTTCTTTTTTCCCCCACCCCTTAGTCCAACAAGGTAGCAGTATACAGACAGGCAGAATCTTTTGTATTCTGGTGCTTCCCCTCATTTCTGATATAAGAAATTTAGTTGCTCAAAAAGTAAGTACATCTGTGGCACACACAGCCTATTTATTAGGTAGGTTAAGTGGAGCCTTGGGGGCATTCTAAACCATCTGTTGAGACCCCTTTAGCCTACTAGAATTTTAAGGAGAAACCATAGGATGACTAATTTTTCATATTAGAAATTGTTTTTTTTTCTTTGAGCAGCAAGTCTGAAGGAGGGAATTGTTTATTTTCTACCTCTTTATTCCTAGGCCAATTTCTGTTAGCCAAATTTGCCTTTTGTTTTATGCTATGTGGAGTATATTATGTTCTTTCTGGGGAAATGCTTCACTTGCTTTCCCTTAAAGCTTCTAATTGTTCTGTGAAGCATTCTTTTATAGGATTAAAATAAAAGCTTTTATTAGCTTTTCCCTGTAGTAAAGATGGAAAACGTACTTTCTGTAGTTTTTTTAAATCTAAGAAAGTGAGGTAAATTGCCTTGCTGAATGTTTGCTTGGGCATTTGATACAGAAGAAATCCAGGGGCTGGGTAACTGGAGTAGTCTCCCACCAGCAGCAACAGAATGGTAAGCTGTATCTTGGTGGTAAAGGCAGCTGTTCTCTCACACAGTTTATTTTAATCTTTAGTCACTCCTTGGGGATTAAGGAAGGTCTGATAGAGAGGTGATGCTATCTATGACACGTCACATCACACAGTGTTTTAGCATCAGGTATTTTCTAGATGATTTGGGGCCTTGAAAACTGAACTCATTCATCTAGTTGGTCTATATCTGTTTTACTTGAGGTCCCCTCTCTTCTGTGTTGTATACAAAATAGTATTTTATGTCCTGAGCACAGAGGGAGGGATGTTGTAAATTGTCTCCCTTATTCTGTATGTACATTAATTCTGTATCTTTATCCTTTTGAAAATGGCCACACTATTCTGTCTAGGGAGAAGCTATTATGGTTACTTTTATTTAATAAGTGTCTGTTTAGATTCATGTCCTTTGCTTTAGTTTTGCTCTAAAAAGTTGTGGTTAAAGCTTAGCTGTCTGGCGGAGTTAATACTGTCCATCAGGTTAGGGTTTTTTTGGTTTTTTTTGCTCCCCTCCCACCTACCCACCCCAGTGCCTTTATAGATTTTCTTTTCATTCTATTTGCTATATATGTATGCTTTTTTTCTACTACTTGACACCGGCCTTTGGCCTATGAAATGATTATCCTGTTTAGCCATTTACCTCTCCCTCCCCTTTTTGAGATTTCATTTGTGTTGGTTAATTGGCAATTGGCGTTTTGACAGAAAATCAAGTACATGATCTCTGCCTAGGCATCTTCCAGATTTTTTCTTGTGGGCTCCTAGACAATGAGCTTCTTCTGGGCTTATCCTTGTTTGAATGTGCCTTATTTCGGCTTTTCCAGTTACCTGTTGTATTCTGCCTTGGCTCTTGTCAGTTTAGTCAGTGAAACTAGATCTTTGCTATCCTCTCTATTCTTACACTGCTTGCTGCCTTTGTCTGTTCTTAGCTCCTTTTGGTTGCTCTTGAGTTTTGTAGGAAGTCCCCACAAACATTAAAAACAAGAACCTAGCTACATTTCTTCTACCTTCAGAGCTTGAAACTCAGTATTATCCTTACTGCTTTCGCCCTCGTTCAACAAACTTTAATTGGAAATTTCATAAATTTTGTAGGGTGTTTGTTTTCATTGCTACTGGAGTAGAATAAATTTCATAGTTGACTAAAGTGCATTCCCAGTCTATGTAGTATCATTCTCCAAATATAATCCTTGGACAGTTCTTTAACAGTCTGACTTGGACACCTTTTAAGGGAGTGGAGTTAGATACTTCTTGTCTCTGCTCCAGAAAGGTGGGAAAAACCCACTTGATTCATGTCAGTTGAAGCAATGAAACCATTATACCAGGTATACTCAATTCTGCCCTCACCTGTGTTTTCTTATCTTTTGAAGAGGATTGCTCTCCTTGGCCATTTATCTCACAGAAGCTTATTTGTTTTTAAAGTTTCTAAAACAGTATACAAATTAAAACTTTTGACATCTGCGTGTAGGAATCCCGTTCTGCTTCCCGAAGTGGAAGTGCTCACGGATCGGGGAAATCAGCACGGCATACACCAGCAAGGTCTCGCTCCAAGGAAGATTCAAGGCGTTCTAGATCAAAGTCAAGGTCCAGATCTGAATCTAGGTAAGAAAGGCCATTTTGAGAACTCTTCTGTTAACTCTGCTGATATATGTATAGTTGATAAACTAGTGAAGGTCTGTTGTATGTTGGTATTAGCGCTGGAGGCCAGAAGACTGAAACAGCCTTGGGCTCCTGGAGTTGGGGTTCAGATCTTTACCCTATTTTTGCTGACTTAACCTTTTGAACTTGAGATGCTTGCAGCACCAGCACTCCTCAATGTGTTTTGTGTTTTGGTTTAGGTGAACATTTATACAGAGGTAAACACTCCAGTCAAAAGCCAAGAATGTTATTAAAAATAAACTACTTGTGATGGCCTAAATTCTTAGTGGGCATAATAGGAAATACAGAATAAAGGATAGATAGCATTGTGAGAGGTACAGGTGTGCACGAGTGGTTCGATTGTCAAAAGGATTTTTAGTATTTTTAACGTATCTGTTTCAGTTATTTAGTCATAACTCCAAAGACTTCTGTCTTGCAGGTCTAGATCCAGAAGAAGTTCTAGAAGGCATTATACAAGGTCACGATCACGATCTCGCTCCCATAGACGATCCCGGAGCAGGTCTTACAGCCGAGATTATCGCAGGCGCCACAGCCACAGCCATTCTCCCATGTCTACTCGAAGGCGTCATGTTGGGAACCGGGTAAGATTTCTGAAGTGCTGTGGACTGTATGCACACTGGGCAAAGGAGTATTGTACCACTGAGGTGCAGCCCCCAGTCTGAAGACTATTTTGGAACTTTGTACTGGCGGATCTTTGTTTTGACAGTGGAGTTTTAACAACTGAGTATTTTCATTGTGACGAACTTTTCCCTACTAAGTCAGATTGTCCTCCCTTGTCCCATCTCCCATGTAAAATTACTGGAACCTTTTAACATTCATTTTGGCTGGGATGCTTGTAATAAAGGGGCTTAATTTTACTGATATTAGCTGTTTAAATTGTTACATTTTCTGGTGGGTTTCATCTATGATCACTTAATATATAATTCCCCTCTCCAACTTCAGCTGCTAGACATTCAGAAGGAAAAGCATATGAATAACTTGTGAAACTTTTGCTTCATTCTTGCTCCACACTATTACCCTCGTCTATTAGTAGCAACATTATTGTTTTTATTAATGTGCTTAGTTTGCAAATTAAATTTTACAGTCTTTCTGAGATCTTTAACATATGAGATCTAGTGATCTTTAAGCAGCTGTTAAATATGCTGTACAGTTCTTGTCCTCTGTAGATGAGCATGCCTGTGTCCTGAGTGCTGGGATAGAGGCGTGTGCCACTACCACACAGCTGGTTCCCATTTTAAGACAAGGTTTCACTATGGTGTCCTGAAACTCTCAGGGTTAGTTGGCCTCTAAAAAAATCCACTTGCTTTTTGCTTAGTGATGGAATAAAAATCTGTGTGACTACACCCAGCTCAAGTTTTATTTTTTTTATGACCTTTTTGAGGTGGGCATATGCTACCTAGCAACTTGAATGGGTTGGTTTGTCAAGCTAGAAGGGTAAAAGCAAGGGCTTCTCATTGGGCTATGGTTTGGTTGGTGGGAATTGAGTTGTGTAGTGGCTTACTTACTGTATAGATTAAAAATTGGGCCAGCCTGAGTGTGTGAGTCCCTGACTATAAACTAACTGGTCCATACTTTTTTTTTTTTTTTTTTTGTATTTTGATAGGGATTGTGCTGCTCTGATTATTGTGATTTTTTTTTTTTTCCCCCCTCTTAGAATAAATTCCTAAGTGAATATCATCTGAACTGAACTTGAAACCCCCAAATCAGATTGTTGGATTTCTTTTTACTAAGACTCACCTCCCTGGTTTGTTTTTTTTTGTTTTTTTTTTTTTTTGAGACAGGGTTTCTCTGTGTAGCCCTGGCTGTCCTGGAACTCACTCTGTAGACCAGGCTGGCCTCAAACTCAGAAATCCGCCTGCCTCTGCCTCCCGGGTGCTGGGATTAAAGGCCAGCTCCACCACTGCCCAGCCTCCCCTCCCTGTTTTAATGTTGAATTTCTTCTTGTGGGATTTCCTACCCTTCTTTGTGGTTATTACACTGAATGCCACACTGTTTTGTAGGATACAATGGTGCTTGATCTAATCATTTATCATTTTACTATAGTAGTTAGATTTATGTTAGATTTTTCAAAGGTTAAAAATATCTTATTGTTTTCTAGGCAAATCCTGACCCCAACTGTTGTCTTGGAGTGTTTGGGTTGAGCTTATACACCACAGAAAGAGATCTAAGAGAAGTATTCTCTAAATATGGCCCCATTGCTGATGTGTCTATTGTGTATGACCAGCAGTCTAGACGTTCAAGAGGATTTGCCTTTGTATATTTTGAAAATGTAGATGATGCCAAGGAAGTAAGTAAATTCTTATTTGCACTTTAGTTAAAAACACCAATCCTGTTAACTGTTCTGATAACCAAGTAATTGACAAGGTAATTTCTGTTTTATAGTATAAATAAAAGATTTACAACACAGCTATAGGTTTGAGTCAAAAACAATTTGTAGTAGGAATGTGTTGAATTCAGTGATATTCTGAAGTTTTTTTTGTTTTTTGTTTTTTGTTTTTTTTTTCTTTTTAAGATTCATGTATGTGAGTCCACTGTTGCTCTCTTCAGACACACCAGAAGAGGGCATCAGATCTCATTACAGATGGTTGTGAGATACCATGTGGTTGCTGGGAATTGAACTCGGGACCTCTGGAAGAACAGTCAGTGCTCTTAACCCCTGAGCCATCTTTCCAGCCCCTGAAGTTACTCATACATAACCTTGTGCAAAATTACATGCCCATGAAGAGTAAAGTGTGACTCAGGGCAATTAATTAGTCTTAAAGCTAAGCTTCATTAAGGTGCTGTCTTTCTTTAACCTTGGTGCACTCTACTTAGATTATTTTGAAGTAAATTCCAAACACATGACTTGCTGTTTCTGTAATGCTGTGTTGATACATAAACCATGAAGTTTGATTAAAAAATTTTGATAAGTTTGGTAAAGAATACACTGAACTCTTTTCTTTAATATTCATACATACATGTTGGCAAATAAGTGACTTCATTATTTGCGTTTCTTACCTGACTCAGTAGAAAGTGAGAATGTGATTATCTGTTTAGGAATGTGCTACTTTACATTTTAGACCCTAAATTTGTATGTCTAGGAGTGTTTTGCCTACGAGTATCTTTGTATTGTGTGTGTGCAGTGTCTGGAGGCCATCAGGATATCAGGGCTCCTGGAACTGGAGATTCAGACCTTTGTGTGGTCTTTGTGAGGATTGAATCCAGGTCCTCTGGAAAAGCAGCCAGCACTGAACTGCAGAGCCATCTCTCTAGTTTGTGCTCATTTTAGTGTAAAGAAAAAGAGAGGGAGATCCATTGGCTATTGTTGAGACCAGGGATTAATAAGCTTTTGCTAGAATTTTAATGCAGTAGTTCTTCATGAAATTGGGAGTTCTCAAAAATATTTTTCTAAAAACTAGATGTAAATAATTACAAAAGTGGCATTGAAATTTTAAATAAAATTCAGAAAGAGCCTTCTAATATGCCAAAAGATGTAAGATACAGGTGATAGAATTGACACTTTGACAGTATCAGCATTTTGTATTTTAAGCCTGTATTTGTTTTTGTATAGTGCTACAACTTATAAACAGCCTTAAACTCAAAGATAAAGCCTTTTCATCCAAGCTTTGGGCTTCCACAACAGGCATTTTGAATCATAAGTGTCAGTGGCAAATTTTCTTCTAATTCCAAACAGCTGTGTGTGAAGGGAACCTTTGGGCTCTCTGGTCAGCAAGTGCTAATTTATGGACATTGACATTTGGGTTTCATAAATGTTAGTGTGCTGTGCTGTATGTGTATAATCCCAGCATTTAGGATGGTAGAGAACAAGGGTTTAGCTAAAGTGCATCTAAATTTGTAGGTTGGTTAAGTATTTTGTGGATCATGTAGACTGATAAGGTAGTCTGCATGCTTTTATTTTTGTGGTAAATTTGTAGTACAGGTAACAACCCATTTATAAATTGTGGATTTTTTTTTTCATGGCTAAAAATAGCTATAATTAGATACATTGTCCAGGATGTATATAACAGTTTTATCTTTTGAAGGCTAAAGAACGTGCCAATGGAATGGAGCTTGATGGACGACGAATTAGAGTTGATTTCTCTATAACAAAAAGGCCCCATACCCCAACACCAGGAATTTATATGGGCAGACCCACTTAGTAAGTTTAACTTCACTATTTGTGTGAGGGTGGGTGGGTACTTGAATGGTCTAAGAGGCGTGTGTTGGGTATCTTCCTCTAGTATTATGCTCCATCTTTCCCCCAGCAATCTCTTGACCTCTTTTTAGAAGAAACAGCATGTATGTAAGGTTCGGGGGAGGGGACAGTTCTGTGAGACGGTCCCTTCCTTACACTTTTACATGGGATCTGGAGATGGTCTCATTTTCAGCCTTGCTTTACATGTCATCGTGCCCTAGAACCCTCCCAGCTCCACAGATGTTTTCCCCTCCGATTCTCATGCCCCCCCCTTTTATTTTCTTTCCCTTTTTAAAAATACACTGTGTCTAATTAATACATCCACATGCTTCATGAATGTGTAGCCATTTATTTACTGGATTATGCCCAACCTACTATGCCTCACGCCATCCTAGAAAACTGGCTGCTCTGTACCAGCAGCGAACTGCTGCATATGGCTTGTTCCTTAGGTAGGGGTGGGGCCTTGGTAGAAACATCCCCTCACCCCCCACATGCTGGAATGTTAATTGATACAGGTAACTAAACTACAGTTACTGTTAGCTCAAGAGTGCAGCTCTCTATCTGTAGCTTTAGAATCTTTCTCCTGTTTCCCTGATGTTTGAGTCTGGAGTGGGGAATCGATGAATACTGATATCCCATTTATGGTTGAACATTCCTAGACACTTAGTCTGCTATCCAATGCCAAAGAAAGCTGCTCTTAGGACTGGGTTGCTGTCCAAATCATGGGTCCCAGCTTAAGTTTTGAAAGAGTGTTTCAGTGAATCTAGAGTTTACTAACTAGCTGCCTCGAGTTTCTGTGACCTTGTCACCATATATTATGTGGGTGCGAATGACCTATTTCAGACCTCATACTTGAGCAGCAGTTTACCCATTGATTGGGCTTCAGAACCTCTAAAATTCATTTTCAAGAACGTGAGAGGGTGTTCAGTTGCAGATGTTGGAGAAAACCTTATTCACATAAGTCAGCCTCAAATCTTTTTTTAATATTTTAAGGGATATTAATGGAACCTTTAATCCCAGCACTTGGGAGGCAGAGGCAGGCAAATCTCTGAATTCGAGGCCAGCCAGGGCTACACAGTGAAAATTGTCTCAAAACAACAATAATAAAACAAAGGCAGGCTCCTCGCTTTACAACTCACAGGCATCTACCTTCCTCTGCCTCCTTGGTGCTGGAATTAAATGTGTGCCACTGTGCCCAGCAGTTGGTTGACCTTTAATACAAAGTCAGTTGGATATGTGTACTCCTAAAATCCAAAACATTGCACATGGATAAAGTGTAACATGGGAAAAGAAAATGTGGTGTTACACTGATAAATTATATAGAAAATACTGTTCAGTTAACATACTTGAAGAGGTCTATAGTAGACATCTCTAGTTTTTGTGCAGGAAAACCGGACACATCTGTTTAATTATGTCCAAGGTACTAGGTTGAGTTGTTCTCTTCTGTCTCCGAGGACCAATTTTAGCAAGAGGGGGACTAAAAGATATGTTGTCATTTATAGTGGCAGTTCACGCCGCCGAGACTATTATGACAGAGGATATGATCGGGGTTATGATGACCGGGACTATTACAGCAGATCATACAGGTAAGCTGTACAGACGTCTGTCCATACTGAAAACATGACAAAAACCTAAGCTTTTAGAATATGAAAAATAGCCGGGATTTAGGGCAAAATTTAATAGTTATGCCTAATTTGGTATGTAGTTGGATGCCTGGTTAATTTTTAAAGATGAAGTATGCCATCAGTCACCAAACACTAATTCTAAACCTTTAGAGTAAACTTGTGAAATTAAGTATGGGTCACAACTCTTGGCTTACTCGTTGGTGTGGTATGCATGCTTTTTTGGGTATTTTCATGTTCAAGTAATGGATGGCTGTTCATACACTATTTTCTATGGAAGTAAGTCTCTAATATTGTGGTCTTCCACCACAATGGCATCGCCCTACTTACCCCCATGATCATTTCTGTGTTTAGTGGTATTTGGGACTGGGAAGTTAAAGGTCTTTATTGGAGCAACTGTGCTATTCAGAAAGGGCTCTTAACATGGTAAGTATAAAAAACCGGTTTTTGTCCATTGTTGGTAGCAGTTGTTTTAAACAATTTACTACTTTTTCTGTCTTCACAGAGGAGGAGGTGGAGGAGGAGGTGGATGGAGAGCAGCTCAAGACAGGGATCAGATTTACAGGTGTGCCAAAAGGGTTTTAAAATCTGGATACAGTAGAATAGTTATAAAAATGTTTGCCTGATACTTAGGCAGCTTTCCTCTTAGTGGCACAACAGGTTTTGTTTTGAGGCAGTGGGGTCTTGGAATTCATAGAGATCTGCCTGCCTCTGTTCTATGTTCCAAGTGCTGAGATTAAAGGCTTGCCCTATCATAACTGGCTTTTTATTTTATTTTTTTAAATATTTATTTTATGTATGTGAGCACACTGTAGCTGTCTTCAGACACACCAGTAGAGGGCATCAGATCCCATTACAGATGGTTGTGAGCCACCATGTGGTTGCTGGGAATTGAACTCAGGACCTGGGAGAGCAGTCAGTGCACTTAATCACTGAGCCTTCTCTCCAGCCCGGGTTTTTATTTTTTAAAGATTGATTTATTTTTGCATTTTGCATGTATTTATTTCTACTACATTCATGCTTGGATGTATCTGTGGAGGACAGAAGAGTGTTTCCACATTTTGTGAGCCCCCTTGTAGGTGGCTGGGAATCCAATTGCTAGGGTGGCCATTGCTCTTCGCCCGCTTATTTATTTATTTATTTATTTATTTATTTATTTGGTTTTTCGAGACAGGATTTCTCTGTGTAACCCTGACTGTCCTGTCTGTAGACCAAGCTGGCCTCAAACTCAAAATTCCTCCTGCCTCTGCCTTCCAAATGCTGGGGTTAAAGGCGTGTGCCACCACTGCCCTTGCTCTTCGCTACTACCCATCTCTCTCTCTGGCCACTGGATTTGATTTCTTAAAGTTCATAAAAGTAGTTTTCAATAGACTGAAAAGGGATTTGTAGAAATTGCAAATTAATTGAGCTTGTAAGATAATTAGTTGCTATAGCACCATGTTTTAGATAGTACATTTTGTAAGCTTTGAATCACATGGAGAGTTGTGTTTAAAACTTTCTTCTACTTGCTAAGTCCATGTGCTTTTAAGTTTTCTTTTGTTTCTAATTTACACAAGAAAATGAAAATCGGAAACTAAAGCTCATCCATTAGTGGATTTTCTTTTGAGTGTTCATGAAAATGGCTTGAATGAATGGTGTTTTTTGTTGTGGAACATCATTTTTAAAAGTAAACAGATACTTTAATTATAATGTTATTTGGACCTGATATACATTTTAAAGATTGATCAGAATCTTCTAGTTTGGGAACTGGCAAACGTTTGGCTTTATGTTGTTATTATTAGCTCAGTATCATATAGATATAGATGCAATCTTAATTTATTTACAGAAGGCGGTCACCTTCTCCTTACTACAGTCGTGGAGGGTACAGGTCACGTTCTCGGTCACGGTCCTACTCACCTCGTAAGTTACCTTGAAGGTTTTTTTATCTATTGTCATATGATTTGCTGAAGTATAACTGTCTTGTAAATAATTTGCAAGTTCATGCTGTTCATCCCAACTGGTTATGTCTTCACATAGTTTCATCTGTGATACATGAATGGCTTAAATATAAGCTTACTAAGTTGAATATTTATTTCTTTAGCATTTATAAACTACTCTAGTATTAATGCTTGAGTGAAAAATCTTACTCATGGGAGATATTTCCCGGGTTATAAAAAGAAAAAGAAAAAAAACTTCCATTTTAATACATAGTTTGTTTTCTTTCCAGGTCGCTATTAAAGCATGAAGTTGAAGACTTTCTGAAACCTGCCATAGAGCTGGAATATTGTTTGTGGACAATATTTTCTATTGTCTCCTGTTTAAAAAGTGAACAGTGCCTAGTGAAGTTAGGTGACTTTTACACCTTTTATGATGACTACTTTTGGTGGAGTTGAAATGCTGTTTTCGTCCTGCATTTGTGTAGCTTGGTGCTTTGTTCAAAGTTAAGTGTTTTCAGAAAAGTATGTTTTGCATGTATTTTTTTACAGTCCAAATTTTGACTGCTGAGAAGTTTCTATTGTACAAAACTTCATTTAAAAGGTTTTTCTACTGAATCCAGGGTATTCTGAAGATCGAAGCCTGTGTATAAAATGCTACCAGATGGCAAAAAGCAACAATAAACAAGTTGATTTTTACTTTTCTTTCTAAAATATCAATGCTTCACCAGAACCATTCTTCAGTTATCAGTAAAGAAATAAAAATTTAAATAAAAGTAATTTCTTTCAGGAGTCCATGAAACTTGCCATATTCAATATACCTGCAATTAAGTGTTAAAAATACGCTGTAACTCTGTACTGCTAGTATTAGAACAAAAATCTTTCCATACAGCAAATGCTTAATGCTTACATTAATGTGGATTTGTCGACCTTTGTGTAATCCGTATTATATATAGCAGGGAATAAGAGCTACAGATAAATGCCTTTTAAAGGCTGTTTCTTAAGGCTGTTACAAGGAGATAATGGTATTTCAACTAATTATCAGCAAATGACAATACATTCCACCACAAATGTACTCTTGTTCTTCTAGCACTTAGCTTATATGAAAATACCGGGTGCTTCAAAGTACATAATGAGAGAAGGGATCACCACACCTGTGTCATGGATGAAGACTGCCTGTTCATTTTTTAAATATGATTTTCAGGTCCTTTGCTTACCAAAGGAGGCCCAATTCACTCAAATGTTTTGAGAACTGTTTAAATAAATGCAAGAAATATTGCTGATGCAACTTGTTTTACAAAGAAGTGTTGGTTTTCTTTTTAACTGTTGTAATTAAAGTCCTGTACTTTATTTAGTGCCTGGTGCAATATTGTTCTTGCTTCAAGATAACATTAAATGTGTTTCTCAAATATATCATTCAAGTAGATACTGGAATGGACCTTTCTCTTTGGGGCTGAGGGTGTTTTAAATAACTAACCTCCCCTCCCCACATGTCTGGGTATTTGCAAAAGCATGTTTTTACTATCAGTTTGCTCTGTTTAAGGTTGTTACGTGTAGGACTGACTTACGGGCTTTTAGAGCTTGGATGTTATTTAGTACATACAGGTGTCTCATAAGTGTGCTCCATATTATATCTGTGTACAGAGGAAGGTTGGCTTAGATTAACTGAATACGGTGTTAGGATTCAAACCTCTGTGGGGACCTTATTGCTACCTTATAGTTCCCCTAATAACCTTGTTAATTGTGGAGTCAACCTAGAACTTCCAGCATGCAAGCACTCTGAACTATAGCCCCAGCACCGAGCTTGGTTTTGTGGTAGTGCTGAGAACACAGTGCTACCCTACAGCAGTCTTGTTTAAAGAAAACTTGCCTTGTGATGTGGGAATGTCTGGGAGACCCCTCCTACAAATCTCACTGTACTAATGAGGAACTCCAGTTTGGGGGGGGTTGGGGACTAGAGGAAATAGTAGGGCTCAAAGTGGGTTTTCCAGACTTCTATGGGAGCTCAGGATCACAAGTATCTTTCTGGACAGCCAGACTTACATTTAGACCATTTTTATGTAGCTTTTCACTTCCACCATATTGTTTCTTGTTACCTCCAGGATGCATTATGAGGATAAAATAGTTAATATTTTAAAAGCAAGACACAGGGTTGTTGCCTATAATGAATGTACTTGAGCACCAGATTAGTTTTAAATGTAACAATAACAAGTAGAGCTAAATTTCTGATTGGGCAAAGATTTATTTATTATATGTAAGTACACTGTAGCTGTCTTCAGACACCCCAGATGAAGGCATCGGCTCTCATTATAGATGGTTGTGAGCCACCATGTGGTTGCTGGGATTTGAACTCAAGACCTTTGGAAGAGCAGCCAGCGCCCTTAACCACCACTGAGCCATCTCTCCAGCCCCTAGATCACAGTTTTAATCTAGGTTTTTCTTAGCTGCACAATAAAGGGTAGTGAGTGGCGTGAACTTGTGCATGTATATAGATAGACTAGGAGTCTGTAGCTCAGAAGCTCTAGATCTCCAGGAACTGGAGCTTCGTAGATTTGTCAACCACACGTTAAGTTTGGAAGTCAAACCCAGGTCTTTCAAGAGCAACAAGTTCTCATCAAAGTGCGAGATGAGAAGAGACCACACCTGTGTCATGGATGAAGCCTGCCTGCTCATTTTCTAAACAGATTTTCAGGTCCTTTGCTTACCAAAGGAGGCCCAGTTCACTCAAATGTTTTGAGAACTGTTTAAAGGTTCTCAGGTCCAATAATAATAATAATGCAGAGTGTTCAGTGAATGAAATTACTACAGTTTTAGTATAAAAACAATGAATAAGCCTTCTGAGTACTGTTACTTGTGGCTAATGCCTAGGTGTTGGTAGTTTTGGGACAGAAGCCCTAAATTGCATCTGCTAATACTATCCAGTTTCCAAAATGTCTTACCCCCTCAAGAATTTTTGGGGTTTGTTTTTGAGATCTGATCTCTGTCTGGTACTTCCTAATCTGGATCTTGCTGTCTAGACCAGACTGGCATCAAATTCAGAATTTATCCTGTCTACCTCCCAAGTCCTAGATTAAAGCTGTGCACCACCATGCCCAGCACACCTACCTATCTGTGTACCTCTCAGTTTCTCTGTATATAGCCCTGACTGTCCTAAAACTCACTTTGTAGACTGGGCTGATTTCTAACTCGGATCTACCTGCCCTTGCCTCCTAAGTGCTGGGATTAAAGGCGTACACCACTGCTCAGCTTTGCCAAACATTTTTTAAATCCTAGATTTTGTTAGATCTAGAAATATATTTAAGAGAATAGAAAAATGATTTAGCCCTTAAGAGGGCTCCTAGCTTTTTGTAACTCCTAACTGCATAAGAACAGATTCCCTTTTGCCCCCTGTAGCCAGCACATCTGCTAGCTTTGTAGTCTTGCAAAAATTTAGGATCTTATCAGATTGAAAAATGGGATGTTGAGGATGAATTTTAAGCTTTAAATGCCTGCCCAAAGCCTGAGAAACTCCGGTATTAGTGGGAGATTTTTCTCTCTTAAAACTGCAGGCTGAGACTAAAATGTAGTAGGTAAAGGAATGCTGAAATCAAAATAGTTATCAGTAGGACCTTGTGAAAGCTGTTTTACCCAGCCAGGAATGTTGCAGATTGAAATAGGGCAGAGAAGTTCCATACTGGAGAAAGGTTCTAGTTTTCAGAGGTGGTAGCATGTGTTGTGATGGCTACTAGCTCTGGCTAGCTTCCAACAGCTGTGAGTCTGACTTTGAGACTAGAGACCAATTTATCACCACCAACCCCTGTCCTGAATGCTGACGTTACAGTGAGTGCCATGGCTTCTGGGACTTAACCCCAGATTGCAAACCATGAAGTGTGAGAACAGAAAGCTGGAGAATTAAATTTTCATATTTTATGGAATTTTAGAGACTTTACTATGTACAGCAGACTGGCCTTGGAATTGCAGCTCTGCCTGTTTCTCCAGAGTGTAAGGTTAAAGGAATGCACTACTATGTCTGGCTTTAATTGTTTTATAGATTGGGTCAATGGGTAAAGTGTTTCTATTTTAAATTTGATGCAACAAAATCTAGTATCTTATTACTCATGTATTTAGTTTGCAGTTAGGATGTCAGACATTTCACTATGCCCTGCCATAGGAAGTTAGGATGACAGGACACAGAAATTGATAGCTCTTAGTGGAAAAAAATCATCTAATGGGGGTAAAGGCACCACAGTAAGGTCGGAGTGATCAACATTAAGGACAGATGATGAACCAAGAGTCATTTTAAATTGTGGGATCCGAAACACAGTCAGGATGTCATGAGTCTCCATCTCTTGAAATGACACTTGGGTCAAACTTCATCAAAAGGAGCCTCAGTTTCCTGCTCCTCCCATGGAGTTAATAAGGTATAGAGTTAACAGTCCAGTGGGGGGCTGGTTGCTGGAATCACTGTTCCTGGCAGGGTCACCTCCATTCAACAGAAGGTAAAAGGCTGTCCAGGAAGCAGCTGACACTAGGCGCCAGCAGGCCTGCTGACAAAGGCCAATATGAGTATCCAAACCCTGTCACTTGCTGCATGCATGAGTCTACTGCAGCTGTTGGAACAGGACTAGGCTTACAATGTGCCTTTCGTGTCACTTGCCAAGTGGAGTGTTCAGTAATCCTGTCTCCATCCCTTCTCCTGTGCCCCTCAACCCAATGCCAGGCAGAGGATTAAATGGCAGTGATTTCTTTAGCATTTTTCCCTAGAGTGAATACAGTTAAGGAGGTAGACAACAGTAAATTTTCATTCCTATGCAGTCCCAAGGCTAGAAGTTATATAAATGTAGTTCAGTCTGTGGGTTCGCTTATTACCTTGTCTATTAAGAACAGCTAGATGGTTGAGACATCTGGGTGGAGCTTAGAAACAGGAAAGCCAACAACCTCCTATGTTGAAAATACACATGTCAAGTAAAATGATGGACACATAAGCCTGAGGGTAAGCAAGACACGAAGAGCTTCTGGACACGAGGATTGTAATCTGGGTGATCCCAAAGGAATTTTGGTTTTTTTTTTTTGGTTTTGGTTTTTTTGAGACAGGGTTTCTCTGTGTAGCCCTGGCTGGCCTGGAACTCACTCTGTAGACCAGGCTGGACTCGAACTCAGAAATCCGCCTGCCTCTGCCTCCCAAGTGCTGGGATTAAAGGTATGCGCCACCACTGCCCGGCCCGAAAGGAGTTTCTTATATGTGCCCTTTGCGTTTGTGTGCCTGAAATATTTAATAATGCTATGTCACAAAATTACATTATTTTACTTTTTGAGGTACAATGTACACTAAAATGAAGTTAGGCCTGAAGGTGAAGGGAAGTGGCCCAGCATGTGTGAGGCCCTGGTTTTGATCCTCAGTACTGGAAAAAAAAGACAGTCACATGACCATCTCTACATGTTATAATTTAGTATATTTCCATCACACCATCCCTAAACCATACAATGTCATTAAAAGTTATTTATACATGTGATATAAACTCTCACAAACAACTATCCAACTGGAAATTAGATACTAGCACTGGTAATGCCAACCACTCTTAACTATTGAGCCATCCAGCCTATCCATCTATGTATTCAGTCAGTCATTCATTTACATTACGTCCCGATTGCTGCCCCCCACTCCCACTCCTGGGTCACCACACAGAGTCCCTTCCCCCTGTAAGCCCCCTTCACTGGTGGTGGCCCCCCTGGGTCAGCCTGGGTTTTTGTTTCATTTTTAATCTAAATAAAAGGAAAACCTCGCTGGGCACTTTTACACTTATGTGTATAAGTTTAAAAAAATATTACAATCATGCAACAGCAGCCAGGTGGTGGCAGTTCATGCCTTTAGTCCCAGCAAGTAGGAGGCAAAGGCAGACAGATCTCTCTGAGTTTGAAGCCAGCCTGGTCTACAGAGTTAATTCCAGGACAGCCAGGGCTCCGCAGAGAAACCCCATCTCAGAAAACCAAAAAGCAAACAAACAGCAATAAAAGAAAATTCTCCACATACCACAAACACTGTAGTGCCTGTAATATCTGGCATGTAATTTCAAAATTATAGGTATGAGAAGGAAGTGTGATCTATAGCCAAGAAGAAAATCACTCAATAGAAACTCATCAAAATGGTGGAGGGGCTGCATGGCTGTGCTGGTAGACTGCTCAGGGTGGACAAAGTCTTCCTCTATCCCAGCACCACACAAGTCAGCTGGGATGCACAAACCTGCACCCTGCTGCTCTGGAGGTAGAGGCGGAAGATCAGAAGTTCAAGGTTAGGGTCATTCTCTGTCACAATAAGATCAAAGGCCAGCCTTTGAGACCGGGTCATAAAAACCATTGTAAGGAAAAGGAGAGAATTGAAAGACCAAAAAATCTGGGCTGGAGAGATCGCTCAGTGGTAAGAGCACTGACTGCTCTTCCAGAGGTCCCGAGTTCAAATCCCAGCAACCACATGGTGGTTCACAACCATCTGTAACGGGATCCGATGCCCTCTTCTGGTGTCTGAAGACAGCAACCGTGTACTCATATAAATGAATCTTTAAAAAAAAAAAAAAAAAAATCAAAAACATAAAAAAATTTACATGGAAATTCTAGCAATCCAAAACAAAATGTTTGAATTAAAGATTTCACCAGATAGGTTTGATTAAAAACACTAACCACAAGAAAACCATCAAACTGAACATATGGCCTTAGATCCAAAATGACAAAAGGCCTGAATTGCTAACATAGTCACTGTTCTGTTCTATGAGGAGACCCTGTGACCAAGACCACTCTTTTTTTCGAGACAGGGTTTCTCTCTGTAGCCCTGGCTGTCCTGGAACTCAATTTGTAGACCAGGCTGGCCTCAAACTTAGAAATCTTCCTGCCTCTGTCTCACAAGGACTGAGATTAAAGGCATGCACCACCATGCCCAGCCACAGTAGTTGTTATAAAAGACTGCATTTAATGGGGGTGGGGGAGCTGGTCTCCAGTTTCAGAGGGTTAGTTCAATATCAGCATGGTGGGAAGCAGACAGGCATGGTGCTGGAGCAGTTGCTGAGTGCTCTACGTCTTGATCCAAAGGCAAGAGGCAAAGAGAGACAGACAGACAGACAGACAGACTAGGCCTGGCATAGACTTTTGAAACCTCAGAGTGTTAACCCCAGTTACACACTGTCTTAGTCAGGGTTTCTATTCCTGCACAAACATGACCAAGAAGCAAGTTGGGGAGGAAAGGGTTTATTCAGTTTACTCTTCCACATTGCTGGTCATCACCAAAGGACATCAGGACTGGAACTCAAGCAGGTCAGGAAGCAGGAGCTGATGCAGAGGCCATGGCGGGATGTTTCTTACTGGCTTGCCTCCCCTGGCTTTCTCAGCTTGCTCTCTTATAGAACCCAAGACTACCAGCCCACAGATGGCACCACTCACAAGGGGCCCTCCCCCACTGATCACTAATTGAGAAAATGCCTTACTGCTGGATCTCATGGAGGCATTTTCTCAACTGAAGCTCCTTTCTCTGGGATAACTCCAGCCTATGTCAAGTTGACACACAAAACCAGCCAGTACACACACTTCTCTCAACAAGGTCACACTCCTGATCCTAAACAGTCCACCAACTAGGGGTCAAACATTCAAATATAGGAGTCTCTGGGGCCATCCTAGTCAAATCCTACACATGACCTCTCAGTGACCTGCTGACAGGATTGGGTCAGCTACTGCACCTGAAGTTCAGATCTGAGGATAACAGGTGAGCAGCTCTTAGTAGGAAAGCACCTGAATGATGGTCACAGAATGAATAAATGTCACCACCACCACACACCACACACCCCAAATTTCCAAAACGTAAACTTGAATATCTGAGTAGCTCCAGGAGCCCTAAAATAGAAAAAGTGAAATCAAACATGCCAGGGACATGGGAGTGAGCTACTGATGCCACAAGAAAACAGTTGAAAAGCAGCCAGAGAAAGAAATAGGCATTCCATGGGGGATCGGTGGGGAAAATATCCTCTAACATCTCGTGAGAAACAATAAGAGAACACCCAGGAGGAGCGTGCATGGAAATGACAGGAGAAAAAGAAGTCCTGGGGCTGGACAGTGCTTCATTGGCTAGTGCTTGCTCTTTTGTTTTCAGAGGACCTACATTTGTTCATTTAAATCCACCCGTAACTCCAGAGCCAGGGTATCTGATGACCTATTCTGGCTTCTCTTGGTACCCAAATGCATGTATGCACACAGAGAGAGGGAGAGAGGCAGAGAGGGAGAGATACACAGAGAGGAACATACACATTAATAAAAAGCAAATTAAAAAAGGAAAATGATTAAACTATATAAGAATCTAGCCGGGCAGTGGTGGCACACGCCTTTAATCCCAGCACTCGGGAGGCAGAGACAGGCAGAGTTCTGAGTTCGAGGCCAGCCTGGTCTACAGCGTGAGTTCCAGAACATAGAGAAACCCTGTCCAACCCTCCCCAACCCCACCTCCACACATCATGATAATGAACTTTGTAAATCCTAGAAACCATTAATCTTATAAAATAAAGACTCTATATAGATGATAAGGAGCTTGAATATTTAATATGCCCAAATAATTAAAAGATGGGGGAGGGAAAAGACAAGAACAAAACATATGAAAGAAATAAAAGCCAAGTAATGGAGCCTACATAGATAGTTTAGCAGTTAAGAGGACTTAATACAGCACCTGTGTCAGGGCCTCGTCTCTCACACCGGCTCCAAGAGGTCTAGTATCTTCATCTGGCCTCCAGTGGCTCCTACGTTCATACACATGCATGCACATACATGCATACACACAAGCACAAATCCAACAAACAGCAAGATAGGAGGCTCAATGGACCCACATAAAATTTGTTTGTTTGTTTGTTTGTTTGTTTTTGAGACAGAGTTTCTCTGTGTAGCTCTGGCTGCCCTGGAACTGTAGACCAGGCTGGCCTCGAACTCAGACATCCACCTGCCCCTGACTCCGAGTGTTGGAATTAAAGACCCATGCACCACCGTCTGACATGAACTTAATTTAAATGTAAGTTACGGGCTGTGACAGTAATGTAGCTTAGTGGTAGACCACTTGCTTTGGATGTGGAAATTCCTGGTATGTTCCCCAGCGCAGGAGGATAAAGGAAACCTTAAGTTCATCAGATAAGCTTATCAAAAGACAAGAATTTATCAAACTTGATTAAAAAACAATTATATATTGTTTAAGATACACCTATAAAGTACAATCATCTATGTGTATGGAAGTAGAATAATAAAATATTATTTTGTATGCTCACTGAAAAATTCAAGATATACTTATTAAATAAATGGCAATCTGTAGACATAAGAAACACTAATCTTTTTTTTTTTTTTTTTTTTTTTTGTTTTTTCGAGACAGGGTTTCTCTGTATAGCCCTGGCTGTCCTGGAGAAACACTAATCTTACAAAAACTTCTATAAGCTACAGTTCTTTTCAAGGCTAGAATATTGCATTATCTAAATAGCAAAGAGCATACTAAACTTAATATTAAACAACATATTAAAAACAATGAATAAATCTGATATGAACAACAGACTTCAAGACAAAGAGATTATTGTAGGCACAGGCATTTTATTAGGACAAATGGTCAGTTTGTAACGAGAATGCAGTTACTGTAAGTAGGAAGTAAAATGACAGAGGTTTACAGGCACAAAACAGAACCAACAAATGAAAGAAGAAACAAAACTTTACAATTATCGTTATGGAGACAACAAAACCAGGAGCTGCTGAGGTGGTTCTGTGGTTACAGGTGCTTGCCATGGAAACCCAAGGGCCTGGTTTGATCTCTGGCACCCACATTTTGAAGAGAAAAAAGCGCTGGGCAGTGGTGGCACACGCCTTTAAGCCCAGCACTTGGGAGGCAGAGGCAGGCGGATTTCAGAGTCCGAGGCCAACCTGGTCTACAGAGTGAGTTCCAGGACAGCCAGGGCTACACAGAGAAACCCTGTCTCGAAAAACAAACAAACAAAAATAGATAGATAGATAGATAGATAGATATCTAGAGAGAGAGAGAGAGAGAGAGAGAGAGAGAGAGAGAGAGAGAGAGAGAAAAGCTGGGTATGACGACAGACATGCATCTGTAATCCCACCCTTCTTCCAGGGAGATGGGAGGCAGAGATGGAATTGCCCCGGCCACTGTGGTGGACTCCAGGTACAACACCCTCAGTGCAACCCAAACAGTAACCACCCTGCCTCACAACAAGATGGTGGTTGAGCACTGACTCCCAGACACTGTCCTCTGATCTCCACACACCCTGGCGTGTGCACGCCAGCTCCCACATATCATACATACGTGCAAGCAAATAATTCTTTTCTTTTTAAGATTTATTTATTCATTTATGCGAGTACATTGCTGTATTTAGACACAGCAGAAGAGGGCAGCAGATCCCATTAAAGATAGTTGTGAGCCACCATGTGGTTGCTGGGAATTGAACTCAGGACCTCTGGAAGAGCAGTCAGTGCTCTTAACCACTGAGTCATCTCTCCAGCCCCCAAATAATAATTTTTAACAAATCAGTTATGCTACAAAAAGCTTGACTGAAACTATCAGCTAATTCAGTCTTCTCACATATACAGACTATCACATGGGAAAAACGAAGGAAGAATCATGGTCTTGAAGTACTTTTTAACTAAAACTGAATTCAGTAACTGAAAGATGTTGAAGAAATCCCTAAATACTTGGAAATTAAACAACTTGTTAAATCAGCCCATAGATAAGAGAAGTTGATTGCATGCCTACTCTCTTTGGAGACTCCAAATCTTCAGATATGAGTGCATGCCCCAGAGTAACTGCAGAAACCAGGAGTGTAACAAGGGACAATTGCCAAGGTTGCAAGAATGGGAGAGCAATGGACAGGAAAATAGCATCGCACGGCGATCTGATAGGGAAACAAGGAGCCTCTAATTAAGAGGAAAGAGTGCCATAAATACAGAAAGAGGGTAAAGTAACAGTACAGACGTCTGAAAAGGTCATAAGGCATCGTAGTAATTACCTACCGAAAATTCCGGTAATATACTTAAATCAGTGTATAAATATACGTTTCGTTTAAATGAAAATTTCCCATCTTAGTGAACAATGCTTCCCTCAAGAGCCAAAAACTACCCCTCTCTAAATCCCAAACAGGGTTATTCAAGAGAAGTCCAAAACATAGCTATTGCTGTTGTACTTGGTTGCCTCTGAGAGGTGAAAGGTAAGTCCTTACTGCTGAAGACACCATGCATTTCAGACACAGGACCCAGAGCACCCTGAGTTGGAACTGACACAAACACTTCCTCTCTGAGTGTGGGAAAAACCCTGCTAATTAATGTCTACCATTGATCAGATAGCCTTCTGTGGCTCGGCATGTAATGGGGGGGAGAAGGGGGAAAGACACTCCCTTCATCATGGGGCTTCTCTTTCTCTGCCCTTATCTGGGGAGTTCAAAACCCCCACACATATGTCTCTACCTGAGGAATGTCCCATAGCCTCAATTAGATTACAGGATCAATTTCCTTTCTCCTGATAAGGCCTGTTTAGCTAGCATCTGAGATTCCTGAAATGCTTCCCTGTGCTAATGAGGCAGCATTTTGGTGCCCTAAGCCCTCAACCAATGACCTTTGCCCATCCTTGATGTTCTTACTCTCAGTCCTCCAAGTCTTTATAGGCCTCGAGTCACCCTAAGTAAAGTTGCTCTGCCTCCTGATTGCTGGTCCTGGTGTGGTTATTCACCGTAAGTACCACAGGGCTTCCAAACACCCTGCTTGCTGTCTCTGTTCCCTTTGTCCACATATTGGGTGACAATTCACGAGAGCAGGGAGTCCCACATCTGAGAGCTACCTTTCATGGTACTAGAATTCACCTTTCAAGCTGCTAATGGAGGGAAACAACCAACAGTCCTACCATATATGACCTGTGAACCACAAGATGTCACAATAACCAAAAGGGTGCAGTAGTGGCACACATATCCTGGCAGTAACCAACAGCTCTCTAATTGTACTGAAGATCTGTTCAACAATAAGAGAATCTGGCCTATGACTGGAAACCTAGCCAATTGCATAAGCCTAATGAAGCCAGCATAATCCCTAACCACATTCTAAATATTTGTCCTTATACTGACAGGTAAGTGTAGTCCTCAGCCATTACCAAGGACACTTCTCTTTTCAATAGACGGTGACCATTACAGAAAACTACAACCAATCAAAATACAGAGTTGTGGAGCCAGTGCTAATGAAACACCTACAAAACAACTCAGCACCTAAGGCTAAGCACTGTGGAAGAGGGCTGGAAAGATTCTAAGAGCCAGAGCAAGATGGAATTTGTCGTGAGTCTGTTTCTTCTAGGATTGTGAGAAGCTACACCCATAAAATCTTACTAACATGAGTGCCTAAACATGAGCTGAACAAGAACAGCAATAGACTTGCTGAAGTGGTTGAGGGAAAGCCTACAAGCTCTGACCTTACACACGGCTACAGGCAACTACGGAATGTGGAGAATGGGAAGAATACTCTTCCCCATTCCAATACCCCCCCACACACACACCACATTTATCTATGTAGCAACAATTAATTTTTAAATAGGCCATAAATTTGAAAGAAAGCAAAGAGGCATGTGGCGATTTGAAAAAGTATGATTCCCATAGGCTCGTATGTTTGAATACTTAATTCCCAGTTGGTGAATTTTGGGGGAGGGATTAAGAGGTATGGCCTCCTCAGAGGATTAAGATGTGAGCTCTCAGCTGTTCCTGCTCCCAGAATTAGACTCATCATCATAGACTCTGATACCTCTCTACAGCGTTAAAAAGTAACTAAGACAAGAGAGGCATGGGGGACTTGGCATGAGGAAAGGGAAGATGGAAATGATGTAATTATACTATAATGTTAAAAAATAAATAACAACATTTATGTGTACGGGTGTTTTGCCTGCATGTGTGTCTGTACCACATGCTTTACCTGGGTTGTCTGGAAAAACAGCAAGTACTCTCAACTGCTGAGCCATCTCCCCATAATAAAAACAAATCTTTTTTATTTTGGTTTTTCGAGACAGGGTTTCTCGGTGTAGCCCTGGCTGTCCTGGAACTCACTCTGTAGACCAGGCTGGCCTCGAACTCAGAAATCCGCCTGCCTCTGCCTCTGCCTCCTGAGTGCTGAGATTAAAGGCGTGTGCCACCACTTTTTTTTTTTAAAGATTTATTTATTTATTATATATAAGTACACTGTAGCTGTCTTCAGATACCAGAAGAGACATCAGATCCCATTACAGATGGTTATGAGCCATCATGTGGTTGCTGGGATTTGAACTCAAGACCTCTGAAAGAACAGTCAGTGCTCTTAACCACTGAGCCATCTCTCTAGCCCCTGTTATTTTTCTTGAGAAAGGGTTTCTCTATGCAACAGAGCCCTAGCTATCCTGGACTCATTCTGTAGATCAGGCTGGCTTCATATTCCCAGAGTTCCACCTACCTCTGTTTCCTGAGTGCTGAGATTAAAGGCATGCATCACAGTGCTCAGCAATTAATCGATTTTTTAAAGTTTAAAATAAAATAGTCAAAGACAGATTGTTCAGGATATTTGATCACACTGTGTCCCAGGACAGCCAGGGCAATATGGAGAAACCCTGTCTCAAAAAAACAAAACAAAACAAACAAACAAAAATGTCTGACCTTACCAGAAGGCCCTGGTCTTGGTGCAAGATAGTGGACTCCCTTTGTCAGTGAGGCTTCTTTTCTCCACCCGAGGAATCCCAGATGTCACACCCTATACCTGTGGAATGTCAGATAGCCTTTGTTCAGGCTCCTTTCTCCTGATAAGAACTCACACCTGAGAGTCTTGGAATGCCTCACCAAGCTAATGAGGCATCGAAGTATTTGAGCTTGCAACCACCAACCTTTTGCCTACCCTGGACATTCCTAGACCCCCATCCCCAAAATTATACAGCCTTTCATTCATCCCAAGTAAAGTTAATCTGTCACCCTGAAGCTGGTCTTGGTATGTCTTTATTATCATACTCATGGGCCATCTGAAACCCTGTTCATGGACTCTGCTCCCTTTGTCCTCCTGGGCAGGTGGCCAATGATCCCGGGGAAAATGGAGACCCACACTCAATATGCAGCTAACATGTGCTGGTAACGGTGCAGTTCTAGTTTCGTTTTGTTAGCATTCTGTCTAAACTCCACCCCACAGTTACCTGGTAACAGCCAGATATGCTCCGCCCCACAGTTGCCTGGCAACAGCCAAGTGGGCCTGGCCCACTATAAAAGCGGCTGCTTGCCCCTCCCTTCTCTCTCTTTATCTCTTGCCTCTCTCTTGTGTCTCTCATCCCTTAC
>JADRCH010000251.1:1664140-1689769 GCA_019843965.1 Rhynchomys soricoides | reverse complement strand
TCTCTTTATCTCTTGCCTCTCTCTTGTGTCTCTCATCCCTTACCTCTCCCCATTCCCTTCCCCCCTCTCTCCACGTGGTCATGACCGTCCTCCACTTCTCCACTTCTCTACTCTCTCCTTCTCTCTGCCTTTCTCTCCCTCTACTCCCCTCTTAGCTCCCCTCCCCACGCCCTGAATAAACTCTATTCTAAACTATACCTTTGCGTGTGTCTGGTCCCTCAGGGCACACCCCTCCCCCACACCTACCTCCCCTGCACCCATAGAACATATATCTTATCACTTTTTATGAACACATCAAGTTTTCCTTTCTTTTCTTTTTTTTTCTTTTCTTTTTTAAGACAGGCTAGCCTGTGACTGGGACCAGGCTACCCTTGAGCTCATAGTGTTTTGCCTGCCTCTACTTTAGAGTCCTAGGATGAAAGGTACGTGCCACCATGCACCAGCCTCTAGTTCGGTTTTCTATGGCTGTGATAAATACCTGTAACCAAAAACAAGTTATGGAGGGACGGGTTTCTATCAACCTACCTCTGTAGTCCGTCAGAAAAGGGGTCCAGGGCAGGAACTCAAGGCAGGAATCTGGAGGCAGGACCTGAAGCAGAGGCCATGGGGAAAACCTGCTTTCAGGCTTGCTCCTCGTGGCTTGCTCAGCCATGTAATTTCTTATACACCTGACCAAAGATGACAACACCCATAGTCAGCTGAACCCTCTAGAACCAATTATTTATCAAGAAAATGCTTGTTAAATAGACTGGCTCATCCGCCAATCTGATGGAGGCATTTTCTCAACCGAACTTTTCTCTTCCCATAGATTGGATAAAGTGGACATAAAGTTTAGTGAACTTGACACACACACACACCGATGTTAAACCATAGCCTTTCTTTTCTTGTTTGTCCCCATCATCTCATGATAATATCACAACGTAAAACACAGTGAAGGGCTGGAGAGATGACTCAACGGTTAAGAGCGCCAACTGCTCTTCCGAAGGTTGTGAGTTCAAATCCCAGTCAACAACATGATGGCTCGCAACCATCCGTAATGAGATCTGAGATCTGATGCCCTCTTCTGGAGTGTCTAAAGACAGGTGCAGTAAGCAGGGCTGGAGCAAGAGTGAGAAAAAAAAAAGTGTCTGAAGACAGCTACAGTGTACTTACATATAATAAATAAATAAATCTTTAAAAAAAATAGTGAAACTTTAAAAGTCCAAGTCTTTAAAAATTCAAACATTTAAAAAAATTCAGTCTACTTAAAATATTCAACACCTTAAAAGTCTGAAGCCTCTCATCAGTAGTCTCCTAGAAAATAAAAAATAAGTTACATACTTTCATCTCCAAGAGGGGAAAATCAGGATACAATTATAATCAGATATTTTTAAAAGTAAACTGAGTGTCCAACATCTGACTTACTCGTGGTGTTCTGGGCTTTGGCAGCTCCTCTTGTATGACTTTGCAATCGATAGCACCCACAGCTTGTCTTGCAGGCTCCATACCTGCTGCTGTTCTTGATGGCCATCCCTCAGTCCTGGAATCTCAGTTATCCTGGGATCCTATGGATCTATCTCCATTCCTCTGAGGCTGCTCCTTCTCCCATAGCCGCTTGTGGGCTCTCTTCAGGGACTTTGACTCTGTGTCTCATGATGCCAAGCTTCAACTTCTCTCCATGACCCCTTTAAATCCCAGGGACTTCACTGTTATCACCAATGGCTCTTTGGAGTTCTCTGCAAAGCCCCAATCCTGCCAAAAGGACCAAGCCTCAGCTTTCCTCCATGACCCTTACAATTTATAGAATCCTTTTTTTTTTTTTTTTAAACAGTGTCTCAGGTAGCATAGACTGGCCTTGAACTCACTAGGTAGCCAAAGATAACCTTGGAACTACTTGCTTTCATCTTCTAAGTGCTGGGGAACAGGCACAACATAACTCTCTCTCTCTCTCTCTCTCTCTCTCTCTCTCTCTCTCTTTCTCTCGCTCTCTCACTCTCTCGCTCTCGCTCTCTCGCTCTCTCCCTGCATAAGTATATGCAAGTGTAGCGTAGTTCACATGGAGGTCAGAGGACAGTTTTCAGAAATGGTTTCTCCCCTTCCATCACGTGGAATTAAACTCAGGCGGTGCACATGCCTTTACCTCCTGGCCATGTCACCTGCCCATCTACCATACTTGGTTTTATGCATTACTTGAAAAAACCAGGGCTCTGCTTTTGTTGGAAAGCACCTTACCAACAAATCACATCCCCAGCCCATGATAATTTTATTTTCCCTGGACATGGGTCACATTTTTATGGACCCTGGATGGTAAGTGCAATATAAAGATTTTGGATTCTGTTTCACTTATTTTAAGAAAAGTTAGTTAACTTGATTAGTCTTGACTGTAAACTCCACCATCTTTGTGACAGCTCAAATTTCAGTTCTTTTGCTCTTAACTCAAGTTTATTTTGGGGATCACCAGACATTTGGTCAGAGTATATACACAGAATCCTTGACCTCCCTTTTTGCTTTTCTCTTTTCTAGGAAAAGATTGCCCGAGGTCAGATCACAGTAGTACACATGATAGCTCAAATACAGGAAACATTTGATTCTTTTGTGACTAAAGCCCCACAAAGCAAAATTGGAGAAGTCCTTTCTAGGCCAGTTCCTTTTTATCTAGTCATTGCTCTATTGCTGTGAAGAGATACCATGACCAAGGCAACTCTTACAAAGTAAGGCTTAATTGAGGGCTTGCTTAGAGTGGCAGAAGTTTAGAGCGTCATCATTATGGTGGGGAGCAAGGTGGCATGCAGGCAGATGCGGAAGCAGTGAGCTGAGAGTTACATCCTGTTCTTTAGGCAAAGGGATATATATATATATATATATATATATATATATATATATAGAGAGAGAGAGAGAGAGAGAGAGAGAGAGAGAGAGAGAGCTAGCTCTTAGGCCTCCCATGGGTTTTTGAAACCTCAAATCCCACTCTCCAGTGATATATTTCCTCCAAAACAAGGCCAAGCCTCCTCCCCCAAGGTCATACCTCCTAATCCTTCTAATCCTTTCAAATACAGCCATTCCATGGTAACTAAGCATTCAAATATATGGGCCTATGATGGGTATTCTCCTCCTCCTCCTCCTCCTCCTCCTCCTCCTCCTCCTCCTCCTCTTCCTCCTCCTCCTCCTCCTTCTTTTTTTGAAACAGGCTTGCTCTGTATAGCCCTGGCTGTCCTGGAACTCACTCTGTAGACCAGGCTGGCCTCGAACTCAGAAATCCGCCTGCCTCTGCGCCACCACTGCCGAGCAATGATGGGTATTCTTATTCAAACAACCATACTTCCTATGTGGTCCACTTTACCCTAGACTTCACTGCTAGCACTTCACTTTCTTGGCATCTCTGGAATATCCCCTTAAATGCTCGTTTCTACAGGCTGAGATGCAGGACCTACTGTAGACAACATTCTATGACTCTGCCTTTCATGGTGCTCAGCATGCAGTAGCTGTTATCCTCCAACACCAGGGCTTCTGTGAATGTTGCCCTGTGGTGCTGTAGACCAGACTATCAAGTGTTGTGATTTACCTGCCACATTCATTGGTTTTAGCCTGGTCATACTTCTTTTGTTTATTCTCTGTGCTGATTGGGTTTTGTCGACTTGACACAAACTAGAGTCAACTGGGAAGAGGGAACCTTAACTGAGAAGAAATGCCTCCATCAGATTAACCTGTAGGCAAGTTCATGAGGCATTTTTTCTTTCTATTATTAATATTAATATCATTATTAATATTATTATTTGGCTTTAGAGAGAGGGTTTCTTTTGTGTCTGTTCGTTTATTTATTTATTTATGGTTTTTCTAGACAGGGTTTCTTTGTGTAGTCCTGGCTGTCCTGGAACTCACTCTGTAGGCCAGGCTGGCCTTGAATTCAGTAGATCTGCCTGCTTCTGCCTCCCCAGTATTGGGATTAAAGGTATGCACCACCATCTCCTGGCTCTGCGAGGCATTTCTTTATTGGCGATTGATGTGGGCAATAGTAATAGCCTGCAATGTTTTGGGAATCTCTTGGACAACTCTACTAATTACTCATTATTCTGATGAGTTTTCCTTTTATGCAGTTTCTGTTTTTTCTCTTGCAGCTGTCAATAAACTTTCTTTTCTTTGTATACTTAGTATTTTAGCTGTGATGTGCCATGGGATTTCCTCTTCTGGTCTTGTCTATTGGTGTTTTCTGTGCTACTTGTGATTGTATTGGTGTTTCTTAGTTTGAGAGAGTTTTCTTGTATGATTTTACTAAAGAGAAGGTCTATGCCATTGACTCAGGATGCTTCTCCCTCACCTATGCCTACAATTAGAATGTTTGGTCTTTTTTTTTTTTTTTGAGACAGGGTTTCTCTGTGTAGCCCTGGTTGTCCTGGAACTCACTCTGTAGACCAGGCTGGCCTCGAACTCAGAAATCCGCCTGCCTCTGCCTCCCAAATGCTGGGATTAAAGGCATGTGCCACCACTCTGGCTTCCTTTGAGTTTTCTATGCTGGGTTTTTCAGTTCCAATTTAAGCTTGAGTTTTCTTCAATGTTTTTATTTCTTTATTGAATTCCATTCTCAATTTCTGGGTTGTCTTTATCATTTCTTAGGTTGGTCATCAGCCTTATGTTTGTGTTATTATTATTATTATTATTATTATTAAATTAAATTTAATTTTTTACTTTACATCCCACTTATTGCCCCTCCTGGTCACCTCGTCCATAATCCTTCTCCCACCCCTTCCCCTTCTCCTCTGAGCAAGTAAGAGCACCCCGTGGGTATCCTCCCCCCCATCTTGGCACTTCAAGTCTCTGTGGGTCTAGGTATTTCCTATCCCACTGAGGCTAGACAAGATAGCCCAGCTAGTAGAACCTATGTCATGTACAGGCAAAAGCTTTTGGGACAACCCCCTGAAGTGCAAATTTCTAGTTTCTTTGGAAAGTCAGTTATGTCAAATGATGGTTTGCTGGGGCACACAGGTGGAAGGATGTCTTGCTAAAGCGGACAGATGAAATAATGTTTTCCTGAAGCAGACACAGGTGAAAGGGTGTTTGGATATTGCAGCCACATGGAAGGACTCATGAGGAAGGAGTATAAATGTGACCCCACAGACAGTGGGAGCTGGTTTGCTCCACCTCACTATTCTTCATTAACCACAGCATGTATTGGTTCGCCTTACATAGTGTTGTTGAGCTCCATGTGTGGTGATGTTGCCATTGAGAGAAACTCGCCCAAGAACTGCTCAGGAGATTCCCCAAGGCTTCTTGCCACTTCAACCACCTTGGACCAGTTGGCGAGCTTTGTGGTTCCTTCGGGATTGAACTACAGTTGCTGGTTTGTGAGTGATATCTGCTGAGAGGACTGGACAGCAGCTGCTGATTCATATTTGGTGTTTGACATGGGACTGAACTGCTGACAAAGAAGACTGAGCTTGCTCCCCCAAAACTCTTGCTAAACAGGCCCACTTCCCCCATATCCTTTTCTCTTCCACTACCTCTGGCGGGTGGTGGGCAAGAGGAGAGATTGAACATTTATTAAAATGGGTGCAAAAAATTTGTGCCTATAGCTCCCCCTACCTCTTTTAGTTGCTCAGGACCTACATGAAGACCAAGCTTCACATCTGCTACATATGTGTGGGGAGGCCTAGATCCAGCCCAAGTATGTTTGTTGGTTGGTGGTTTGGACTCTGAGAACCTCAAAGGTCCAGGGTTAGTTGATTCTGTTGGTCTTCCTGGGATGTTCCTTTCCCCTCTGGGGCTGGCAATCCTTCCTCTTATTCTTCCATAAGAGTCCCCAAACTCCATCATAGGTGTCTATCTGTCTGAGTCAGCTGCTGGGTGGAACCTGTTTGTGGGGTTTTTTTTTAAATTTTTTTTTTAGATTTATTTTATGAGTGTTTTTACAGCATGTATATGTCTGCCTGATGCCCTCTACAGTCAGAAGAGTATGTTGGATTCTCTGCAACAGGAAGGATGATTGTATGACATAATGTGGGTGCTGAGAATTGAACCCAGCTTCTTTGGAATAGTAAGTTCTCTTAATTTCTGAGCCATCCTTCTAGCCCCTGTGTATGTTTTCTTGGACATTGCTCAGGTATTTATCCACCTTAAGTTCTCTTTAATTTCACTGACCTGTTTCTTTCCATCTTCTTTAAATTCCTTGAATTCTCTGATGAAGTTTATGATTGTTCTTTTAAATTTTATGTCTTGGAGATCATCTAGGTAATCCCTATTGGCAAACATTTCTACAGGGGTTGTAGAAATGGTAGGTTTTGGAGAGGAGATTCTTGTCTGATCTTCCATGGTTTTTTTTGTGTATTTCCTATGAGATCTGAGCATGTGGGCTTCTTTTGTTAGTTCTATGTCTGATACAGACAGAACAGACTGGGGCAAAAGAATGTGTGGGTGGGTTGGGCAAAAGGTTGGAAGTGGCCTAGGTGGAATAAAGTCAAGTGAACAGATGTGGGTCCAGGCTCAGCATGGGGCTCATGGGGGTAGACCTGCCTGGATGGAGAGGTTGATTATGGCTTGGAATGGCCCTATGGGTTGGGGTGGGTTTAGACAGGGCAGGTCCTTGCAGACTAGGCTGGAGCGCTGGATATGGGATAAGATCTGGTGGGTTGGGGAAGGTTAGGTAGACTTACCACCCTAGACTCTGCAGAAAAAGCTGTGTAGGATTTGTCTGAGTGGAGAGGTTCTCTTGTTAAACAGTAATGAATACTTGGGACATCTCATGTGGAATATTTGTTTACATCTTATTTTATCATTTTGAAATATTTGTCTCTTTCACTTTGTCTCCTACTAATTCACTTTCTGGTAGTTTTATTTACCATGTTTTCCTTCGATATAGCTTTGTATTAGAGGTTTTGTTTTGTTTTGTTTTGAGACAGGATTTCTCTGTGTAGCATGTGTAAGGGCCGACATGACATGGTTTCTGCTCCTGAAACAAAGCCAGCAGGGTGAGGGTCTCTACAAGTGTTGATGGTCACTGTGAGCATAAGACTTGTTTGTATAATAGTGTACATATTTTCACATTCCTCCTTCAAGGAATGACCTCCCTGCCAAGGCTAATGACTCCATAATAACCAGAGTCTGGGAGGCAAAGGTTTGTCTATGTCTCAGCAAAAACCGATAGAATGCTGTGACCTTCAGCACAGCCCTTAAGGCTATAGGATGCATGAGCTCGAAAATATATAATTTCTCAACTATGTAAAATATAAGAATGCAGTATGAATTGTATATGGAGCTTCACAGATCTGAAGGAACAAAGGCAGCTGCACGATGAGCTAGCTGGTCAGAAAGATTCTAAGGAAGGAGATAAAGATATTTAGGGAGTGGTGATCATAGGGCAAGATCTCACCCAGCTAAGTTTTTGTTTAAGCTTACAAAGGCAGGCAGATTCCTGAGTTCATGGTCAACCCTGGAACAGAGGGAGTTTAGGTCCAGGCCTGGGCATGGTAGGAATGGTAACCTCAGGGAAGGATCCCACCCAGCTAACTTATTGTCTGTGCTTGTGCTTGCTGACTCAAGAAGAGGCTGGGGCCATGGTATGCTGATTCATGAGATAATCAAAAGGGAACCTGGGGTAATGATTGAACTGATATATCAATTAAAAAATGGGGTTTTGATCTGCAAAAGATGAGCTATTCAGAGAGTTTTTAGAATAGCAAGAGAAAGTTGTCTCTACCAGAACATAGGCCCACGATTTGATTTTGAGTCGTTTGTTTTGTCACTCTCAGACACCACTTCTCTCAGAACCCCTATCCAACCAAGACTGGTCCTTGGCAGAAGCAGCCCTGGATCCCCTGGAACTCACTCTGCAGGGATCTGCCTGTCTCTGCCTTCTGAGTGTTGGGATTAAAGGCATACACCACCGCTTCCTGGCTGTGTTAGTTTATAAAAGGATAGGTGTGGGCTAGAGAGAGAACTCTGCAGTTAAAAGCATGTACTGCTATTGTAGACTATTGTAGAGGACCTGGGCTTCATTCTTGGTGCCCACATCAATTGGCTCACAGCTCTCTGTAAATCCAGATCCAGGTGTAACCTGGTGCATCTGGTCACCAAGGGTGCATGTATTCATGTACACATACCTGTGTGCAGCTGCACACATATGGGCACACAACTAAAAATAAGTATTTTAAAGGTGAATGAAACTGGGAAGAAAGCTCATACAGTAAGCTTCTTGGTAAACAAGCAAGAGAGCCTGAATTCAGATCACTAGCACCCATGTGAAAAGCCAGGCGTGGTAGTATGTGCCCAGGATTGAAGTGCTAGGGAGACAGAGACAGGAGAATCCCTGGAACTCAGTGACCATTCTGTCCAGCTGAATTGGTGAGATTCAAGTTCAGTGAGAGACCTTGTCTCAAAAAGTTAAGGTAGTAGCCAGTCCATGGTGGGGGCACACCTTTAATCTCAGTACTTGGGAGACAGAGACAGGCAGATTTCTGTGAGTTTGAGGCCATCCTGGTCTACAGAGTAAGTTCCAGGTCAGCCAGGGCTACACAGAGAAATCCTGTCTCAAAACAAAACAGACAAAAAAAAGTTGATGTAGAGAATGATAGAAAAATACACATGATGTCAATTTCTGGCATCCATAAGCACAAGCGCCTGGCATGTTCATATTATTTAAAAGGTAGAAGATAGGACACAGAAAAAAATGTTTTGTGTTCAAATTCCCATCCTGTGTGAGGATGTTGGACTACAGTGGAAGATACTTTATGACCATGAAAAAATAAACTGTATGGTATTTAACAATTTATAAACAGCTTGTGGTATACAGGACTGTATACAGTTGATTAAAAGAACCATGGCTTTGCTGGGTAGAGCAGTGCCTGCCTTTAATCCCAGTAGGCAGAAACAGGTGAATCTCTGTGAGTTCTAAGCCAGCCAGAGCTACATAGAGAGAACCTATCTCAAAACAAATAAACAAGAACTATGACTTCATTTCTGAGAAACGAGACTTGTGGGAGCAGGAACATGAGGCCAGTGATGCAGGTCTCAGGCTAAATCAGTGGTTCTCAACCTGTAAAGCAGGACCCCTTTGGGGGTTGCATATCAGATATCCCTCATACCATATATTTACATTACAATTCATAACAATGGTAAAAGTACAGTCATGAAGTAGCTATGAGATAATTTCACGGTTGGAGGTCACCACAACTTGAGGAACTGTATTAAAGGGTCTTGGTGTTAGTAAGGTTGAGAACCACTGAGCTAAATCATGGTTCCCCAAAGATCACATTATGTGTACACAGGCTATCAAAGACTCCTTGAGTCTTAAAGGGTTTGTGTGTATTCCATGTCCTTGCACAGACAGTTCTTGACCCATGGGGGTGGGGACTAGGCCTACCTAACTGGGAAGGGAAGAAGAAAAGAAACATGTAGAAAAGCTTTAGTCAGGTGGACTGGGTTCTCTGATGGAAATGCCTCAGTGTCCTAGAGATCAGCATTTTATTATATACAGTTGAACAGAGAGGCGGAGTTATTGTATATAGTTCATCACGGGGTGGAGTTATGGTATACAGCTGGATCTGTAAAACCCAACCAACCTTGTTTTTAAAGAAACTCCATTTTGTGTGAGACCAGGGGCTAAACTCCAATTCCAGGAAGAAAACCACAAAGTCCACTTGAGCAAACATTCCATAGAACCCCCTACCCCAGCAACAGCCAGTCAGGCTACAATAGCGGGGTCAAGGTTCATAGAGATAACCTAAGACATCCTGCAGAGAAGAGATAACTTGGCCATCCTGTTTGTCAGGTGGTTTGCTCCTGGGTTTGTTTCCTGCAGATTACACCAGAGATATGTTTTTAAAATATTAACTTGCTGACCCATATAGAAATTACCCAAGCTTGCTGTAACTATAATAAATACCTTGTACCCCTAGACTCAGGGCTTTCATTCTGACTCAATGCTACGGGGATGGTGAGAGACCTTGCTCAGGAGCTCATAATAAAGACCCTTATGTGTTTGCATTGGAATTGGCTCTTTGGTGGTCTTTAGGGTTCCAGTGACTTGGACATAACAGATCAAAATCATAACTCTTAGCCAGTCACAATAGAAACCATCTCCGAGGGGAGCAGTTTCCAGGCTCTATATATAGATACAAGGAGAAAACGCTGTGCTGGACACTTTCTGTACATACTGTTGACATTCACCCATGGACCGGAAAAAGCATTTCTCTCTGAGCTTCACCCTGGGGGAAAGCTCTGCCATTTCCCCATGGGTCTGGGACTCTGGAGTCCTTGACACACTCACTTGGGACTTTATTCACCCAGCGCGTCCTCTGCTCCCTTCATCTTCTCTCTCTTATTTCATGGATGTTCAGGATGGGTCTTCACACTTAGTCTGGGAGTGGCTCACTGCAGTGCTGGATACTAGACCATAAGGAAGATCGTAGCAGCCACTGTGCCCAACAGAAACCAATAGAAACTTTTAGCAAGCTAAAGAGATTGCAGCCTCGGAGTCCACTAAGGATCCAGTGGTAGCGAGAGAAACAAATCTGATTATGATGGAATGTGAGGACATAACTGGGCCACATTATTATGGACACAGGCATGTATGGGTAGACCCCATCATTTCCCTGTTACCTTGTCTAGTTTAAATTCCAGCACCATAACCTACCCCAAATAGTTAGAGGAGCTCACTGGGACTACAGGCCATTACAGCAGGAGCCCCCCCCCCCCCCGAACAGAATAGACAAGTGTGGCTATGACCAAGCCACTGTATGAAAATGCATTGGCCCAACCCCTTGACAGGCCTTACCTGCATGGATGGATGCAATTACCAGACCCAAAGCATTTAAAGCTACCAAGATTCCCCACCACCACCACCATGTGCCTCCTCTGTGTGTGCTTGGCTTTGAAGCTTTTGGCTGCCTTCTCCACCGCAAGTGTGATGCAGGAGCTGACTGTAGTAGCCCTGGTGCAGACACACGAGACCCCTTTAGCCATGGTGGTGAGACACACACCATTGCTGCACTTGCCTGGCTCCTGGGGTTCAGGCTGAGGCCCACCTCACAGGCTGCATCACCTGCATACTGCTTTTGTGATTGTGTGTGTGTGTGTGTGTGTGTGTGTGTGTGTGTGTGTGTGTTTCCCAAATGTAACATGAAAGCAAGTAAGCCAAAAGCAAAAACGGGAAGATACTTGGGTCTTTCTGATGTGTATCCAATCCTTCAAAGGTTCTTCTATGAGTTATTTCTTTTTCAAGCAGCCAAATCTCCTGCTGGTTCCCTGGACATGCCTCCCAAACACTGCCAAGGGCTGATGGAGCTGCAACACCCACATTGTACTTCTGAGGTCTCCAAATTCCTTCCTTCCTTCCTTCCTTCCTTCCTTCCTTCCTTCCTTCCTTCCTTTTGGTTTTTCGAGACAGGGTTTCTCTGTGTAGCCCTGACTGTCCCGGAACTAACTCTGTAGACCAGGCTGGCCTCGAACTCAGAAATCTGCCTGCCTCTGCCTCCCAAGTGCTGGGATTAAAGGTGTGCGCCACCACTGCCTGGCTCCAAAATTCTTTCGGTGTTCTAACGTACAGCTGCCTCTCTAGATTTTACTTCTCCCTAAATCTTAACACACAACTGCCCTTTTCTGAGGTTAACTGCCCCTCCCGGAGTCTACTTGTTCAAATGTTTATAGCCTGTGCTTAGACTTACACCCTTTACCCATCTCTTTCTTCATGGTTTTACTTATTCCCTTCCTTCCTTTTTCTTTTACCTGTATAAGGATGATTCTCTCTGGAGTGTTTCCTTGCCACAGAGGCAGAGAACACTGGCTGCTCTTCCAGAGGAACCAGGTCCGATTCCTAGCACCCATGTGGCAGTTCACAACTGTCTGTAACTCCAGTTATAAGGAATGTGACACCCTCACACAGACATACATGCAGGCAAAACACCAATGCACAGAAAATGAAAATAATAAATAAATTATATATATTATAGATAAACTATATAAACAGTATGTATTAATACATAAAATACATTAATATCTATATCTGTCTATAGCCCTAAGATTCCCAATAGCCACTGTCCGAGTTCTTGTCCCCAGTTGGCTTCCTGTTCAGGTGTTACTTCCCGTGTCCTTGTGTCCTTGCTTGACCTCCCAGAGGAACTTGAGCTGACTGGGGACAGTGAGGGAATGAAGCAAAAGACACGTATAGAAGAGCTGGGGTCAAGTTACCTCTCTGATGGAGAGACTGTAGTCCCCTGGACTTGCAGCATTTTTATTGTATACAGTTGGCAGATAAACAAGGAGGCGGCGTTTATGGTATTCAGCTGAATCCAGGTTCAGCTAAGCATTAGGCACCATCTCTGTAGGGGAGCAGTCTTCAAGATGTAAATACCAGTGTGAGGTCTATGGTAGACATTTTCTGCACCTGTTATCAACATCCGCATGTGGACCAGAGGAAGATTTTGCCATTTCCCCTTGAGCTTCACTCACCCTGGGGGTTAGGAGAGGAAACCTTTGCCATTTTTCCATGAGTCTGCTGCTCTGGGGTCCTTGACATGGCTGTGCCCATGTCAATAGCACACATTAACTCAAGGACGTCACAGTCTCAGAGCTTCCTCTGCTGCCCACACACACACACACATGTGTGAGTGTGTGAGTGAGTGCATGTGAGCAAGTGTATGTGTGATTGTGAGTGTGTGTGTTTGTGAGTGTCTGTGAGAGTGTGTGTGTGAGAGAGTGTGCGTGTGAGTGTGTGTGTGGGGGGGAGTGTGTGTGTATGTGTTTGTGTGTGTACAGAAGTGTGTGTGAGTGCATGTGAGCATGTGTATGTGTGATTGTGAGTGTGTGTTTGTGAGTGTCTGTGAGAGAGTGTGCGTGTGAGTGTGTGTGTAGGCCAGAAGTCAATGTTGAGCATCTTTCCCAATTGCTTTACTTTATTTTTTGAGTCAGAGTCTCTCCATGGCCCTGAAGGTGACTAATTTAGCTAGACTGCCAGATCAGCCTTGGGGATTCCAGTCTCTGCCTCTGCAGTGCTGGGATTATAGGCCCATTGATGTACTGGGGAATCAAATTTAGTTCCCTGTAAGACTATTCCTGGCCCCGTTTTTTTTTTTTTTTGCCGTTGCTGTGGTCCCTTGAGGAGCAGAGTATGTTTCCATGTCCCCAAAGACAGGCTTTCTTTTGATGAGGTTTTTTTTTAAGATTTATTTATTTATTTTATGTGTAGGCATCAGATCCCATTACAGATGGTTGTGAGCCACCTTGTGGTTGCTGGGAATCGAACTCAGGACCTCTGGAAGGGTAGTCAGTGCTCTTAACCGCTGAGCCATCTCTCCAGCTCCCGACGGGCTTTCTTTTGAGCTCTGTAGACCGGGCTGTCTTCTCTCCACTCCTCATTGTTCGTCCCAGGACTACACCTGACTCACATCCATTCTCTCTCCGAATCGTAGACTTTAGGCGTCTCTGTTCCTTTTCTTTCCTCCTCACAATGCCATGGACACTCGTGTAGACACTCCCCTCCTCACTTCCTACATGTCCTCCTCAGACGTTCAATACCTGCAGATCCCAGACCCCTGCTGAAAGCAAATATCAACTTGTATCGGTATGTCGTCAAGAAGATTCAGTGCTGGCATGAAGCTTGTACTTGAGAGGCTAAGGCAGGAGGATTACTGTGAGTTGGAGGTCAGCCTGAACTACAATTGTGATTCTATTTTTAAACATCAGTTAACCATAGTAATTCTCCATAAAATGATTTTATAACATAAGGACCTAAAACCACAGCCTTTTATTTCTCAGTATGTGTCTTAAGGTTGGCTGACATTTAACCTTTAGGCAACTATTAGATATCATATAAACTTAAAGCTGCAGGTCGAGTCCGTGTTTTTATATATTTCTTACTCCCTGGGCCACAGGTTACTCAAAACATGCTATTCTCAAAGCAAAGGGCAGGGGGGCAAGAGAAAGAGCCCAGTTTTGCTGGTTTACTTCAAGCCTTTCCTTTCTTGACATGACATGTCCTCAATCGACTGACCACAGTAAGCTATGTGGTGAAACCCAAGCCAAAGTAGGAAGGACACAGTGTGTCTGTTGTGCCCGAATTGCGAGATCCCCAGAAAGACCACCAGGACTCGACTCCGATGCACAGGCAAGAGGGCATTTATTTCAAGCTCGAGCTTGGATCCCCTGCTCTGGGAAAGGGGCATTTTAAAGGCAGAAACCACAAGTGGGTGGTTAGGGGGTTTCCATATTGGCGAGAAGCTGATTGGCTGTAGGCAGGAATGTACCCTCTGCAGTTTGGCCCCTGTAATTTCCTGGAATATTCCGTTCAGTGGGCAGGGAGGGGACTTTCCTGGAACATTCTGCCCCTGCAGGTCAAAAGTTTAGTTTCCCAGGTCCTTAACTTGGCCCAAATGGCGTCTGGAAAACAAAATGGAGTTAGTGGTGGTGTTTGAGTTTCACACGTCCATCATGAAGGCATCTAAGAGGTGGGTCCAAGAGTCTCCAGGGGACAGTGAGGCCCTGGGGACCAAAACTTCCAAATCCCATGTGTAGAATGCCATGCTTATTTACACCAACATCGGGTTCTACATTTGATTCCAGCAGCTCTAGGAAACAGGTGGACTTGGTAGCTGTGACAACCTGGGGTGATGCTCTTCGTGCCTGACAGTTTCCTCGTTGGTCACATGACCATCACTCCAGTGTAAACCTTGAAAACCTTTGCTGTGTTATTCTCTCTACACATTTAGAGTAATGTGTTGATTAAGAAATTCTGACTTCAGCTGGGCAGTGGTGGCGCACGCCTTTAATCCCAGCACCCGGGAGGCAGAGGCAGGCGGATTTCTGAGTTCGAGGCCAGCCTGGTCTACAGAGTGAGTTCCAGGGCAGCCAGGGCTACACAGAGAAACCCTATCTCGAAAAACAAAAACAAAAACAAAAACAAACCAAAAAGAAAAAAGGAAAGAAAAGAAATTCTGACTTCAAAACAGCATCTCCCCCAATATTAAATATTTCTTGAAAGAGCAGGGCAGGAGGGTGCATGCATTTAATGGAGGCAGAGACAGGCAGATCTCTGTGAGTTCAAGGCCTGCTCTTTGTAGCAAGTTCCAGGCCAGCCAAGGCTACACAGTGAGACCCCATCTTCAGAAAAAGAAGGAAAAAAAATCTCCAAAATACATTTTATTTTTGCCCTCCCTACAGTTCTTGTCAGAACAAACCCTTGCTGTATGCAGTGGGTCTGAGGCTGCACTCAGGTCAGCACATCAGGAAATCCCTTACCCTTGGAAAGACTATGGACTGGGGACTGAAGTTCCAACCTCCAGGACAGGCTTATTGTCTTAGGGAATAGAAAGGGTCCTACAGAATCACAAGCCACCTGTTGGCCATGCTATGGTGCTAGGCACTCAGAGAAGCCATGTAAATCTTCCAGATGACTTTCAGGACAAAGCATGGTGCTAGTTAATCTCCACTTTTTTTTTTTTTTTGGTTTTTCGAGACAGGGTTTCTCTGTATAGCCCTGGCTGTCCTGGAACTCACTCTGTAGACCAGGCTGGCTTCGAACTCAAAAATCTGCCTGCCTCTGCCACCCGAATGCTGGAATTAAAGGCTGCCCGGCCACATCCTTCTTATTACTTGCATATAACACCAGTTTTTCCTTTTGCTGGCATTTGGCTTTTATCCACTCTGTCATAAACCTTTGGCCACATTTCTGACTGCAGTCCCATGTTACTTAGTGGTGGGGATTTATCCTGACAAACCTGTTGTTAGGTAATCTGTCACTGCTATGACATATTAACATTGTGTCACAGGGAGCCTGACTACATTTCCAGTGGTGAAATTCCTAGGAATGGGATCTTTTGGTCAAGGGCAATGGCCATTTGTTCAGGCTCTTGAGAGTGGATTGCCAAACAGCTTAACCAAAGGGTCAAACTAATGTATTCTCCCATCAGGACAATCTTCAGATGGTCTTGTCATGGAGTTGAACATTTGATGGTAATATTATGAAACTATTTTTTCTTTTCCTGGACAGTTATATTCCATGGTTACCATATTGCACCTAGTTTTCTTTATTCAAGAATATACACAGTTTTAATTGTTTGAGAATTTTATCCATGTGTGTAATACAAATGTTTTGATAATGTCTACCCCATGCTCTCTCTCTAGTTCTTCCCACACTGCCTCACTGTTCCCTCTCAAATTCATGTGTTCTGTTTTTAAACCCACCAAGTCCATTTACCGCTGCCTGTGTGCATGGATTGGATGCTCCCTACAATCCCCCCATCTACACACAGTGAGGGGGTTCTGCCAGTGTGTGCATGGATTGGATGCCCCCCCAATTCCCCCATCTACACACAGCCAGGGGCTTATTTTAACAAGAATTGTAGAAGGAAGAAAAACACTTTTCCTTCAAGATTTTTTTCCTTCTTCTTTTCTTTCTCTTCCTTTCCTTTTCCTTTTGCTTTTTTTCTTTTGAGGTCTGGCCTGGTCTCCCTATGTAGACCAGGCTACTGACGCATGGGTAGCTTCTCAGGGCCTGCATCCATGAAGATGCACCCTTTTGTTGTCAATAGTGCCTCAGTAGGGGTTTGACTGATGATCCCTTCCATCCATGCTGGAATTTTAGCTGGCTTGATCTTGTGTAGGCTTTTGTGCATGTAGGCACAGCTGCTATGAGTCCATGTTCAGAGAACACTTTTGCTGTAGGCATCCTGCTTCTGGCTCTTACAATTTTTACTTACTGCCTTCTTTTCCACAATGACTTGAGAAGTGGTGGTGGTGGTGGTTGTGTGTGTGTATGTGTGTGTGTGTGTGTGTGTGTGTGTGTGTGAGAGAGAGAGAGAGAGAGAGAGAGAGAGAGAGAGAGAGAGATGTCCCTTTTAGAGCTAAACACTCCACCGTTTCTTACTCTCTGTATGGTCTCTGTATTAATCACCATCTACTACAAAAAGAAGCTTCTCTGGATAAGGTTTGAGAGATGCTCTTCAGGTATAAAGGTGAGTGCTCAGATGGCAGTTTATGTCCATTCCACAGAACAATGCTAGCAGACTTTCCCTTGGAGCCTAAGGCTTAACCAGTCATGGGTTCTTGGCTCAGTTAACAACACCAGACCAGAGTCCTGTCTTTTGTATTGGACCTAAATCCAATCATAAAGTTGTTGGTTACTTTCATAACATTTAAGCCATTATTGCAACAGTGGGCTTGTCTTGCCAGGCTAGTCACTCTTCTCTACCAGTAGTGTGCACAGTGCTTTGCAGCACCATGAAAGTGAGTAGGGATGAAGCCTGTCATCCTCATTCCTCCATACTCTATGGTTCAACTATGTTATAGGGTCTTGCTATTGGGTTTTAGACTTTTAGGGCCCCGTTGACCAACTACTCAACAAGTTATAGACTAACTCCATTTAAGCTTTTTATGTATGTACATGTTTTAGGAAGCTTCTACAGTTGTAGGTTTCTGCATCGCTCTACCATGTTAGCTGTCCCTCCCGTGCTCTCTCCTCTATCTGCCCTCTCACCCCATCCACGTAATCCTTCATCTCCCATTACTGTTTCCCCCTCACACCACCTACATTATATCTTCCTTCCCTCAAAGTCCCCATAGCTCCCTTACAAGTTTCCTGACTTTTAAGGGTACTCTAATTTAAGTGCACACGTCTAAAGAAAATTAATATCCACATATGAGAGAGAACACGTTGTTGCAGTAAATCTCCAACCCCAATGAGCCTGCGCAAAAACACACAACTCAGTTACAATATTTATAAGCTGCACACCTAGATTGGGCAGGTTTACCACTACACCACTGTATCCCCCAGCTATGAGATCCCGTGCAACTTGCGGCTTCTCCGGGCCATGTGGTTCTGTTCTATCTTCCTTCTGCCTCCTGTTTCCTTCCCTCTCTCCCCCTACTCTCTAAAACCTCCAGCCCCACCTTTCCCTTCCACTGCCCAATCAGACTCCAGCCTTTATTTGACCAGTTAAAATGGGAAGAAAGTTCACATGAAATCACCTGAGTGTGCAATCTACTCCTTATGGGGACAGCCCCTTTTGAGGAAGCAGAATTAACATCAGAATACAAACCACACCAGGGCTACCCACAACACAAGGCCTTTGTCTTCCTGGATCTGGATCTTCCAGCTCTATTCACTTGCCTACAAACTTAATAATTTCATTTTTTAAATTAAGATTTATTTATTTATTTTATGCACCATTGTTCTCTTCAGACACACCAGAAGAGGGCATCAGGTCCCATTACAGATGGTTGTGAGCCACCATGTGGATGCTGGGAATTGAACTCAGGACCTTCTTTAAGAGCAGTGCTCTTAAACACTGAGCCATCTCTCCAGCCTCATATGGAACATTTTTTAAAAATGGTTTTGGTGATTTGCATTTCCTTTTTTGAGACCTCTCTGTATAGTTCTATGTCCCATTTTTAATTGTTTAATTGGGTTGTATTCTTGATGTTCGTTTTTTTCTTCCTTGAGCCGAGATAATAACTCTTTGTCAGATGTGTAGCTGGTAAAGATTTTTCCCCCATTTGTAAGCTACCTCTTCCCTTGAATGATGGTGTTGTTTACTGTGAAGAAGCTTCTTAGTTTCAGAAGGTCCCATTTATTGGTCTAATGCTGTGTCTGTGTGGGTATGTGCACATGTAAGTGCAGATGCTCTCAGATTTCCTAGGGGGAGTTGCAGGCAGGAAGTTATGAGCTGCCCATGCAAGTGCTGCTAACCAAACCTGGGTCCTCTGGAAGAGCCATCTCTCCAGCCCAGGATCCTGTTTTTTTGTTTGTTTGTTTGGTTGGTTGGTTTTTGTTGTTTTTTTTTTTTTTTTAAATTCAGTCTGCTGGTCTGTGTTTTTTGTTTTGTTTGGTTGAGAATTGGAGGCCATTGATCTTCAGGATTATTATTGAGAGATGTTTATATTTAAGAGGCCAAACCTACTCCATCTTGGAACCAGCCTCCATCTTAAAAGAAAAAAAGAAAAGACGGGGACAGCGGGAGGACAAGATGTAGCTACTTGTGGCCCCCATTTCAGGCGGTGGATCTGTTTGGATCTGCTACTGGAGGATTTATATCAGAATGGCTTATAATTAGGATGTTAGTTGTTTCACCCAGCGATTGAGTTACCATTGATTCTGAACTAAGAAAAAAAATCCTGAGAACTTGGCCCACAGCTGAACCCAAGCTGTACCCATTTACCAGGAAAGATCCCACAGTTTGTCCTTGGCCAGATTTACTCCTTAGCTACTTCCTAGCAAAAGAGTAACAAAGATTAGTCTGATTGTTTCATTATGTACTTTCAGACCCTCTGTGATTGTATACAGTCTTGCTTCAGAGCACCCACCTGTCAGCTTACAGTAGACATTCAGTTAGATGCTGGCCAGGCTGGATCCCTCCCCACTTCCATTTTCTATAGAACCTTGTCCTGATGAGAGTTTGGGGCTACTTGACCAAACTGTCCTGTGGGCTGGCAGTGAGTAAGCCCAAACTCGAGTTTGTAATAAAGAGCCCCTAATGTGATTATATCAGAAATGGCTCCTGACAAGGAAAACAACAACAACAACAACAACAAAATAAAAGAAAAAAAATTAAGAAATGGCTCCTCAGTGGTCTTTGGGGTTCACCAGCACATCATGGCACAACATACTGATTCCTGTCATTTTGTTGATTTGGTAGGGCTTGTTTCCTTGTCTAAAGTGTGTGTGTGTGTGTGTGTGTGTGTGTGTGTGTGGTGTTGCCTCTTGGATATGTTTATCCATTTCTTTAGCCCCACACATTCTTTTAAGTATCCTCTGCAGGACTGGCAGAGGTGGTCATAAATTTCTTTAACTGCTTTTATTATAGAAAGTTTTCTTTCTCCTTTGAGGATGACAGATAGTTTTGCTGGGTATAGTAGCCTGAGAGAGCACCTGTAGTTTTTCTCCTAGAACATTAGTCCAATCTCTTGTGGCTTGTAAAGACTCCACTGGGAAAAAAAAACAGCTGTTATTCTGATAATATTGTCTTTATATGTGATTTGGTCTTTCTCTCTTGCAACTTAACAATATCCTTTGTTCTGTACATTTAGTGTTCTGTACTTTGGGGACATTATGATTTTGTTGAAAATATTTTCTGTGCCTTTAACCTCTTTCTTTTATACTTACTAGTTGCAGGTTTTGTCGTTTTAAATAGCATTCCAGAATTCATGCATCCACCATTTTTAAAACTAATTTTCTTTGACTAAGTGGTCCAGTTCTCCCCTGTCTGTAGGCTCTGAGACTCTCTCTTCCACTTGATCTACTTGATCTGTAGGTGAGGCCCTCCACTGAACTTTTTATTTGGCTTTTAGTATGGAATCTGCCCTACTTTTGTTGAGTGGGAGTTTGAGTTTCTGATTCGTGTTATTCTGACTTCTCAGGTTTTAAATAGTCTGAATGGTGCTTGAGGTTCAATCTTAGGTCATTCAATGTGGATGTGAAACTGGGATACCAGAAGCAGTCTTACCCCAAGTGTGGAGATGCATGTCTTTAATCCCAGCATGCAGGAGGCAGAGGCAGGCAGATCTCACAGTTTTAGGATGGAGTGAAACTTTGCCTCAAAAAACAACAAAAGTTTTTTTGGAGGTGTAGGCTGGTGAGATGTCTCAGTGGTTAAGGGCATTTGTTGTTCTTTCAGAAATCCTAAGTTTGATTCCCCAGCACACAACCCAGGGCAGCTCACAATTTCACAACAACCTATAATTCTTGTTCTAGGAGATCTGACACCTTCTTCTGGCCTTTATGAGTATCAGTACACATGTGGCATACATTTATACACACATATGCAAAAATAAAAATAAAGAAGTCTTAAAGCCAAAATAATGCTTCGCATTCAGCTAGGGCCAGGTAGGTGTAGCTTCTGAGCACAGGAATGAATCCTCTAGAAAGAGAGAAGGTTCTTGCAAGTCCTGGATGTCTAAAAGAAATACTTCATTCTGCAGATGGTCCTTTAATGGAAGAAGCTGGGAGCATGGTGAAGGTGGGCATTGCTTCTTATGTGGTCATGGTGAGGGTGGCAGTACTCCCTGTGTGTAGGGCATGTGGGACCATGATACCAGAGATCTGAGACAGTAGAAGTGGAGCTGTCCCCTTCCAGCTTTCAATGTCTGCTCTGGAATACATAACCATGACCACCAATTTAGAGGACCATGGGCATTCAGTCATGTTGCACAGCACCTGGAATTCTTGTCCATGATAATGAGGTATCTAGATAGCATTAGCCTCTAGCCAAAGACCTTTCCTGGATATTCTCACACCCTTCCCCCAAAAAGTTTACAATCCCTGGTTCACCCCAAATAAAGTGTATGTATTTACATCCACCCCCAATAAAGAAATATGAACAAACTAAGATCATCTCATGGAGATGCCTCACTAGAGACTGCCACAGAGAAGGCCTTTGCCTAAAATGAGCCTCAACACTAAGATTCCCTAAGAGGGCTTTCTCTTCTCCTGTCCCTGGCACTTGTTCTCCATCAGACCGGATTTTGCTCATCCTGGGCTTCACTTTCCCCTTCCCTCCCAGTATGCAGACACCCTTAGAGGAAATGTGGACCGCAGACCCCCAGATGCCCAGGTACCCAAAGAGGAGATCAGGAGCCACAGCATTCATTCCAGTCTCTGTTTCCCCCCTCTGATCTGGCCCACCGATGCCCGGAAGGGGAACACAGACTCTGCCTTCTTCTTTCTGTGTCAGTGAATTGTCCAGACACTGCCAGCTAAGAGAAGCAGAACCTAGGATCCACAACAAACCTGGGTACTACACCTGGGTGGTCATGATGATGGTGGGCAGTGCTCCCTGTGTAGTTATGATGTAGGTTGGTAGTGTTCCCTGGGTGAGGTACACAGTGCTTTGTGTTGTTTTCAAGTGGAGTGGCAAGGGCTGTGGTCATGATGGGTGATAATGTAAAACTTAAATAAAATGTAAACAGAGAATACTCAAATATAAATTTATTTTAAAAAGTTAAGTTAGAAGAGCCAATGACATTTTGAGATGTGCAAGATAATCTAATTTTATTAAATTAGATATTATTACATATAATCCATAATATATATTATATGTTAAATTAGATGAGATAAGTTAATGTTTCATAAAATAGTGCTTATAGGAAAGAGACAACAGTGTGCTGTGCTAATACGTATGGTGGCTCATGCCTATAATCCCAGCACTTGAGGAACTAAGGTTAGAGGATTGCCATGTGTTCAGGTCCAGTCTTGTCTATATACTGTACTCTATGTCAACCCGGGCTAATGAGCAAGACCCTGTCTAAAGAAAAAAAAAAAAAGACAACACAAGAAAGCAATGGCAAATGGCTGCTTGATATGAGAGGCTTGGTTGCTATGGAAGACTTGCATATCTTCAGAGTGCCACATATAAAAGAATATGATTGACAAATATAAAAACCAGCCAGGACATAAACCAGTGCTCTGTCAACCCACCTCTAAAAAGGGGCGGGGCTAAAATGAGTTAAAGGAGAGAGAAGATGATATAAAGGCATTAGGAGCACGATAAAAGCAAGTCTGAGATGACCACCAGTCTGGCTGCTGTTCAGGCCCAGACATACTCCCAGAGCGAGGAGTGAGCTGGAAACCAGACAAACCCCACCTGGAGTCCGTGGTCTCAGGCAGTAGTAATGAACCCTAAGTGGGAGTAAGCCCAAGACAGACAAACCCTCAACAGGACCACAGGGGCAGCCCCAGGCAACGAGGAGCAAGCCTAAGATGGCCAGCAGTCTGGCACCAAACAGGCCTGGGGATGGGGTGGGGCAGACCATGCCTGGGATGACCCCCGCCTGGTGCCATAATGCACAGGTAGGCAGAGCACTCCTGAGACCACGCCTGAGATGACTGGAGACACTCAGAGGCCACAGGAGCCACTAAGAGGAACAAGGAACAAGGAACTGGTGGAGAAATGAGAGAGACAGGGAAACGGAAGGATGTGGGCACATGGAGGAGAGGCAGAGCTGAGGGTAGTGAGGAGCAGCCTGACGTGAGTAGCTGGTGGTGCCGCCTATGCCATATGATGCCATGGTGGGGTTCTGGCCTGTGCTGTCACCAAGGGCCACATCTGAGGGGTCTGTTGTCGCAGAGAACCAGGCAGATAGCCCTGGTCTGGGGCTGACACCTGGGGCCATGTTGATGTCTGAGGATACAGAACTGGCCTCACCCGTTACCTGGGCATCGTGGGAGAGCTGGTGCTGCCTCTCCAGCTGCAGCAATTAGCATAGCACTCCTGAGATGACCCCAGACACTCAGGAGAGGTGGGCCCCACACCTCCTCTGTGATGTGTTTATAAAAAGATAAAGAGAAGGGGTGGGCTATGTTCTATGGGGGTGTGGTGAGGTGTGGGGGAAGGGGTGCCTCAGAGGGCCCATGCCGAGGTATCCCTTCCCCCTCAGGGACCAGCCACAGGACGGTATAGTGTAGAATAGAGTTTATTCAGGGCATGGGGAGGGGAGCTAAGAGGGTAGAGGCAGAGAAAGGCAGAGAGAGAGAGAGAGAGAGAGAGAGAGAGAGAGAGAGAGAGAGAGATAGGTAGAGGCCAGCCATGAGCACGTGGAGAGGAGAGGATGGGAAGAGAGGGGGGGAAGACTCAAGAGGACAGAGTGGGAGCAAGAAGGCAAGAGAGTGGGAGGGGGCGAGGGGCGAGGGGGGGAGCAGCAGCCCCTTTTATAGTAGGTCAGGCATACCTGGCTGTTGCCAGATAATTGTGGGGCGGAGCTTAGACAGAATGCTAAGAGCCTGGGCAGCACTAGAGCTAACCCTGGTGGCAGGGGTGTGGGCAAGCCTGTCCTGGGGGTATGAGCATGGGAAAGCTGGCCCTGCCTCTTCTCTGCTACAATGAGGCTGCAATGAGGGAGTGATCCCCTTCTCTCCCTTGTCCCTCACCACCTCCACCTATGGCAGGCCGGAGAGCTTGACCCAGAGGCCAGGAGAGTTGAAGAACTGGCCCTGCCCCTCCCCTGCTGTATCACCCAGGCTCACCTGGCACGCAACCCTCACCTGGGCAGCACAGTAGATCTGACCTGATGGCTTGGGGACAGATGAGCTAACTCCTTACTCTCTGCCCCGCTTGGGGAGCATGGGAAAGCATTATTGGCTGTGGCATTGGATGGGTAAGGGCAGGGCAGAAGAGCCCGCTCCAGTGGTGGGGGGCAGGAGACCTGGCAGGGTGACAGCTCAGATCCAGAGCTTTGAGGTTGTTCACCCCAACATCTATGCCGTTGATGAACTGCTGCAGTGTGTGAAGGGGCTGATCCTACAGATCCAAAACTACAAATCTCCATGACACAGGCAACAACAGGCCTCATACCAGACCAACAACTCATTGCAATGAACGTTTGCAAACAAATTAGTGGACAAAAGAGTGTACTGTGAGACACACTGTGACACACTACAGCTTCCACAATGAGAGGGCTTTTTCTCTGTTGTGGGGGAGGTTGCAAGGGTGGAGGGTGGGTACAAGATGAGGGGGGGGATGAGTGGAATTGGGGTGCATGATGTGAAGATCACAAAGAATCAATAAACAATTAAAAAATATATTAGGGACAGGCTTAAGGGACAACGGGGAGGAAGTGGCATTAGGAGAAATTGTCTTCTACTGTAGCCAAAAGAGCAGATGTAACCCTCTGAGACTGAAATCGCCCTTCAAAGTCTCACTGGTGTAGAAAGAAAGACCCTGAGATGAAGCATGTAAAGGTTCAGAGTGTCGCCTGGGGACACCATCATTCTCAGAGTGTCCCATGGTGGCGAGCCCTGCTGACCCTCTCAAGGATGCTCTGGAGGCTGCCAGATCCCCTGCATCCAGTGACCTCTTTCATGCTCCTCCAGGTTCACAGAGCATTGTGTGCTCTAAGGTATGAAGGTCACTAAGGGTCAGAATTATGTCACAAACCACTTAGAATTTAGGTTTTTTGGTTTTTGTTGTTGTTGTTTGTTTTGTTTTTGCTTTCTGTTCTTTTGGTCATTCCCTACTGGAAGTCTATTCCTGGGTTAGACCTTCCCACAGCAAACACTAATCAAGAAAATGTCCCACAGGCTGGAGAGATGGCTCAGCAGTTAAGAGCACTGACTGCTCTTCCAGAGGTCCTGAGTTCAAATCCCAGCAACTACAACCATCTGTAATGAGATCTGATGCCCTCTTCTGATGTGTCTGAAGACAGCTACCGTGTACTTATATATAATAAATAAATAAATCTTTTTAAAAATTAAAAAAAAAAGAAAGAAAGAAAGAAAGAAAGAAAATGCCCTGCAAACCTGCCTACCAGTCAATCTGAAGTTCCTTGCTCTTAGATAACTGGAGCATGTGTCAATTTGACAAAAAGACTAACCAATATTATACCTACTAAATGGTGATCAGATCCAGAGTTCTGCAAGTGGCTGAGACTCAAACTAAAGGAACTAATCCAATTCAAGTTCACAGGGTGAAAGCTGCATGGACTCAGGATCTATGGTTTATATTCTTTGTTTTTAACGATTTTATGTATTATGGTTATTAATATTATTTTGCAGAACTGGAGATGGAACCCAGGACCTCATGCATGTCTGGCAACCTCTCTACTACCAAGCTATACCCCGAGGCCTTGATTATATTGGGGCAGATCTCACTTTGAAGCCCAGGCTGACTTGGAACTTTCCATTCTCCTGTCTGCTCCTCCTATGTGCTGGGCTCACTGGTGTACAGTACACTACCTAGAGTG